>CM040241.1:20461530-21061530 GCA_022545495.1 Chrysanthemum lavandulifolium | reverse complement strand
ACTTCTCAACTCCGCAACTCCACCAAAATCTTGACACGTGTCATTTGCATAAACTGCTCAACTTCGCAACTCCACCTAATAATTGACACGTGTCTTTTTTTTTATATTATAAAAGTACTAGCATCTTATCACTAATTGTGTTAAAAGACAAGATTACCCTTATCACTTATACTTTCTCTCTCTCTCTCTCTCTCTCTCACCTATTAATTATAATCCCATCCCATCTCAGATTTCTTCTGATCTCTAGATCTAAAAATATTCTTCCCTTTTAATTCTTGAAGCCACTCTCAATCTTCTCATCTCTCACCTATAACTACCACCACTACGTCTCATCATCAAACCACCACCATGACAATCATCGTCACCACCGTCATCCATCTCCGGCAAGGGACTTGATCCATTACACCATCATTTCACTGTAGACTCTTGCATTATTTTCGATAGCATTAAGGACTTGGTTTCGTAATATGTTATTGTTATCTCTTCAAAATATGAGAGATATAACTGCTTTTCATTACTCTCATGCTCTATATGATCATTTAATCTTCTTTTATATTAAGCCTGATCAAGCATCAAATCTTTCACTAAGGGCATGTTTGGTACAAAGAAATAAGGTGGGGGAGTTGGAAATCAATTGATTTCTATTGTTTGGTTGAGAAGGAATTAAAAAAGCGGAGATTTGAGAAAATGTGTGGAGAATTAGATAGTGCAAATTTGAAATCTCCATTTCCATCCCACTTTGTTGGGAAACGAGAGAATTGCTATTTTTGTTGGAAATGTATATATTTACAAACATGTGAATGTCCGGATTCGAACTCGTGACCACGGGATTGCACACATTAGCGAATGAGAATTAAAGTTAATAATTAATGTTTATGTTTACGATTAATTATTGCACATTAAGTCGGTTAACGCAATCGCTATGTATTTAATGGAAAATGACTAACGGCCGTTAAAATGAAAGAGAAGGACTAGTATTGGAAAACTTGAAATGAAAAGTTTGGGTTTTCCTTGGGCTTGTCCTATGGCCGCCAAGGGTAATGGGTTTCAACCCAATCCCTAACTTGTTCCCAAAGTATTCCAACTACTATATAAAGAGGGTTAGGTTCTGGGTTTCATACACTTGTGCATTGAATTAACCCTAGATCTCTCCTCTCTCTCTCTTGTCCCATTTTCGGTTTGAACACCCTTGTAAGGGAGTTTGGTTTCGCTTTTCTTAAACGAGGACTTGTGTTAGATCTAGCAATCGCTTGATTCGTTGGTTAATTGTGTGTACAAGAACGTGGTAGTAAGACACTATTCTTACACCATATTGGTTTGAGTTGTAGAACGGTAAGGACAACTCTTCAAACTACTTCTTTGTTTTGCTCAAAGGATTTGACATTCGCAAGAGGTACGCCACGCATACTTTCGCTAATTATTTATTTGTTATGATCTTTAAGTCTTCCACAGGTACTCTTGATGTCTTTATGTTTTATTGTATTTTATATATCATAAACTCAACAAAGGCATCACGAGCCTTGTATAACAAGTAATTAATCATCGAAACACATAAATAAAATAAACATGTTGTGTTATTTTTTGTATGCATAGATCTAGGGTTTGCTAAACCTAAACCCTAATTTTGAGGGGGGGGGGGCGTTTTATTTGGTACCCTTATTAGGGTTTTGTAAACTAATGTTTTAATTGGATTAGAAACCCTAAGATGCATGCAACTCTATGTGTATATGCGTAACTCTGTTTTAATTGCATTAATTGTTAAGTGTAATTTTATGTCCATGATAATTATCTGCATGTTTTATCATGGATCCGCTTTTATTGTATGTCTTTCTTGTTTAAGTGATATACACTAAATTATGATAGATCTAAAATTGGGAAGACCTCAATCATTATTAATTTTATAGGATTTATCAAAACGTTTCATGTGGCTATTTGATATGCATGACTTTTATTTGTTATGCATTTATTGTTTATTTGTTTATTTTTACAAATACTTGCTTGTTTGTTATGTGTAACAAGGGTATTTTACAAGAAAAATAAACCGACCTAAACAATGGTGAAACATGTATTTTAAGAATAGTAATCATAATCGTTTAATTGATTGATGACTTTGGTACAAATGATGAACGGCTCACCCATGAGAATGAACTATAAAGGGGTTATTAAAAGAAGTGCGCATACATACACCGAAAGGATGTCTAAGGTTGTGCTTTAGCGTGCACTGGTCCTCCGCCTCTCAGTAAGTTCGAATTGAGCTACTTAGTAAGCCATTAAATGTGCAAGCTCATCTTAAGGGCGAATTAGTGTTAATTCCATGCGCCACTTCGGTGGTAATTATCCGAAACACTAAGTGTTTACACTTATGCAAAAGCACGGTATAATGGATGATAATTAACACTAAATTCCTTGATTGGTGTAACCAATACCTCAATTAAAGTTTGATGATGAAAAACTTAAACATTAAAACAAGATATAAATGTTTTAATAAAACCTATGTTACGAAGATGAATGCATGACATCTTTGTACATATTTGATTTAACATCAAAAATTGTTACCCTTTTAAATTTAAGTTATATGCCATCCAACGAAACGGAAACACCTAAGATTACTTTTTATTTGCGTGAGAACATGAATTAGATCGTAATCAAAGGGTAAAATGTCCACGTGTCGTGAGATCGGGCATGGACGATTTTGCGCTTGTTGGACAACTTAATTGAGTTAAGCGGTGAGAACGGCAACTCAAGGCATAAGATGGGATAAAACATGTTTACATGGCAATTGAAATTGGCTATATGTAAATCCCATAAATCTAGGAATTGCAATTGAAATTGGCAATTGAGCAAAAGCTCTACCACTTTGTATAAGGTTCATTACTAGCAGATCAACTGATGTGATGAGATTATGACAATTTGGATCCTAGTTTTTCAGTGAAAATTAAATGGTTATATGATTATGAACCATGGGTATTTAATTTTCTTGAAAAGGTTAATTATCGAAAATACTAAAAATTGAATTTTGTAATTCTTTTGAATGTATAAATGCAACATTTAACCGTAAACGAGGTTTAGTCTTTGATTAGTAAATTGATCCATTCTGCTTTCAAACAAATGTTTGATTGAGAATAATTTGCCGAAAAGACAAACCAAGTCTCTTTTCCATGGGAGAAGCATGAGACTCAATCCTATTCCTTTTCATGAATGAGAAAGGTATAATAGGAACATTTGAATTGTCTAAATTCTAATGTAACTCATAGCAATGAATTGCACATCTTATTTTCCACAAAGATTTCATTACCCCGATTTGGTGAATGAATCCTTTTGTAACACACATGAATGTTGGTTAACCGGAAAACATGTATATGAGTTACTAAATTAGAAGCTAGACTAATTACCGCTAAAATTGGTAAAAGGCAAACTAGCTTAATTTATCTAGTTGGTTTGCTTTAACCTTTAAAGGTGCTAAATACCGATGGGATGGTAGACCTTAAGGAAGAAATTGCATACCCAAATTTTCAAGTTAATAACATTGATGGATAACCCATCATTCACGAGTAGAATACACCTTTTAGTACCTTAGTAATGATTACGTATGGTTCTTTAAAGGTGTAGGAAAGTAAAAAGCAAGCAAGTTGTTTTCATCGGTTATGCAACACTTACAATGTTGTCACATTCAGTGGGAGCATTTGTGTTGCATTACTGAATAAGAAGTTGTTTTATTGATTTCTAATTCAGTGGGAGCTACAAGCCTTATTTCCTGTGTAGTAACCTAGATTATCTTCAAAGATAATTACTTTCCAATTGTAGGCACTTATGTTTTTAAGGAAAGTCATGTGCGTTTCCTTACTAAACAATATATAGTCCTACATCTACTTGTTATATCTATGACACAAATCATATTAATCACATAAACGAACGTGTACCGTGTTGTTTATCTGCTACATGATGTTGTTCCATGCACAAGTGGGAGAAATCTTTATTATGTGCAAGGTAAAACACATATAAATATGATTTAAATAGATTCTCTTGACCGCAAGGTAAGAGAGTAACGTTCCAATAGAAATTATACATTTTTATGTGTGTGATTGCCACATTAGGAACATGTGTCAAGATGATAAAAAAAATACCACTTTAAATATTTATGTCTAAGAAACACTTGTAGTTACAATTTATGTTACGTGAAAACGTGAACTAGATTATAGCCCAAGGTAAAATATCCAAGTGTCGTGAGAACGAGCATGGATGATTTTGTAGTTTCTTACGTTGAACTTTTCATGGAATGACATAATTAAATGAAGTAATCTAATACTACTTTGAATTTAAGTATTCGTTGAATGACTTAAATATATGTAGTAAATATTAACTTGAAATATTAATTGAAACCTGAGGTGGTGTTCATAATTACTTTAGTTATAAATGTTTATGATTTTGTAAAGTCACAAACATGAAGTCTTTTAATACAAGACTTACAATATAAAGTAAGACGTTAACTTGCTATGTTTTAAGACATATGCATGAAGTCAATGAGTTGATCAATGACTTATAACGTATAGTGAGATTATAACTGTTATGTCTTTTGATTTGGTCAAAAATACTTGAGTTATAATGTATGCAATTGACTTGGTAATTCTATTGTACCATTAAGTTTTACTTTGTTGGTAAATAGGTAAGCCAAAGAGTAGATGGTTATCTTAAATATTATTAGATTATCTTACAATATTAATTCTAATGAAATACCATAGTTTTATGGTATGTTCAGTTAGAAGAATCAAAATCTATTGGCATGTTTGATTCAAGATAACTATAGTTTCTTCCACATGTTATCAAGGTTAGAAGATTGAGTATAGATTGAATATACTCAATAAGACTCCAACCTAGAATATTGATAAGACACCATTTGTTTATTGAATGTGATGAATCACATTAAGTCTTATAAATGAAGTTCTGAATTTGTTAAACTACTTATAGAGTGAGTTGTAACAAACTAATGTTAGGAACTGTCAATGTTTTTTGTAATATCCCAAAAGAGAACAATGTATTGTTGCTCTACTTGATAAACTATTTAAAGGTAATCTTTAAATAGTTAAAGGCAAGTAGGAGTTTTGTTTAGATCTTGAAAGATTGAATTACAAAATACATAATCTTCTAAAATGCACTAGCAAATATCATGATGAGGCTAAACATGTAAATGATAGACCTCAAAATGATGGAATTGTCATTCATAGATCCGTAAGGATATCTCAGATATTTAATATGCTGAGGATTATGAGTTACATGATCATGGTAAGCATGTTAATCATGATGATGAATTTACCAAATGTTGAATTGTGGTAAATCAATCATACTATGAATGTTGAGATGTTGTCCATAAATATAATCAATTTTAGATACTTGGTTTATCAAAAATGAAGATGATTTTCTTCAAATGATGGAAACCCTAGTGGTTTAAATCTTTATGTAGAAATTATATGGACAATATTGTACACATATTTAATGCATGTCTAGTGATAATAATATTAATCATATTTAAGAAATTAACTATGATTGAATATTCTTTTCTAGATACATTAAATAAAAGTATAAAGATTATAATTGTCATACTTAGTTTCATTGATATGAAATTTTGACAATGAATATCAAAACTCTTTGTTGTGGAATTAATTTTGCGAGGACGATAAGTAATACAAAGTAGTTTTATGAATTCAAATAATCTTTGAATATGTACAAACTGCAAGAATCCATGAATGGATATATGCATGCATCTATGAGATGATTCTTATGTTTAATATTAAATCAATGTTTGATTTAATAAATTAAAATAAGATAGCTCATAAATATTCCTGAAAGCTAGTGGGAGTATTATTTTCTTAAATCTTATATGTTGTATGGGCAACTACATTCCACATAAATTAAGTTTTAATTGGGAATGAAACTTTGTTTGTAAGATTTGGAAATAAGACATACAACCTTGGAATATATGTTTATAAACATATGCGGTAAAATAAATGAGTCTAATAAAACATGATAAATACATATCTTTAACAAGATATAATATGAATGAGATCTTAAAGTTTAACTTGAAGATTCATCATGTACATCATGTTGTGTATAAGATTGTTGTGTCATGCTTGGTTACAAGATGATTTGACAACATTGAAAGTTGTTAGTGTAATAAATATTTTAAAAGGAATATGTTTGGATTTAGAATCACATTCCACATCCGATATGCTCCTAGATTCTATGGACGAAAATATGGCAATTATTTCATAATTGTCATTGCCAACAAACTTGAGTTTGGTAGGCACCAACATTACACTATAACTGTTCTAAGTTTACGGATGTTTAAAGAGAATATTGCTGTACACAATGATGCTGGTATAATTGAGATGACACTCAATTCTAGTCATGGTATCTTTGATAATGACCATGTTGACTAGTTATGCTCAACTAAGAGCATAGTTGCATTATACATTAAAGAATGAAGAATACTTTAAACTTTAAAAGTTTTGAAAGATGATTGTCATATAAAGGTGGTTCAGGTTATCACGCACCTTATGGAATGATATGACAATATCAAGATATGTGTAAACACATACAAGAAATTCAATTATTGAATTTTTGAAATAAGTATTCTCAAAATTCTTGTAGATCAAAGTTAGTTGAAATTATGCCTTGTCAACAAGTATGAGTTGCATGACTTGTGGCAAAATTCATTAACTGAGAATTATCATGCATTGATCTATTTAGTATTTGGATAAAGGATGTTAAACAATTATTATTTATAATGAATTAAAGTACGGTATACGTTTAATTTCATTTATAATATTGTGTCCTGTATTTGCATGTTTAAATCCTTAAATAACTTAAGTTATTCTAAATAGTCCGTTGTCAATCAATAACATGTGAATGATATTGAATTAAGACAAACTGAGTATTAGTTAGAATATACTTGAAAGTATATTGATGCGTAGCATGACTAATTTCAGATGATATTCAATGAATTGAGTATAGGACTTATCCCACCCGCATGATGATACTTTATGGATCTTTGTCATTAAGTATATCATGGATATTTATCCTCGACTTGAGATACAAGAGATATGTCATGGATGTAGTGCATTTTGTGAAGCAATCTAACGCTATACGAATCGGTAGTTATAAGGGTTGTTTCGAAGTGTTGCGAAATTTATGAATCTGCTTGTAGTCAAATGGGATTTGTTTCCTTCAAACTTATTTTGAAGTATAATACTCTTGGGCCCTCGTAGGATTGTTAAGATGTTTGTATGGCCATACCTAAGGTCTTCGTTCGGAAGAATTGGTAATCTTAATAAATCATATAAAGCGAGAAATGAATAGTTAATTAAGAAATGAGTGAGATCCATATTCTTATTAACATGGAATTAGAAACAAAGGATGAATATGATGATGAATCATCAAACTTGGTTTTCTCCAGAAAACCATACACGAGTTGTACCGGGGGCATTGGCGTGTTGCTAGACGCTAACCAATGTCATTTCACGCTTTGTAAACATATCCAGTGGAGCTGTTGAAATGTATATATTTACAAACATGTGAATGTCCGGATTCGAACTCGTGACCACGGATTGCACACATTAGCGAATAAGAATTAAAGTTAATAATTAATGTTTATGTTTACGATTAATTATTGCACATTAAGTCCGGTTAACGACCGTTATGTATTTAATGGAAAATGACTAACGGCCGTTAAAATGAAAAGAAGGACTAGTATTGGAAAAACTTGAAATGAAAAGTTTGGGTTTTCCCTTGGGCTTGTCCTATGGCCGGCCAAGGGTAATGGATTTCAACCCAATCCCTAACTTGTTCCCAAAGTATTCCAACTACTATATAAAGAGGGTTAGGTTCTAGGGTTTCATACACTGGTGCATTGAATTAACCCTAGATCTCTCTCTCTCTCTCTTGTCCCATTTTCGGCCGAACACCCCTTGTAAGGAGTTTGGTTTCGTTTTTCTTAAACGAGGACTTGTGTTAGATCTAGCAATCGCTGATTCGTTGGTTAATTCGTGTGTACAAGAACGTGGTAGTAAGACACTATTCTTACACCATATTGGTTTGAGTTGTAGAACGGTAAGGGACAACTCTTCAAACCACTTCTTTGTTTTGCTCAAAGGATTTGACATTCGCAAGAGGTACGTTACGCATACTTTCAGTTAATTATTTATTTGTTATGATGTTTAAGTCTTCCGCTGTGTACTCTTGATGTCTTTATGTTTTATTGTATTTTATATATCATAAACTCAACAATTTTTTGTATTATTTTGTTCATAATACGCATCTAAGAAACAGATTGGTTACATCCTTTTTTTTTTCTTCATGTATTTTTGTTTCTCATATGGATTATTCATTTGATTGTTACAATTTTTTTTCTTCCTTATTTATGAAAAACTCCAGTTAATTGCAAAACCTCAGATTTATTTATCAAAGTTTATCTTTTTATTTTTATATTTGCCAATCTAATAGACAAGTGAAATATTATATATGTTGCAGATTATTAGTCTTTACAAACTGTAAAGTTGTATCAAACTTTACAAGTGTTGATACACAGAACATAAAAATTTAATAGTGTGTGTATTAAATAAGAAAGAGTAAATTGCATAAATGGTCCTTGTGGTTTGCTCAAATTGCAGATTTCGTCCCGAGTTTTCGAAAGTGCGCGGCCTCCCGAGAGGAAAAGTTGAGTTCATTTTCGTCCCGACCAAATTGAAATGACTGAAATACCCTCCTCTTCATCCCCTTTGAATTTCAGGACGAAATCGCAATTTGAGCAAACCACACGACCATTTATTTTTTTTCCAAAATAATTTTTTTTGAAAAAAATTTTGATTTTGTTACACTTTTATCCGTTTTCTTATAATTTTTAAATTTTGTATGTTTTTATCCGTTTTTCTTATGTTTTGTTTATTTTTATTCGTTTTTGTCTGTTTTTCTCAATTTTTTTTACATTTTTGTCTGTGCGTCTTACATTTTGTCTGTTTTTCTTACGTTGTTTGTTTTTGTATTATTTCAACATTTTGAAAAAAAATTCAAAAGAAAAAATTTTGAAAAAAATTTCCAAAAAATTGGAATTTTTTCAAATTTGAGTAAAAATTACAAAAAATGTTTTCAGAATACTTGTTTTCACAAAAAAAATAGGAATTTTCTTTTCTAAATTGTTTTTTCGAAATTCTTTTTACAAAAATAATTTTTCGTAATTTTGGACATATTGAAAAAATTGAAAAAAAATTTAATTTTTTTCCAAATTTTTCAAATATTTTGTATTTGTGACTTTTCGGTTTGTTTCGAACTTTCGAAAAAAATTATTTTCAAACCTTTTTTTGAAAAATTATTTTCGAAAAATAAATGGTCCCCTGGTTTGCTCAATTGCGATTTCGTCCCCGAAATTCAAAGGGATGAAGACGAGGTATTTAAGTCATTTCAATTTGGTCAGGGACGAAAACGGAACCAAAGTTTCCATACATGGAGGCCGCCTGCACTTTCGTAAACTTAGGGACTAAATCGGAATTTGGGCAAACCACAGGGACCATTTGTGCAATTTACTCAATAAGAAATTTAATAGTTTTGTACTGTACACAACTAAGGAATAAATGTCAAATTATATACGAGTATACTTTTAGGCCATTGTACAAAAAATAAAAATAACAAACTGATGGATAAAGAGGCGGTGATAAATGTACACAATACATAACTTTTACTGATTTATCTTCCACAACATTTTAATGATTCATTTATTATTTCTTTTTGAATTAATATAGTTTCAATGCAAAAATGCACATGTAAATGAATATGATTTTAAAATGCATGCAAAACTACAAAGTTCCAAAACTATTATTATATCATAAGAGTGTTTCGAGAACCGATCTAAATTTTTTTCGAATTAGTTTAAATAAAATAAACCACAAAAGTAAAAAACGTTTTTTTGTAAAAATCAGGATAATGTTTTTAAGACAAATGATGCAAATGTGCAAAGTGCTAATTCAATGATTATTATATTAGTATATTAATTATTCTACTTTTAATAGATAAATCTAAATGATTGCTTATACATGTAAGTTTTCTTTACATTAAAGCATTCTTTTATTTATATGTTCTATATATGTGGGACAAGTGTTATAAACAATATTAATGATACAAACATTTTCATAAATATATACTCTACAAGATGTATACATTATAAGCACTCTTTTATTTATATTTTTATCTATATGAGACAAGTGTAATAAACAATATTAATGATACAAACATGTTCAAAAATATATTTTATTTACTTATTACGAGGTGTTAATTATTACATATATATTTCATAAAAAAAATGTTTTTACTTGTGACTACGTACCACTATCAACTAATTTGACCATAACCCATAACATCATTGACCACCGCGACGCAAAATCACGCTACTTTCAATTATTTTTATATGAATTAGTTTGATATTATCCATCACTTTTTTAAAAGTTACTCAAATTCATTATGTTTCGCTATTGATAAAGTTATTGTAAAAGAAAACATAAAATTGAAAACATTTTTTGCCGAAAATTTTATTACTTGATACCCGCCGCCGCAACGCGAGGGAAATATGCGACATGAAACTTTTGACATCCGCAATTTATCGTTACATAAAACGTTTTAGATTATAAAGCATGGTTTATTGAAAATTATTATTTCAGGGTACCCGCCTCCGCATCGCGCGGGTACCCTGTTAGTGTACATTAATGTGCATTAAACGTTTACTCTTCAAGAAAATCAAGATGTCAACTTTGCACTTACATCCATGATTTTCAACATTCAATAATCACCTTGACTTTTAACTTTCAAATTTCAATTTCCACTTTCACCTTTGACAATTTTTGTATTTTATGTAGTTAAGATAAATGAAAGTATTTTCTTGCAATAAATGAAAATATATTTTGTTTAAATAATTGAAAAAGAAAACAAATGTGGGTCACAATTCACAAAGACAGAGTTATGATGTGATTTTTTTGCGTTAAATATTTTGGTGTTGAAGTGATGTGGTGCTCAGATGACGACAGTTTTTTTGTGTTACCGTGTTACGATACCTAGAGCTCTAAAGCATTGTTGGTATTGTATGTTCAATTACTTAAGATGTCAAAAAAAGTATTACACCTCAGGGCACAATGTGAGGGAGATACTAATAACACATTATTGGTATGTCACTTCAGCGCTACATCATACATCTCTCAATAACACACTAATAACTAAAACACCCTCCCTAATAAACACCACTAACATGTTATTGGGTCCCACAAAATACCACACTAAAAATACACACTCACTCACAATGTAAAAAACAACACACAAGAATGCAAATGGCTTGAGCCATTGCATTGGCTCAAAACTTTTGGCTCACGAATAACACGATGCTCCGGTATGGTTGGCACATCAATGGCACACCATACCTTGTGCTCTAATATACATTTAGCAGGCTTGCTATGGGGCAATCTCATTTTTGCTGCTGCCACACCTAATAGGGCTACATTGAACAGTAATTAACGGTTGTTAGTTAACAGCCGTTATCTACTAATAGTCGTTAACTAATGATCGTTATCTTTAATTTCTCCAACACAAATTTTACGTATTTGCTTCTTTATGGAACATGCCCGTTGCAAAGTCAGTCCTTCATGATTTACTTTGCAAAGAAACGCTAACGTTAAGACGATTTCCGTAACAAAATAAAAAAAAAAAATATTATAAAAATAGTATTTGGGATTATCAATCCGTTACAGAGTTAGTCCGTCACGCTCTGCGATGGAGCGCAACGGAAATCAATAATTTTGTATTCAAAAGTCCCGCCGCGAAGTGCGAGCGTTCACACCTCGTATATGAACAATTGCCAGGAGACAACTATTGTTCACCATATTTTGCAAACGAAAATGGCAAAAGTAGTCATCAAGGTTTACTTGCGTTTACACAAACAACCACAAGATTAACCCTACACCCCGTAGCGAAGGGCGGGTAAAAAATCTTCGTTAAATAAAAATAGGGAGAATTTTATATATATCCCTCTTTTGCATTAAAATTACATATATATCCAACCTAACTTATAAATTTCATATATATTCAGTTTAAAACTTAAAATTATCATATATGTCCAAATGCCTAATTTATATACAATTAAAACATAAAATATATGTTAAATATCATTTGATTTTAAAATGACAATTATACTCTTTTTTCTCTTTTCATTATAATTACCAATGTTCTAAAAGGCGTGAGGCGTGGCATGGCGGCATAGCCACGCCTCAAGCCTTACAAGCCTTTGCGAAGCTTTTGCGTTTTATAAGGCGTGCTTAAGGCGGCAAAAAAATATTTATAGATTTATGTATTTATAATTTTGTATTATTTTTTAAGAGCAATTTCAATAACTAAAGCCCCAATCCTAAATACCTCGGCCCAAATATGAGGCCAAAATAGGAATTAAGTTTTGAAATAACGAGGCCCAAGAAGGAAATAGCCCAAATACTAGAAATTCAAGCCCAAATCCGTAAATCCCTTAAATTCTTCTAAAAATGGCGCCACGCCTTACCAAAAGGCGCGCCTTTTCACGCCTTATCTCACGCCTTTTCACACGACGCCTAGACCTCGCGCCTTGGTTCATTTCGTGGCGCCGAGGCCACGCCTCGCTCCTTGGCGACGCCTTGGCGGCGCCATGGCGCGCCTTTTAGAACACTGATAATTACATATAGGGGTGTTAGTCGGGTCGGGTTGGTCAAGTTCGGGTCTTCGAGTCGAGGCTAAAAAAACATACCCAAACCCGACTCTATTTAGAACTTGACCTGAATAGACCCTAACCCGACTAACCAAGGTTCTAAATAGAGTCGGGTTTGGGTATGTTTTTTCAGCTTCGACCCGAATTGATCCGAACCCGACCAACGCGACCCGACTAACACCCCTATGTGTGAATATAATGAAAAGGGAAGTAAGTGTATAGTAGTCATTTTAAAATCAAATGATATTTAATAGAGTATGTATTTAAAGGTTTAATTATTGGACATATATGATAATTTTAAGTTTCAGATTGGATATATATGAAAATTTTAAGTTAGGTTGAATTTATATGTAATTTTAAGTTTTAAATTGGATATATGTAACTTTTAAGTTAGGTTGGATACATATGTAATTTTGATGTAAAAGAAAGATGTATATGAAATTCTCCCATAAAAATAAGGTAAATATCAAGGGTGCATTTAGTTTAAAGAAAACACTTTTGTTTTTCACAAATTATTTTGTACAAAATAAGAAAAATAGAGACATTCAAATCAATTATTTTCCATCAAATTCTCTACAAAACAGACAAATTGCATTTCTTACTTTAATAAGAAAACTACAAAATATATTTATTTTGTTTTCTTTGTAACCCCCTTGTTTTCTTGAGAATAGAAAACAATATCAAATAAACGTATTTTGTATGGTTTGTATAAAATTAAATACCCTCTCATTTTTTTATGAATCTGGAAATAGAAAACTATTTCTTTGTCTCTAACTAAACGCACCACAAGTATTTTCATACAAAAAATCCATCAAATCCCTATAAACACTATATTTTCCTTAAATCTTATTAAGTGCAAGATTTTGATGATTTTAAAGGCTTATTTAGCAAGTTATCTATCCATTAACTTTTAAAAGTTTTTCCGAATAAATTTAGCCAAATCAACTACTAATTTAACTCACAAAACGTATCAAAATTAATAAGTAAAAAAACACTTATTTAAGGCATGAAAATCATAAATTAGTCCTCTAGGTTTACTTGAGTTGCAAAAAAGTTTGCCTTTCGTTTATAGTTAAAAAAAGGCCGCATTAAATATACAACGGACTAATCGTGTTACAAAAAAGTTACATACATATCCATTAAATCCCTATAAATACTAACATTTTCCTTAAACCTCTTATTAAATGTAAGATTTTGATTTTTGATTTTCAAGGCATAGTTAGCAAGTTATCTATCCATTAACTTTAAAAGTTTTTCTAAAGTAAATGTAATATATAACGCCAAATATTGAAATTATTTGATTACCTATTTGTTATATAGTTTTAAATTTGGAAAGAATGATCTCAATACAAAATCCGTTTTATTTTCAGTACGAAAATTAGCCAAATTAACTACTAATTTAACGCACAAAACGTATCAAAATTAATAAGTAAAAAACGAATTTATTTAAGGCATGTAAATCAAAAAATAAGTCTTTATTTGTTATTATTATTGCTTAGGATAATAACCGAGCTAACGGTTTAGTTATACATGGAAATTATCCCTCTAGTTATTAATGAATAAAATGTGACTTATTTTCAGTCTTGATTTTTGGGTTTTGTTTTTCAAACGAAAAAAACTGCCAGCATTTAATTATTACCAGTTTCCTAAATTATGCGAAAGAAATAATTCGTTTTCGTTATTTTTTAAGAAATGATTTGCAGAATAACATATATTTTTTTTTACGTAACATACAATAATATCTAACTGAAATAAGCATTTCCTATAAACATATCAATTATAACAAACTTTTGAGCCAAAACAAGCCAAGGATTTAGATGTTTCAAAATATTTTTGGAGCATGATTTTATATTACCCGCGGCGTTTATATAACCTTAATTTGTGTTTGCAATTTTTTATTGTATATATGAGTGTGAAGTAAGTAAGTGTAAAAAAATTACTGGTTTAATATGTAATTAAATATTTAATAAATTGTTTTTTTTTTTTTTTTTTTTTTTAAATAGTGGTATTTTAGTTTTATAACATTAATTATTTCTCAAGTCTTTAAGTTTTAAACAAATGTGTTTTCTCTTTATATATAAAAAAGGGTCACCCAATGATCTGATTAGTAATAACATCCTAGCAAAAGGTCGGAGATACACATTTGTGAGTGGTCAGGAAAGTGTCAAAAACGATTACAAGTATAACTCAGCTAAACCGCGGTATATCTAAATCAATTTTACAGCTTATACTAAGAAATAAAAAATCACTTTGTTCATACGTACATTTTAATTTAAGTTACCAAAAACTTTATTGCATGTATTTGTAGTAAAGATATTAGTATAACGAAATCCATGCACAAATGAAAATAAAAGACAAAATTAACTGATGTAAAGATATGGGGTAAATGTAGTAAAAATTTCTTTCATATATTTTACCTTTATAGTTTTTCGTATTTTAAGCAACTCTTATGTCACAAACTCTATAAAATCCAACCCTAGAACAACCTAATTCTCCACAAAAACATTCAGACAACCTTAAACACGATCACATTTATCATTACAAACCTTTCGATCTCGCAAACGATGATGTCTAACAGCAACCTTAACCTCGGAAGAAAGCAAAGTGTTTTGATGTTCCCATGGTTAGGCCATGGACATGTTTCTCCTTTCCTACAACTGGCAAAAAAACTAATCAAAACGAACCGCTTTAACATCTACCTTTGTTCGACTCCTGCTAACCTCAACTCCATCAGACAAGTTGCTCAAAACGAGTCAATTAGTCTCATTGAACTTAACCTTACTCCATTGCCCGGCCTTCCTGCTGAGCTTCATACCACTAATGCCTTGCCTTCTTATCTTATGGCTACTCTCAAAAGAGCTTTTGACAATGCAAGTCCAAACTTTGCTAAAATCTTGTTAAACCTTAAGCCCGATTTGCTCATTTATGACATGATTCAGCCGTGGGCTGCGGTTGCGGCTGCATCCATTGGTATCCCTTCTGTGTTGTTCATTACCACTAGTGCAACTATGGCTAGTAACATGTTTCATCTTTACAAGAAGAAAGGGAATGCTTTTCCGTTTAAGGCTATTTACTATCGTGCTTATGAGTATTGGAATGTGAAGGAGGTTCTTGAGAGTGAGGCTAATGGGCGTAAAGATAGAGATCGTGTCGAGGAAGGTGTTGAGAATTCGTCTAGTATTGTTCTTGCTAAATCTTTTAAGGAGATTGAAGGTAAATATGCTGATTACTTTACTGAATTGACCGGTAAAAGGGTTGTCCCGGTGGGTCCACTTGTTGCAGACCCTCTTCATGTGGACAATGAGGAGAACAATGTGATCCAGTGGCTTGACACAAAAACCACCGGATCCACTGTTTTTGTTTCTTTTGGGAGTGAGTATTTTCTTTCGGAAGCCGATTTGAAAGAAATAGCAATAGGGTTGGAATTGAGTAATGTGAACTTTATTTGGGTGCTAAGGTTTCCAAGAGGTCACTGGGAAGGTATCCTTACTATTGAACAAGCTTTGCCACAAGGGTTTCTCGAAAGGGTACAAAATAGGGGTTTAGTAGTCGAAGGGTGGGCCCCGCAAACAAAAATATTGGCACACAAAAATATTGGTGGTTTTGTGAGTCATTGTGGTTGGAGTTCGGTTATGGAAGCTATGAAATTTGGTGTTCCAATAATTGCCATGCCAATGCAGCTTGACCAACCTGTCAACGCTCGTTTGGTTGTTGAGCTTGGTTTGGGAAAAGAGGTATTGAGAGACGGGAATGGTGTGCTTATGGGACATAAGGTGGCCGAGGTTGTGGAGCAAGTGGTGTTTGGTAAGCTAGGCGAAGATGTGAGGGCAAAAGCTAAGAAAATGAGTTTTGATTTGAAGATAAAAGGGGACGAAGAGATTGATGTTGTCGCAGATGAGCTACTACAACTATGCAGCAGTGCACAAGCTCGTCAAGTTGGTGGTGGACTTTACAAGACAAGAAGCGAAGCATTTGCGCTTGGAAAGTCTTGGGCAGTGCAAGGTCGCGTCTGAAATGGCGAAATCTCCTCTCTTTTTGTTTCTTATTTTCTATAAGTTATAACTGTTTTTGCAAGTTATAACTGGTTTAATACCGAAGAGTGACACATGTTTAACAACAAAAACTAATGTCTCTCTTCAGAGTATAAATCTATCTGTCGAAACTATGGTTTGAACATGATTGATGTCTAGATTTTCGATTTGTTTTTCTTTTTTGGGTTTAGTGTTATGAGGGGAGATACGATGTTCAAGAGGATTAGGCTACCCTCTTTTGTGTAGCCTAAATATCGTTTATATATAATGAATTTGCTATTTAGAAAAGTAACTTCTTTGTGTTTACTGCATTATCAAGTATCCCTTTATGTTTAACTTAATTCTCAGTAATAAAATTTTTATCATAAAGTAAAGAAACTCCTAGAACAGAATCTGCAGATGTTATATGTGATCTTTGAAGGAATCAAGTTAATGGGATTGTTTAGTAAAACGCAAGACGGCTAAGGCTCACTTAATCACTGTGCTTTGAATGCAAACCCGATATTAAAAAAAATTCAAATTCATTTAAGTAACTTAAGTTAGCAAAACGAGATTCGAATTATACAAAACTAGCAAAATAGGATCTGAATTTGGCAATTTGCTTCAGTTTGGGATAACATAATGCAAACCAGACTTAATGAACCTGAACAAGTGAACACCACTAGATGTAACTACATATGAATGTATAAAGTTATAACCTTGTTATATTTTGTATGCTATGACTAAATGTCGTATTTTCGATACGATCTCTTTAACAATACATGAACAATAGAAAATTCTACAACCAATGTATATGCATATAAATAGTATCACTTGTCGTATTGGTTTATGGATGTCTCCAGTTATACCAATCAATCCTCGACAAAGTAGTCCAATTTCAACCCTTTATGTGTGCGGTACTACGTTGAGTTCAAGTATCATGATACACTAAGTCCAAAACATCTACAGAAAACACATGTTTTACTAATGGAACATATGTAGATAGATTTGTGATGCTAGAAGGTGAAGTAATTTGTAATTTTTAGTACATCCAAGTACAAATCCTATGTCAATCTTTTAACTTTTACCAACCGTGAATCTTTAAGGCTTAAGATATTGGGAAGATCCTTGCTTCAATCCAGGAATAAAGACTGATTGCTGCTGTTTCACCCTCCTCTTTTCTCTAGTCTCCATTTGCTCTTGCTGTTTTCTCAAATTCAATAATTCTTCTTCCATGGCGTATTTCTCGTTTTTCTTCCTCTTTTTGTGCTCAAACAAGGACGTGTCAGAATCCTTAACTGAATAGAACATCGGGCCAAATTCTGCCAACCACTGTGGTGCAACTGTAGTGACACACTGCATATACTCTTTAGTGGTCAGTTCATGGTACACCACATATTCAGAAATGTCAGCCAACCCGTGTAAAGCCGAGGTCTTGTTCAAATGGCTCGGCACCCCGTTCCTATTACTTATGTATTCAGTGAATCTTTTATTTTTGCAGCGTTATGGAAGTAAACTGAGCATATTGCTTTTCTGATGACGTCCCAATTCGATCTACATGATGTGAGCCGGATCATGAGCTTCTTTAAGATGTCATCGAGTAACTGAGAACTCAGTTCCCGAGCCTTTCGAAGAGCTTTTACTTGTAAGTAATGAGTGCTACACCAGTCTCCACAGTATTTGTTAGCCTCCCATTGTTTGTAGATGTTGAGTAAGGTTAGATGATAGGATTCAGGCATGAAAAACTTTCCATGTGCATCATCGCTTTCCTCTGCCTGGGCTTTCTGACTAAAGAATTCAGACAGTGCTGAAAGCATAGATACAATCGCCAAAACTTCGTTTACGCAATTAAATTCTTCACCCATTAACCGCAATTTAGCCAGATGTGGGTCCAATGGGAACTGGCTCAGTTTTAGCCCAATATCAGTCGGATTCCCTGTGTTGTTAAATGCTCCCGATATCCATAGTTGATACATGGAGTTAAGAATGTTATCTTTAGGTGGAGGGTCCATGAACTCGAAATAATATAAATTGTCGATTTTGACAACTTCCGAAGCAAAAGCAGGTTCCTTAGATTAGCCCTCTGGATTTCTGTGATGGCTTGTTGAAGCATTTCTTCTTTGTACGCGTTTTCTAAAAAAAACTAGTACTGGGCCCAGTCATACAAACCTGGAGAGCATCTATACCAATCTGGGGTTATACACCTTCAATTTATAATAAATCCCATCCACTGTTAGCAATGTTTGCAGCCACAATGAATTTGCGGGATCCCTCTTCTGCTACTTGGAAGATTTCAGCTTGTTGGTCGGCTGGATGTTTAGAGTACACCAGGAGGATTTTCAAGTTGGATTTTTTTTTTCTTGAGGAGGAATTTATGATCTCTATCATACGTTCTGATAAAGCATAACAAGCTGCTTCTATCTCATCTTGACCCGTCATAAAGAATTAAAGATTAGTATGTCGTGGATTTTCAATGCTTGTTTCACAGCAGATTCGACAAAGTCCTCACATGGGGAACTATACAGAATTTGCAAAGGGAATGTGGAAAATTGGGACACTCCCAAAAAAGTTGGAAAATTTCTCTGCGTTCAGAAGTGACGCTAAGCTTAAAGTCTCGACGCCTAGCAACAACTTTTTTAAGTATCCCAAATAATACATCCATGTTTAATGATCTCTCATGGGCTTCATTCACAATGACTCTGCAAATAAAAACTATAAGAAAATTTAGACGAGTCTAAAATTGAGTAATTATATTCACTTTTCCCATTATATAATTATATACATATATAACACACCATCGAATCTGTTAATAAAAATAAAAACTTACCGATATTTGTCACGATCTGCATATTTCAACGTTTCACGCAGAAGGACACTATATGTCATGTACTGCAAACAGAACATCATAAAGGAACACTTTAATACCTTAAAACAGTTAAATAGTAATTTTCCGCAAATATAAAGCTAGCGATTTTACTGACATACCTTTATAATAGTATTGGGTCCAGTAGCAACTACTAGTGTTAAAAGACTCGGAAAACAAACAACAGTTAGCTCTGAAGCTACATAACATTTCGGTCAACATTTGAACAATTGTTCTCCTTTCTATTTATAGGAATCCCGTACTTTGATTCGCACAAATCAACAATAAAACAGATCCACTAGATTTCACGATATTTATAAAAATGATATACCCTGTATACTGTATTATTATTCCTTTTAATATAATCTATGTGTCATCTGTAGGAATCTTTTATAGGGTTAAGCTTCATGATCGACACTCGTAACTCAATCCTGAAAAACATTCCACAGACTGTGGATAAACTCCGAAAAAAAGAATACTCGGGTTTTTGGGCGTTACACACTTCCACATAATTAATGGCTGCAAACGAAAAGCATACCAGCAACAATTCCTCTCGCACAGAAAATATTGGGAGGTAACACATACGTTGTTCTGATAGTGATTTTGAGATAGCAAAATCGCTTACTGCTTTGGTTAGTCAACTACATGAAATTAGTTCTTTGAGAGCATAAATGAAAAGTTCAAATAGCCCATCACTTTTGCAGAGTTTTCATGAAGTTCTGATGTATTCTTTGGTTTCTTATCTCAAACAAACAATCCTTGTGCAATAATCATTTTTCAATTTTGGGGCAAACATGAAAGCTTTAACTTTTTATAAAATTGAAATCGTACACTACTCAAAACCCTTATTGATTCCAATCAAAAGAGGAGAAAGAACAGGAATAACGTAAGAATAGTCACGTTAAGAAATCGAACAATACGATTAAGACAATATTGTGGCTCGTAAAACTTAAGTAGAATTCAACACCACATATATAATGGATGGAGGGAAATTAAACCACACATAATCATAAACGAGTTTGACACATATGATGCGTCACTAAACATACTCTTACGTCAGATACATTTAAGCAACAAGAAAATTAAAGCACATGTACAAACATGCTTGACAACTTAACGTTTATTTATCATTGCAGTTACGTTCAACTTCACAATGCAAGCTTGGTATTAGACCTGAAAGAGTTCAAAAAGACAAGAATAAAACCATTTTAGTGATGATTAATTGACCAACTCATGAAAAATCACATTCTACAAAAAGGGAGAACAGAGTACCTCATATATTTTGAAGCACATCAACAATACGCCACAACTCATTGACAACAATTTCGATCTTCATTCTTTGGGGTGGGGAATCCACAGAGCATGATACTCCAATCTTGATAGTTGCAACCAAACATTCTTCCACTTTCTTTGCATTCGCTTCCGTACTTTGCAACACAATTGCATCATCATCTATTACATCGATTACATGATCTGGTAATGCCATGTAAGCAAATTTATGAAGGCTAAGGCCTTCATTGAACATGTTATCTTTCGGTCTTTTCCGGTCATCACCTCTAGTAATAATATTCCAAAGCGTAGACGTCCCCACTACTTGTCATCTCGCTCCCGATACCATACTCTAAATAAAACAATTAATTAATTTACAAACTATAATCACGTAAGTAAATATAAGCGTCACGGAATAAAAGTAAAATTACCGGAGGTGCATAACCAATAGTTCCTTTAACCCCGGTTGAGTTGTTTTGGTTTAAGTCGTACCAAGTAGTCGAGCTAAACCAAAGTCTCCAACATGAGCCACCATATCATCATCAAGTAGAATGTTGCTAGGCTTCAAGTCACCGTGAACAACCGTTGTTTGGCGTTGATTGTGAAGATAATCAAGTGCGGTGGCAACATCTCTAAGAATATTTATTCTTTGAAGAAGGTTGAGTTTTGATGTATATGCACTTGAATGAAGCCAATCGTGTACACTTCCATTGGGCATAAACTCGTAAACCAGAGCTTTAAAATCATTGCCTTGAAATCAAGACTTGAACATGAAGTTATTATCTTCAACAAATTACGGTGTCGAATATTCCGCCATGCTTCACATTCTGCTAGAAAACTTTTGTGAGCTCCCTGATTTTGAAGATGAAGAACTTTGACTGCAACAGGTTTACTATCATTAGAATCGAGGATTCCTTTATAAACAGAGCCAAACCCACCCTCGCCAATCAAATTTGCTGCAGAGAATCCATCAGTAGCCTTGAGAAGTTCATTGTATGAAACTTTCAAGAACCTTTCATTCCCTGAATATTGAGATGGTTGAATGTTGCGTTTCTTCTTCCACAAAAGATACACACAACATAAAACGACGAGCAACACCGGTGCCATCAAAATGAGTAATACGAATAAAGGAAACCTTTTTTTCTTACTACCCGTCTCCTTGCACTTGGGTAACTCAAGTGTAACCAAACCACCACAAAGCCTATTGTTCCCCAAAACCGAAAATAAACTTGCATTGGCAAACACTCCTAGAACCGGTACTTCACCCTCAAAATCATTAAAAGATAGGTTCAAAAACTCTAAGGAATTCCATTTTTCTAAGAATTGAGGAATTTTACCTGATAAATTATTTTGAGAAACGTCGAGCATCTGCAATCCTCCTAAGGAACTTAATGAAGATGGTATTATGCCTTGAAATATGTTGCCACTAAGGTGTAACACTGTAAGGCTAATGCACTCACCAAGGCTACTAGTAATGGTACCTGATAAATTATTATAAGATAAATCGAGATAGCTCAACACCTTGAGGTCTTTAATCTCTGATGGAACTGAACCGGACAGGCTGTTTTGAGTAAGATCTAAACCAATAGTTAGTTTTGGAAGTTGAAGAATTTGTTTGGGTATATTTCCACTTAGTCTATTCTTTGCGAGGCTTAAAACAGTAAGTTCTTTACAATTCCCAAGGCTTGATGGAATAAGGCCTTCTAATTTGTTGAGACCTAAATAAAGTTTAGTCAACAATGATAAGTTCCCAATGGTATCAGGGATAGGCCCTGAAAATTGATTGCTATATAGCTCAAGATCTTGTAGCTTTTGAAGTTTATCAATGGTAGTGGGAATTTTTCCTTTGAATCGATTAGGTCCTAAAAGTAAAGTGGTCAATCCAACAAGACTACTTATACTTGAAGGGAGGTTTCCAAATAATTGATTGAATCCTAAACTTAGAAAGCTAAGTTCATGAGAAAGATTACCTATTGATATTGGAAGCATTCCTACGAAACTGCAATTGGAAAGATCCAAAGTTCTTAATATGGTGCAGTTTTTCAAAGAATCAATAAAAATCATGTCATCAGCTTCTCCACGTCCATGGAAGTTGTTATCATTTAATAAAATATAGTTAATATCTCTTAGTTTTGAAAAATCGATCATCAACTTCCCACTAAAATTGTTAATACCCATTTCAAGAGATCTTAATTTAGAACAATTAGAAATAGAAGGTGGAAGAACTCCGGTCAGTTTATTATCCCACAACTCAAGGAGCTCAAGATTTGGGAGCATCACACCAATTCCTGAAGGAAGACTACCGGTGAGGTGATTACGAGGTAAGGAAAAATAGACTAGGAGTGAGAGGTTGAAAATGGAATATGGGATGCTTCCATATAAGTTGCACTCACCGAGTCAAATTCTGTCAAGCTTTTCCAAAGACCTAAGGTATCGTGAATGCTCCCACCAAACGGGTTCCAAGAAGCATCGAACCATTCCATTGATGTAATATTCCCAAGAAAGGTGGAATTCCACCTGTTAACTTATTGTTGTCAATTCCAAGACCAACAAGTTTCGAGAGTAAACTCACCTCCTTGGGTATGCTTCCAGCTAGATTATTTCGAGCGAGCGAAAGCTCTTCGAGGTTAGAACAACCAGACAAGTTTGTTGGAATGATTCCACTGAATTTGTTTATGTGAAGATAAAGACGACGTAGCCTAGATAGACGACCAAGCTCATAAGGAATGGTTCCTTGGAAGCTGTTGTTAGAGAGAGAAAGCACACGTAGGAAGCTAAGGTTTCCTACATGAGGAGACAACGTGCCTTCTAAGCCTTGTGAACCCAGCCGTAAAGAAGTCACTCGTTTGTGCCGCTTTCCACATGAAATACCACTCCAGTCACAGAAATGAAAGGAATGGTTCCACGAGGTTAGAACTTTGTATGGATCATGGGTGATCTCTGACTTGAATGACAACAACGCCTGATAATCAGTCACATTACCGCCATTAAAAGCAGAGACGGTGGCGGGAGTAAGACATGCTATCGCGAGAACATAAAAGAGAAAAGAAATACGTGAGGAAGCTGAGAAGGAAATCATTGCTTGTAAGACAATTTGATGGATAATAACTAATTTCTATGTATAATCATATATCACGAGTGACTTTAAATAAGAGTTGGGGTAGGGGAGACTAAACTTACAATGTTTGACTTTTTCCATCTAAAATTATGTTGAAATGTTTGAGTAATTCTAATTTAATGACAACTTTAACAGTTTCTGAAATCATGTTGAAATGTTTGGGTAAGTTTATTTGTCTAAGCTATTATTCGATTAATCAATAATTAAGTTTGTAAACATATTTTTTATACTTGATTTCTTTTTTAATTGTCGTGTTGGCTGCTAGTTTTCGATCCTTTTTTTTTAATTGATCTCGAGTGCTGTTTTTTTCTTTTTGGATAATTGAACTTACGAATTCGCCAATTATTAGTTCCGTGCCCAGGTGTTCTTCGTTTATTTGCTTTACTTTATTTCCCTACGGAGTGTGTATGATTTTTATACTTATAAATATATTGATTTATATGTGATGATTAAACACAATTGGTTTGTTACAAAATGTGAAGTAGGCAACTACATACGTGAATTAAAAATGTTTTTTATTTTTATTTGTGTAAGTTGGGACATTAAACAAGAAACCAGTGTTAGAACTTATAAATAGGTAACAAAAAGAGTTTTCGTTGTGCTCGGTTCACGACAATGTACACATACATGAACCAATATAATGAAGGGTTTGGCTAATATAAGAGCTTAAATAATCGCTCATGTTTGGGGTACTAAATTAATAGCATATTTTAGATTTTTGACTTTTTGATTATATCATATTAAGGTGGTGTTGGGCATTGCATTTGCCGTCAGATTATTTGATAATTTTTTTGTTGCGTTTTCGAAAAGCAAATAATTTAGAAATAGTGTTAGGGTAAAGAAAACCAAATATCACTTTTATGCGTTTTGTAGCCTTCGAAACATAGTTTTGAAAAGGCACCCACATATAAGATGCAAATAATTAACCTCTTGCATACAAATTTACCAAATTAGCCCTTAGATATTGTTTCTTCTATCTTCTTGTTTCCTACTACTGTGGTGACTTGTGTTTCTGAAAGAAAAACCTCATCAATGTTATATTTTTTTGCCCCAAAATATAAATCACGATCTTCACCATACTATCCATACCTCACCTATTTTTATTTTTTTATTTGTTATATTCATAATTATATTAAACAATTTAATAAAACACAATATTTCATTAATAATAATAAAAAGAACATCTGTGATATTATTTCAACGAATGATGGCTCACGAACGAACCTTTATCCCTACATCATTCATATCTTTGCAAACTTGCTTCACAGATCAAGTCCACCATGTTACCATTTAGAAATTCTTGTTACCATTTAGTGCTAACACATTATAAGAACTTTGTTGGATTAGTGATTTTGATGCATTAAATTGACTTGAGTATTTAATGCTTGATATGGATAAATTTGGGGATGAAAATAACTATAAAAGTCAAAAGGCTGTGGATTAGTGTTGGTATTATAAACTTTGATATTTATTGGATTAAGAGACATTTTTCCTTTTTAAATTCATAAGTTCATATTTACCGTGCGGATATAATCCCTTTACTTAAAAATCCATAAGTTCATATTATTGAATAGGTCTCGTTTATGTCAAAATTAAGTAACTCAACAATTACAAAAAATGTCTATTATAGTCATTTTAACTATTGACTAAACAAATAATCTGGTTTGACAAACACTAAAAGACTGATTATTTATATTATTGAGATTTCAAAAAGTGTATCAAATCCAAGCACTATTTTTTAGAATCACGTTACCACTAATTATCTAATTATCCATTTTCAAAAGGAATAATCTATTTTAAACAATGTTGCAAAAATCGGTCAACTTGGCTGATTAATCGCCGATTAATCGTAAATCGGCCGAGTACCTTGTCGATTTTTGAAAATCGGTCGAAAAATCGGCCTAGGAAAAAAATCGACATTAAGCAGTCAAAAAATCGGCCGAATTGGTAAAAATCGGCCGAATCGGCAAAAAATCGGCCGAATCAGTAAAAAATCGGCCGAATCGGGCAAATCGGTCATTTTAAAAAAAATAATAATTTAGCCATTCTACTTAATTTGGGGATCATATATTTCATTTATAACACACAATGGACATCATAATCAGAATTAGAGCCTTTTATTGAGGTTTGGAAACATAGCAGTGCTTGTAATCGGTTAAGATTTTTAGTTTGGTTTATTTAAATAAACAATTCTAAACACCTCTTAAATTTTGGGTGTTCACGGGATCAGATAAGAAGGTTAAGGGGTACCAACATACCTATTATCATATGAAAGATATCACATTTCTTAGTGATATCGCCTAAGAATGATATCACAAATCCTACAGGTTATTTTGATTACCACATGTATCATAAATAATTTGATGACAACATGATTCTTGGGGAGTCAATAGGAATTATGTGAAGATTAGTATGTGGGCATGTCTTTGAAATAATTGAATTCTTGTTGCTACTGGTTAAGATTATTTTTCAAGGAATTATGGAATCTTGGAAATTGAATGTTTGTCCTTTAGGTTAGGGAAGTTATTTGCACACTTTTTAATTCTTATTGGTACACTTCAATGTACAAGCAGGTAAAGAAGGTTATACTTAAAATACAACTGACTGATGTATATATTAGAGTGTGCCAATAAAAAGTGAGAGTGTGCAAATCATTTTCCTTTCAGTTAAATTAAAAGCAAAATTTTGAATTGTTTAGACGTTTATAATGCATACATCATTTATCAGACTGAAAATTCCAAATAACATATTTTATAAACGTGCAGGTGAATTAAAAATTAAGATAGTGACATTTTATCAAACACATTTAAGCATGTACCATACGACTTTTATTATTATTATTATTATTATTACTTTATTATTATTATTATTATTATTATTTTTTACCATAAACAAGTCCAATAAATCAAAGCAAAGCATAACCAACTATCTTAAATATTAACATTGACTTCTTCCTTTCTAATTAAACTCTCTTTGTTTAACCAATTTTATAATTGTAAAGTGTGTTATACCTATGTCAATAAAAGTGCACATTTTATAAAATAGTCTAAAGCCTTCATTTTCTTAACAAATTTTCATTCCGAAACCATCAATCGATTCGTTTAATCATTGCGCAAACAATGATTAGTTTGAATTAGCTTTCCGTTAGTATTGAGAAATCCCCCAATTTGCTTAAAATTAGGGTTCTTTCATATAGAGAAGAGAGACTTCTATAACTTTCAATGAACTTTTTTTTGACTCTTTTTGAATTGCTAATGAGAAAAGTTCAATGTAAACCTCAAATTCTACAAAAATCTAATTTTAAATTGTGACCATTCGTTATTTTATCAAAAAAAAAAAAAAAAAAAAAAAAAAAAAAAAACCCCACTTTCATACTTTTTAAAAACTAAATGACTCACATACTTACGCGAAAAAATTTATATCAACATGACGAGAATTAAATCATCTTCCTATAAAGAAGAGAGACTTTATAACTTTCAATGAACTTTTTTTACAGCTGTTTTGGGAGTGTCGAAATTTACGCTTGGATGTTATTTGTTATTTTAATATCTTAGGCGATTTTACGAAAATCACATGTAATTTTATGAAATCGCATGTGATTTCTAACCTAAAAAGTCGCATGTGATTTCTAACCTAAAAAATCAAATGTGATTTTTTAAGACGCAAATTTCAACACTAAAACAAAACTTGTAAAAAAATCGTCGAAAGTATATTGAAGTGCCCAGATACGAAAAGATTTATAAAAAAGAAAAAAAAAAAAAAAAAAAAAAAATCTCGTCGCGATAGTGTATGTTTGTCGCTTACCGATTTACTCTTTGCAATCTATTTTTAATCGTGAAAACTGTTATTTTATTTTGATATAAAAATGAATTTAGGATTTGCATTCATCTCAACTCAGATAGCAGTAGCATAAAACAACAAAATAAGTTTTTATATTTTTATTTTTGCATAATCAAGGATGACACTCTAGTCTACGAATATTTTTTACACGCACTTTTCAATGAGGTAATCATACTACGTATTTCACTTTTAGTAGAAATATTATACTGTAAGTTGTACTAGTAACAAATAGCTAAGATATAGTTGATGAATAATTGATAGTTGAGTTTTTTTTTTTTTTTTTTTTTTTTATTCAAGTAGTAGCGTCTTCAAACCCAATAGTCAACAAAGGCTAATTTATCCTAATCATTCTTGTTTTATCAAATTAAAAACTGAAACAACGAAAATTTTGGGTTACCCGCATATATCTACTACACTTGCATGTCACACATCATTGTCAAGCTGAGGTAACCTGCAAAATTTCTTGCATTTATAAAAGTAATCAATATTAAACAGACAAGAGAAAAATGTAACACTGAAATAAGCACAAAAACTTGGTTCTATAAACAGACAAGAGAATACAACTCTGGACCTCTTTAAGCCTGAAGCACACGACTGACTGACCCATCAGAATTTAAAACTCAAAATAGCACAAAACTGCCCGTTCTTAAACAAATGATTCATATTGTCACCTTTATAACGATAAAAGAAGTCACGGTACAATTTCGTGAAACACATATCTTTGAATATCATTCCCAATCATTCCCAAAATCACATTGCTTTGCTATCCGACTTGCTCATGGAATCATGATAGAAAAGATAGATACTCACTCACTCACAACAATAAAGGATTATGTAAGAAAATACAGTAACCGCTCGCTAATAATTTATAGATATCCACTGTGGATGTAATATACAACAAGCCTCATGCCATAATACTATGGCCAATAGATCTTCTGCATTTTCACAAGTTTGCAAACCCGTTTCTACGGTATGAAAATTTACCACACGTTTTCTTGTTTCAGGATGAATCTAGCTCACAAACGAGATAGGGAAATCTTGTTTACTCTGTTCCTGGTCAGCCTCTACATGTACCACAATAAACATCAAGAATGGAAAGAGATACGGAAAGCTATATTAGATGACCAACCTGATTAATTCAATATACTTTTGATCGTGTATCCAGCTTACCAAATTATTGAAGAGACGAGAGTTTTCATTCAAATTATAAGGAAATTATGGACCATTTAATGGCTTCATACTATATTGAAACTGAATTACCCAATACATGTGCTAATTAAACTAAACAAAGGGGGAGACGGAGAACTAATCAATTTGGCTCTTGCAAAAGGATAACAATCGATCAAAGTTTACTGCATTTGTAAAATTCAGAATTTCCCATCTTTAGATGTTTACAATGCACACATCATTTATCAGTCTGAAAAGCCCAAATATCATATATAATATACATTTAGATGAATTAAAAACTGAGATAGTGACATTTTATGACCATGTACCATACGAATTGTTTTTATTTTTACCCTTAAAAAACTCCAGTCAATCAAAGCAAAGCATAACCAACCATCTTAAACATTAACACTGACTTCTTAATTTCTAATTAAAGCATATTTGTTTAACCAATTTTAAAAAGTGCACATTTTTATAAATTGTCAAGTGTGTTACACCTATCTCAATAAAAGTGCACATTTTTACGGAGTAATACATATTTGATGATCAAGTCATTTAGCATAAATAGTTACAATGTACTCAAGTCATTTAAGACAAAGAAAGGAAAGCAAGCAAAATATGAACGCAAAATATAAACGCAAACTTGACTCATAGTTAGAAAGACAATATAGAAAAAGGTGGCAGTGGCATATGTTACCTTTCATGGAAAGCGAGTGCAGCAGAGTAGCGACATATGCAAAGGAGTGATTAAATATCTACTAAACTTTTGGTTGTGGATGAAAGCTTGCTCTAATAATGAACTATTAATGAATAGCTACATTTTCCCTCGTAAAATATCAATCTTTAGAATTCACACTTTTGTTGTTAATAAAGTCTATGTTATTAAGAACATATTTTAAACAACTAACAATATGGATATATTTTTATGTGAAGTCTTGCATCTTTCTATGTAAAAACAGCCCAGTTTAATCTTTATACTCATAGGAGTTTGAAATTTTCACAAAACGAGTTATAGGTGTCAAAAGGGGTTGGTCGGTTAATGGCTCAAAATGGGTTATTTTATGTACGGGTTGAGTTGACCCGAAATTTCTTGTCCAAACGCATTTAATTTCCATATTGTGAACATATTCAAAGATGAAGAAATTCATAGTACACATACCATGAATAGTCTCAGTGTAAATCAATCACTAAACCTATTACTTTTATCTTGAATTTGCACTTTCGTTGTTCATAAAGTCTATGTTTTTAAGAATCATCTTTTAGAGAACTATACGGATATATTTTTATGTGAAATCTTCTATCTTTCTATGTAAAAACTGTTGTTTTATGGATATAAATTAGTAGACGTGAGTTAGGATCGAACTCGAGACCACGGGATTGCACACTTTGCGTATGAGAATTAAAGTTAATAATTAAATGTAATAGTTATATTTATTTATTAATTAAATGAAATAACTATAACGGACGTTAAGTAATTAAGTGTAATGGTCTAACGGTCGTTAAATGGAATTGGAAAGGACTAGATTGCAAATATTGGGAAGGTTCCGGAATCCCTTGTGGGATGTTGTAACCGATCGGCCACAAGGACCAAACCCAACCCAACTCAAACTCAAACTTGTTCACCAAGTTTAGTTTAGTATATATACAAGGTTAGGGGTCTTGTGTTTTGCATCTCTTGTACTCATTAAGCTAAACCTAAAATTGTTTGTGTGTTTTTCTTGCTAAAACCGATCGACACACACCTGTCGATCCTCAACTTTTCCAAATCAAACTTATTTTTTAATTAAAACTAGCATTCCTTTAATTCGGTATAGTACGTGTGTACAACAAAGTGGTACTAACACATCATTGTTAGTATTCTTGGATTGAATTACAAAATCGGTAAGGGGTAGTTCACATAATCCTATAAACCCTAATTAGGGTTCATCCAATTGCTAGTTTTGTGGATTTGATTCTTGTTTGGCTAGAATCAAGAAAGGTACACATATTCTTGTTTATGTTAATTAATTATTCGTTAATCTTTCCTATACGCTTCCTCATGTATACTTTGATGTTTTGTGTTTTATTTATTGAATGTCATGTTATATAATTCCAACAGTGGCACCACGAGTCATTTGTTTTAATGAGTAATTAATTACATAAACGCGTAAAAATGAATAATTGTATGTTGTTTGATATGGTTAATCTAGGGTTTTGGTTTAATTTTTTATGTGTCTATTTATTTTTTTTTAATATGGGGCGTACCACTTAAAATTTTTTAGTCGACATATTTAAAATTTTTTAGGGTTTGTAAAATTGTTTGTTAACCTTATCGAAACCTAGAATTTATATATATGTTACGTGATTTATTCATGAATAATATGTTATGTGACATGGAATTATTATATGCGATCTTGTGACTAATTGAATAATTGTTATGATATAGCCATGATGATACATGCGTGTTTGACATGGATAGTTGCTTGAATATTGTTTAATTGTTAAGATATTTTATCACATGGTTATTTATGACAAATCTTGAATTGGGGAAGACTCCAATTATATATTAATGAATTAGTTATGTGCTATTTGGTATATTTTAATTAAGGGTTTACGCAATCGATTCGTCGATATATGTGGCTCACTTTCTATTGTTGGAGTGAAAGCCCTAATTAATATATATATTAATTAACCTAGACATTGATTATTAATAGGGTTTTATCGAATAAGTTGCATGTGGCTACTTGTTTACACGTATTAATTGTTAGTTATGTGTGCATTGTTTTTAGTTATTTATTTTTTATTTGTTTACTTGTTTGTTTATTATGTGTGACAGTTTTAAGCAAAAGGTGATTTTGAATAGAAAAATAATACGGACTAAACATTGGTGAAATTTGATTTGTTTTAAAGAGTAAAGTTTTCAATAGTTTAATTGATTGATGATTTTGGTACAAAAAGTGAGAACGGCTCACCCAATCTGACGGACTGTGTGGGAAGTACTAGGAGGGAGCGCATTAAATTGTGACCCTAAAGAGGAGGTTATTGCTTGAACGACCAAACTCTCCGCTTGCTTGAGTCAAATTGGAGTTACCAAGTAGGCTATGCGTACAAAATCATCTTAAGGGCAAATTAGCTTTAATTCCATGCGCCACTTCGGTGGTAATTACCCGAAGCACTAAGTGTTTACACTTATGCAAAAGTACGGGTATAATGGAAAATAATTAAAGGTAAATTTCTTGATTGGCGAAACCAATACCTCAATCAAAACTTTGATAATTTGATCTTTATGAATTGGTAATAAAAAGTTTTTTATTAAAATTTATGCTACAAGATGAATGCATGACATCTTTGTACATATTTGATTTGACCACATAAAATCAAAACTAGTACCCTTTATAAATTAAGTTATATGCCATCTAATTTAAGGGACACTTGAAGTTGCAATTTCGTCATGTCGAACTTGGCGAGATTGTGATGGAGAGGTAAATCTTTATGTAAAGTCGGACCTTACATGGACATATTTGCGCTTCTTTAAGTTACACACTTAAGTTGAGTAGGAAGTGAGACCGGACTCAAGGCATAAGATGGGATGAAACATGTTTATATTTGCAATAGCGTTGGAAAATATAAATCTCATAATGATCTAGGAATTGGAAATTGTTTGCCAATTATTGTAAGACAGATTACCTTATTATATGCTTTTGTTACTAGCAAATCAACTGATGTAATGAACCTATGATAATTTGGATCCTAGTTTTCGAGAAAATTATATGGTTATATGTTTATATTTCCTTGGGTATATTTTGTTTTCTTGAAAAGTTGTATTATCGAAAATACTAATACTTGAACTTTTTTCTGTAGAAATGGCTCAAAACAACGATAACACTAACACTGCACTAAGTTCTGCGTTCAAAAGTTTTTTTGATCGAGAAAATTTGACTGGCTCTGAGAATTTCAATGATTGGCACCGCTCTTTGATAATTGTCTGTAGAGTTGCTGATCGGTTGAATTATCTGTACACACCTTGTCCTGCTGAACCAACACCTGACGCACCTCAAGAGGAAAAGGATTCTTGGAAAATTGAGTATAAGTGTCATAACGATGTGGCTTGCCTAATGTTGGGAACGATGGAACCTGCTCTTCAAAAGCAGTTCAAAAATTACTTCCCATCTGTCATGCTCGATGAACTTCGAACTATGTTCGAGAAACCAGCTGCTGTCGAAATTTATGATTTGGTCGATGCATTACATAGCTGCAAGCAGGGAGAGGGTAAGCCAATAAGTGCTCATGTATTGGAGATGAACGGATACATGGACCAATTAAGGGAACTTGGAAAAACTTATGAAGATGACATGGCCGTGAACTTGATCAACAGATCCCTTAACAAGGATTTCAATGATTTTGCTCGGAACTTCAATATGCACTGCGTGGGAAGACGATTCATCGACCTACACGCATTGCTAATTGATTATGAAAAGGGTTACCTCGAAGGCTCCTACTCCCGGTACTTGCTATTCAGGGTGGAAGGATAAATAAGCCAAAACCGCAGAGTGCGAACAACAAGAAGGTGATGGGCAAAGAGAAAGTTGATAAAGGTAAAAAGGTTATGGCCTATCAACCGAACCCAAGAAGTACCCTACTCCTAGGAAGGAAAATCCTAAAAGGATCAAGCATGCCACCACCGCAAGGTCGTTGGGAATTGGAAGAGAAACTATGCTCTCTATCTTGATAAATTGCGGGCAAATAAGATGAAGTATGAGGGGTCCTCGGGCACCGGTTCTTTAAGTAATTTATTTGTGATTGAATTATTTACTCTAAATCATAAAAATTCCTGGGTATATGATAATGGATATGGTATTCACATTTGTAATAAACTGCAGGGTTTAGAGTGGAGAGGAAGCTAGCCTATGGGGAGCAATATCTCGACGTGGGAAATGGCACATGCATCTGTTGAAGCCATAGGAACGTTAGTTTAGTATTGCCTTTGGGCTTAGTAATCGTTATTGAATAATTGTCATTTCGCACCTTCTATAATTAGAGGTGTTGTTTCCTTTCGATATTGTTGGATGATGGTTTTGCTCATACTATTTCACGTAATGAAATTTTGTTTCTTTAAATGGTGTATTTTATTTTAATGCGATTACTGTGAATGGTGTGTTTGAAATTGATGTGATTGGAAATGAATCTAACAAATATAATAATTCGATGTTTAGCATCAATAAGAAAATAAAGTTGGACTTGAATTCTTCTTATCTTTTGCATTGTAGACTTGCTCATATAGGCAAGGCTCGCATGCAAAAGCTACAACAAGAAGGGCTTTTGCAAAGTATCAATGATGAATCATTTGATAAATGTGAGTCATGCATATCTGGGAAGATGATGAAGAAACCTTTTCATAGCAATATGGAGAGGGCGTCCGATCTACTTAGTCTTATTCATACTGATGTGTGTGGACCACTTAGACATGTGTCAAAGAGAGGTGCTAGCTACTTCTTAACCTTTACTGATGATTTCAGCCGTTATGGTTATGTTTATTTACTTAAACATAAACATGAGGTGTTTGAAATATTTAAGGTTTTCAAAGCAGAAGTAGAGCTGCAATTGGGAAAGAAGATTAAAGCTCTTCGATCCGGTAGAGGAGGTGAGTATCTAAGCCAAGAGTTTAAAGATTACTTAGCTGAGAAAGGAATTGTCCAGAATCTTACTTCTCCATATACTCCACAAAAAAATGGTGTATCTGAGAGAAGAAATCATACATTGTTGGACATGATACGATATGTGTTTAATCTTACTACTCTACCTTTATCCTTTTGGGATTATGCTTTAGAATCAGCTGTTTGCATTCTTAATATGGTTCCTACAAAGAAGGTTGATAAGACACCATATGAAATATGGCATGGTAAAGCTCCTAACATGTCTTATTTAAAGGTCTGGGGTTGCGAGGCATATGTTAGACGTGACTCAGCAGATAAAATCCAACAAAGATCTGTAAAGTACATCTTCGTAGGATACCCTAAGGAAACTATGGGTTACTACTTCTACTATCCAGCTGAAAATAAAGTAATTATTGCTAGGTATGGAGATTTTATTGAAAATGATCTTGTATCTCAAGAATTCATGGGAGGTTTTATGATCCGGAAGATGATCTTGAAGATGCATTACATTCGAAAACACTAACGTACTTCCGGTAGAACACGATAGTCCGGGTCCTCCACCGAAGTTGAAGTGATTCCCGTTCATAGATCCGTAAGGTCTATCGTGCACCGAACGCCTATGTCTTAATATAGAGGTTGAGGAAACTATGTTAGGAGATCTTAGAGAGCCTACTAGTTATAAAGCGCCAAGGAAAGTCCCGAAAAGGAAAAATGGCAAGTTGCAATGAATGGAAAATGCAATCCATGAGAGAAAATGAAGTCCGGGAAGAGGTCGATTTACCTCCAAACGCCAAGGTGGTTGGAAGTAAGTCGTTCTATAAAATATAGACCGACATGGATGGCAATATACAAGTCTATAAAGCTCGTCTAGTTACGCAAGGTTATACACAAACCTATGGCATTGATTACAAGGAGACCTTTTCTCCTGTGAGAGACATTAGAGCTATTAGAATTCTCATAGCTATAGCAACATATTATGATTATGAGATATAGCGATGGATGTCAAACCGCCTTCTTGAATGGTCGCTAGATGAAGACATCTATATGAAGCAACCCGAGGGTTCGTGAATCCACAATTTCAAACCGTGTTTGCAAACTTCAAAGGTCCATTTATGGATTGAAGCAAGCATCAAGGCAATGGAATAAGAGATTTGATGAAGATATCAAAAGGTATGGATTTATTCAAAATCTTGATGAGCCATGCGTATATCACAAAGTTAGTGGGAGTGATGTAATTTTCCTTATCCTTTATGTCGATGACATATTAATTATGGGAAAAGACATTCCAAGTTTGCAAAATGTTAAGGCATATCTTGGGAAATATTTTTCCATGAAGGACTTATGAGAAGCTGCATGCATTCTGCGAATCAAGATCTACCGAGATAGGTCAAAGCGATTAATTCGTTTAAGTCAAATCGCTTACATTGATAAAATATTGAAGAGATTCAATATGCAAAATTTCAAGAAAGGATATTTCCCGATGGAAGTAAAGCATGGCTTATGTAGCTATATGTGTGCTTCAATACCGCTGAAGTGGCAAGCATGCGAAAGTTCCTTATGCTTTGGCGAGGGATCTATTATGTATCTTGTGAGATGCACAAGGCCGGATGTGGCGTTCGCTCGTAACATGACCAATCGATATCAATAGAATCCGGGTGAACTTCATCGATCTTGTTAAACATATTCTAAAGTATCTAAGGAATACGAAGATATGTTTTTAGTGTATGGTGGAAATCCGCATACGAGCTTGGTGTTACAGTTTCTTGTGATGCATCTGGCGAGGTGATAAAGATGATACGAAGTCTCGACGGGTTATGTCTTTGTCATCAATGGAGGAGCAGTTGATGGAAGAGCAAGAAGCAGAGTACGATTGCGATGTCTGATGCGAGCGAATACATAGCCGCTTGGAAGTTGCAATGGAGGTCGTTTGGATTAGGAAATTCATTTCGTGGCTTGGTGTTATGCCTTCAATTGAATCACCTATTGATATGTATTGTGACAATTCTGCCGCAATCATATTTGCCAATGAGCCCGAGTCATGAACGGCACGGACATTTTCTACGAAGTATCACTATGTTCGGGAACAAGTCCGTGAAGGTGAAATAAATCTATTGAAAGTTCACGGATGATAACTTAGCTTATCCTTTCACTAAGGCTTTGGCTAAAGACAAGCTTATTGGACTTGCCAATGGAATTGGACTTCGTTTAGCTAATAGTTTCATGCAAAACTGTGATTACTATTTGGATAAAGGATATTGTAAACATTTTTTTGGGTAAAGGGGAGTAATCCTGCACCCTGGTAAATATATTAACCAAAGAAACGTTAAAGTACAATGGATATGAGTGAAATCCCATATCTCAGCCCGTTACATAGGCATAAAGCTTACATAACAAGATACTTCATATTTTCTAAACAAGAAAACAAACCACTACTCAAATGATAACATATGACATAACAAAAGAAAATTACTTCCTAGGACATTGAAGCTTGGTGCCATACATGGCATTAAAGGCATCCAAATTCCCTGGAAGCTCATAAACCTGATTCGCATAGTCATCGTAGTCATAGTCATCATACTTATCTTCAAACTCTTGGCCACCACCGAATAGATATTGTAAACATTTATTATTTTGATGAAATAAAATTTTGATTATGTTTATTTTCATTTATAATATTGTTGTCCTATATTTTCATGTTTAACCTGTGAGTAACTAAGTTATTCTAAATTGTCCGTTGTCGATTAATGATATGGGAGTATTATTAAACTAAGACAAATCTGAGAAATGTGGTAGAATATACTTGAAAGTATATTGATGAGAATGCATACCAATTTCAGATGATATTCAATGAATTGAATATAGGACTTATCCCAACTACATAATTTACTTTGTGGATATTGTTATAAGTAAATTATAAATAGCTATCCTCAGACTTGAGATACCAGATAAGTGTCATGAATGTAGTGCATTTACGTGGAACAACTTAACGCTATACGTGAATCGGTAGTTATAAGGGTTGTTTTAATCTGTACAAAGTTTGTGGGTTAGTCTCATAGTCAAGATAGAATTTGTTCCTTCAAATTTATTTGAGTTTAATCTTCTTGGGCCCTCGTAGGGTTGACAAGATGTTTGTGCGGCCGCACCCAAAATCTCCCCTAAATATGTTTAGAAGATTTGGTAATCTTGGTCAATCACTTACAACGAGAAACATAATAGTTTAATAAAGAATGACTTAATTTCATATCTTTATTTAACGTGGTATTAGAAACAAAAGGATAATAATAATGAGAAATCATTAAAAGGTTTCCTAGGAGCCTTACTCGAGTTGTACTAGAGGCATCGAAGTGTTGCTAGACGCTAACCGATGTGATCACTCTATTAAGATATATCCAAGTGGGAGCTGTTGGTTTTATGGATATAAATTAGTAGACATGAGTTAGGATCGAACTCGAGACCACGGGATTGCACACTTTGCGTATGAGAATTAAAGTTAATAATTAAATGTAATAGTTATATTTATTTATTAATTAAACGAAATAACTATAACGGACGTTAAGTAATTAAGTGTAATGGACTAACCGTCATTAAATGGAATTGGAAATGACTAGATTGCAAATATTGGGAAGGTTCCGGAATCCCTTGTGGGATGTTGTAACTGATCGGCCACAAGGACCAAACCCAACCCAACTCAAACTCAAACTTGTTCACCAAGTTTAGTTTAGTATATATACAAGGCTAGGGGTCTTGTGTATTGCATCTCTTGTACTCATTAAGCTAAACCTAAAATTGTTTGTGTGTTTTTCTTGCTAAAACCGATCGACACACACCTCAAGGGTGTCGATCCTTAACTATTCCAAATCAAAGTTATTTGTTTAATTAAAACTAACATTCCTTTAATTCGGTATAGTACGTGTGTACAAGAAAGTGGTACTAACACTTGGATTGAATTGCAAAATCGGTAAGGGGTAATTCACATAATCCTATAAACCCTAATTAGGGTTCATCCAATTGCTAGTTTTATGTATTTGATTCTTGTTCGGCTAGAATCAAGAAAGGTACGCATATTCTTGTTTATGTTAATTAATTATTCGTTAATCTTTCCTATACGCTTCCGCATGTATACTTTGATGTTTTGTGTTTTATTTATTGAATGTCATGTTATATAATTCCAACAAAAACAACCCAGGTTGATCTTTATACTTATATAAGTTTGAAATTTTCATAATACGAACTATATGTGTCAAAAGGGGTTGGTCAGTTAATGGGTCAAAATGAGAAGTTTTAAGTATGGATTGGGTTGAACCGAAATTTCTTGCCCAAATGCGTTTAATCTCCTATTAATTATTAGTGAGTGTAATATAGTAGTAAAACTTATATTCCTACAACATTACTCAAATACTTCGAAACAAAAACAAATAGGTTGTTTAATGCTTAAAAAATTACTTCGTGTGGCTTTTGCTCTGTTGCGTAATAATTCTTAGCATACTAATAAGTCTGTGCAGGCATTTTATAGATTGAATTATGTTCAAGTATTTGTCAAAAGTAACATAATAGAGTCTTATATAAAAATTATATCATGTATAAATAAAACCAGATATTTTGTAGGATACTAATAAGTGTGTGCAGGTATTTATTTGTTGGTTTTGCACTTGAGCTTACATCCTATAATTTGACAGTTCAATCGGCCAAACCCAATGCAAGAAGCAAAACCTCACATCTGAAATATTAGGTAGAAATTAGGTGTTAGTGTCTAAACTTTGCCAAGATAAATGATCTATTAATTGAATTTTTACGGCGAAGAAAATCCAAACGCTTTCCTAAAACCGTCTCTTCTACATATAAACATAATAATATAAGAAATCTTAAACACCATCTAAATAACAATTCCAAATACAAATATAGTATCTTTCGATATCTACCTTTTAATTTATAGCAGATTGTTACAAATTACAAACATAGTATCCACCTTTAATATTTAGAGCAACCAAACACCCCTAGACACCAGTAGCCAAACACCCATTCAGACATCATTGACCATAGATAGCAGCAACCAAAACTCCTTTTGACAGCCGTAACTAAATATTGCAAAAGTAATGGATTTATATATGAGTGATACATTTACTGCATCCAAATGCTCGTTATTTTTAATGTCAGCAAGACAAGAATCATGTATCCAATGAAAATAGAGTTGTACTAACTATTTCTAATGCAGTATAAAATAAATGTTTTATTGTAGTAATGTTAAAGACAACAAGTTTCACACAACCAGTATATTATCTACCTCAAGGGATCTACTATGAATTGGCGAACAACTAGATGGTTACAATTAAAGGTATTTCTGCAAAACTCTCCATGCAAAACAATTTATAAATATCTGCTTCAAGATAAGATTTTATATTCAAAAGATAAAAAGCATATATCTGTTTCTAAATTGATCAAAGCTGGTCATATTTCAGTTCTCGAATATTATGCAGCATCAACTATGATGCAAGCATAAAGAATAAACTATCTATATTCTATATTTCTATATACCTTAAATGACATTCAGACCACTCATATTCCTTCAACTTCATGAGTAAAAAATCACACTCGTAAGCAGATCATAGTACTATATTAACAGAAGCAGACATTTATAACTATAAATTTCAGACCTTCATACCTTACCCCATTGGAGGCCAGTTAGCCATTTGCATCGGAAAGGGATACTGTTGAGCTGCAAATGTAAAACATTACACTCGCATAGCTCCTACAATACAACGTGCAAAAGCATATTGTATAGCTGAATACACCGCAAAGTACCAACCTTATAAAGAACATTATTAGGAGGAGGAGTGACATTGCCAAATTGACAAAACAGAAACAACAAATGATAAAAACATTAGGCTATAAGTTTTAGCAAAATTTAATCAAAAGATATCGCAAAACTAAAGAGAATTGAATTTCATAAAGGAATTATATACAATACGGTATGTTCTAACCGTTAATGGTTCGGTTTTGTAACCGTTTGATTGAATCATTCTCTTAACGTGTTTGGCCCTTCGTCTAATAATGTTTACATAAGAAGCATAAGAATTTAGATTATTTGATTCACATTCTCCTCCTTAATCTTGATCGTTGCTTTCGGTCCTAAATCTTAAACTCCGAGCATTTATCGAATTTCATTGGGTAATCTTGCACCGCCTTCTTGCTTGTATATTATGCCATGCTCCTTTGTTCCTTTGATATATCGGATTACTTGCTTTACCGCCTTGGTGATGATCCTTGGTCTTGCATGAATCAAGTAGTCCGACTAAGTAACAAAGATGTGGTCGTATGCGATAGTACCGAGACTTCAATTAACCTTTTGTAATAAGTTGCGTCAACCGAGTTTCCATCTTCGCCTTGACCAACTTAGTACGGTATCCATTGGTATATTCGTATCATTCTTTATGCCATACTTGTTTCTTTCAAGATCTTGTTAATATAACTTGTGCGCTTGATTGTAATCTCTCCTCTGTGTGACTTCTATCCCAAGATTTTATCGAACACTTAAAGTAGAATTCAATACCACAAATTTGATTGAATCATTCTCCTGATGGATATCAAAAGATATTTTATGGCAATACATCTTCTGATGCCATCAATCATTCTCCTGATGGATATCAAATCAAAGTGGAAATTAATAGCAAAATTAAAGGCCGTATGAACAAACAAATTAAACAATCAAAGATGAACAAAAAGTAATGATCAAAACCACAATTAAAGTATAATTCAATACCACAAATTTGATTGATGGAAATTAAACCACACTTATGATACATCACAGAGAAAGTAAACTTAAGAAATCGATACATATGATACGTCACCGAGAAAGTAATCGTAACGTAAGGTTTATTAAGTTATGCCTCGAACACTTACGCAACAAGAATATTAAAACCACAATTACAAACATCTTTAAAAACTTAACATTTATTTAACTATGACATGCACTACTCCTTGCTGCAGTTACTCTCAACTTCACCATACAAGCTTGATGATAGACCTGAAAGAGTTCAAAAGTAAAACCATGTTAGTGATGCTTTACTGACAAACTCATGTAAAATCAGGTTCAACAAAAGAGAGAACAAAGTACCTTGTATATTTTGAAGCACATCTACAATGCGCTGCAACTCATTGACAACAATTTCAATTTTCATTCGTTGGGGTGGGGAATCCAGAGAGCATGATACTCCGATCTTAATAGTTGCAGCCAAACATTCAGCCACTATCTTTGCATTCGCTTCCGTACTTTGCAACACAATTGCATCATCATCAATAACATCAATTACATGATCTGGTAATGCCATGTAAGCAAATTTATGAAGGCTAAGACCTTCATTGAACATATCGTCCGTCGGCTTTTTCCCAGTCATCATCTCCAGTAATAATATTCCAAAACTGTAGACGTCCCCAGTAGTTGTCATCTCGCTCCTAATACCATACTCTTCAAATAAAAAAGATCAGTTAATTTACAAAACTGTAATCTGCAATTATATATATAAGCATCATGGAATACATGAATCATATATTACCTGGAGGTGCATAACCAATTGTTCCTTTAACACCGGTTGAGCTGTTTTGGTTTATGTCTGCACCAAGTAGTCGAGCTAAACCAAAGTCTCCAACATGAGCCACCATATCATCATCAAGTAGAATGTTACTTGGCTTCAAGTCACCGTGAACAATCGTTTTTTGGCAGTGATTGTGAAGATAATCAAGTGCTGTTGCAACATCTCTAAGAATATTTACTCTTTGAAGAAGGTTGAGTTTCGATATGTTTGCACTTGAATGAAGCCAACCGTGCACACTTCCATTGGACATAAACTCGTAAACCAAAGCTTTAAAATCATTGCCTTGTAAATCAGTACTTGAACACGAAGTTATTATCTTCAATAAATTACGGTGCCGAATATTCTGCCATGCTTCACATTCTGCTATGAAACTTTTGTGAGCTCCTTTATTTTGAAGATGCAGAACTTTGACGGCAACATGTTTATTATGATTAGAATCGAGGATTCCTTTATAAACCGAGCTAAACCCACCCTTGCTAATCAAATTTGCTGCAGAAAAGCCATCAGTAGCCTTGAAAAGCTGATTGTATGAAACTTTCAAGAACAATTCATTCCCTGAAGATTGATATGGTTGACTGTTGCATTTCTTCTTATCTAAAAGATACACACACAAAAATATGATAAGCAACGTCGGTGCAATCACAGTGACAAATATGAAGAATGGAAACCTTTTTTGGTGTCTACCGCTCTCCTTGCATTTGCGTAACTCAAGTGTAACCAGGCCACCACAAAGCCTATTGTTACCCAAAACCGAAAATGCACTTGCATTGGCAAAAACTCCTACAACCGGTACTTCACCCTCAAAGTCATTAAAGGATAAATTCAAATATTCTAAGAATTTCCATTTGTCTAAAAATTGGGGAATTTTTCCTGATAAATTATTTTGAGAAATGTCGAGTGCCGCCAATCCTCCCAAGGAACTTAATGCAGATGGTATTATGCCTTGAAATTGGTTGCCTCGTAGGTTTAGCGTTGTAAGACTAATGCACTCACCAAGGCTACTAGTAATGGTACCTGATAAATTATTGTATGATAAGTCGATCTCGCTCAACAACTTGAGAACTTTAATCTCTGATGGGATTGAACCAGACAGGCGGTTTTGAGAAAGATTTAAAAAAATAGTTAATGATGGAAGTTGAAGAAGTTGTTTGGGTATGTTTCCACTGAGTCTATTGTCTGCAAGGTTTAACCCATTTAGTTCCTTACAATTCCCAAGGCTTGATGGAACATGACCTTCTAATTTGTTGGAATATGAATAAAATTTATTCAACAACGATAGGTTCCCAATGGCATCAGGGATAGGCCCTGAAAACTGATTGCTAGATAGAGTAAGAAATTGTAGCTTTTGAAGTTGACCAATGGTAGTGGGGATTTTTCCTTTGAATCGATTATTTACTAAGCCTAAAAACGTCAAGCCAACTAGACTACCTATGCTTGAAGGGAGGTTTCCAAATAACTGATTCTTTCCTAAACTTAGGTAGGTGAGTTGACCAGAAAGATTGCCTATTGATATAGGAAGCACTCCTATAAGGTTGCAATTATAAAGCTCTACACTTTCTAATCTCGTGCAGTTTTTTAAAGAATCAATAAACCTCATGTCATCAGCTTCTCCGCGTCCATGGAAGTTGTTATACGCTAACTCAATTATAGTAATATCTCGTAGTTTTGAAAAATTGATTGTCAACTTCCCACTAAAATTGTTGTAACCCATGTCAAGAAGTCTTAACTTAGAGCAATTAGAAAGAGAAGGTGGAAGAACTCCTGTCAGTTGGTTATTCCTTAACTGAAGCAGCTCAAGATTTGGAAGCTGGTTACCAATTTCTGAAGGAAGACTACGAGTGAGGTAATTATCAGGAAAGGAAATTTTAACTAGGTGTGAGAGGTTGAAAATGGAATGAGGGATGCTTCCATATAAGTTGCATTCACCACAGTTAAATTCTGTCAAGCTTTTCCAAAGACCCACGGTATCCGGAATGCTCCCACCCAACGGGTTCCCGACAGCAGAGAACGCTTCCATTGATGTGATATTCTTCAAGAAAGGTGGGATTCCACCTGTTAACTTGTTGTCTTCAATTACAAGACGAGACAGTTTCGAGAGTAAACTCATCTCCGTGGGTATGCTTCCAGCTAGCTTATTTCCAGCGAGAAAAAGGTCTTTGAGGTTAGAACATCCAGATAAGTTTGTTGGAATGATTCCACTGAATTTGTTTATGTGAAGATAAAGAAGACGTAGCCTAGATAGACGACCAAGCTCATGAGGAATGGTTCCTTGAAAGCTGTTGTTAGAGAGAGAAAGCACACGTAGGAAGCTAAGGTTTCCTACATGAGGAGACAACGTGCCTTCTAAGCCTTGCGATCCCAGCCGTAAAGAAGTCACTCGTTTGTGCCGCTTTCCACATGAAATACCAATCCAGTCACAGAAATGAAAGGAATGGTTCCACGAGGTTAGAACTTTGTATGGATCATGGGTGATCTGTGACTTGACTGACAACAACGCCTGATAATCAGTCTCGTTACCGCCATTAAAAGCAAAGACGGTGGCGGAAGTAAGACATGCTATCGCAAGAACATAAAAGAGAAAAGAAATACGTGAGGAAGCTGAGAAGGAAATCATTGCTTGTTGTGACTTAATTTTTGGAAATTTAATTAAAATCATATGAATAAGTATTGGCTTTTTATTCACGGCTTAAGTAAGACAATTTGATGGATAATAACTAATTTCTGTGTATAATCATATATCACGAGTGACTTAAATAAGAGTTGGCTTTCATACAATGTTCGACTTTTTCCATATACAAAGTTTGACCTTGTCTTCATAGCATCATATCGTTTCATATGACTTTCTAAAATTATGTTGAAATGTTTGACCAATTTTAATTTAATGACAACTTTAATAGTTTCTGAAATCATGTTGAAATGTTTGGGTAAGTTTATTATTCGTTTCATCAATAATTAAGTTTGTAAACATCTTTTTTATTCTTGATTTCTTTTCTAATTATCGCGTTGGCCGCTTGTTTTCGATGTTTTTTTTAATTGATCTCGGGAACTGTTTTTTTATTTTTGGATGATTGAACCTACGAATTTGCCAATTATGAGTTCTGCGCCCAGGTGGTCTTCTTTTAGTTGCTTTACTTTATTTCCCTACGGAGTGTGTATGATATTAATACTTTATAAATACTAGGCGAGTACCCCGTGCCTAGCGGCATCGGTTTTCAGCTGCAGACAATTAACGATATGGGATATTGTGGTAAGTGTTTCGTAACCTCGAGATCATAAAAAAGAAATCGATTACTAACCTCGAGATCATCATCAATATTCTTTTGATTTTGCATATCCATAATTTATGTTTCCTTCCTGTTGTGAAATACAAATTTGTTTTGGGTTTTAAATAGGCGAAATACGAAATGTTGAAAAAACAATTTTCCCGCCCATGAAACAATGAAATGGCTGGCGCAGTGTGTAAAATGGAAATACATTGAAGTCAAAATTGAATAGTTATCATGCAAAGATACCATGCAACAAATACATTGAAATCAAAATAAATACTTTTCATGCAAAATTTACATGCAAGAATAGTTGCCAAAGAAACATGAATTTCGTTCATGTTATGCACTTTCCACTATTTCACTTTTTCACTTTTCCAATATTGAGTTAACCATTTTCTTATTTTATGTAGTAAAAATATAGATTTATATGTGATGATTAAAAACAATTGGTTTGCTACAAAATGTGAAGTAGGCAACTACATACTTGAATTAAGAATGGTAAGAAGAAAAAGATGGCCTTTGACCCGTTAAATTGCTGACCGAGAGTACCAAGTGCCAACTTTGTTTGTGACAAGGATTTTGATAATGGTATATAATTTTTCCACTCAATGTTGAATCATGTTTTTTATTTTTATTTGTGTCAATTGAGACATTAAAAAAGAAACCAGTGTTAGAACTTGTAAATTGATAACAACTAACCAGGGCCGGTCCTGACTTTTCAGATGCCCTGGGCGAGATGATAAAATGATGCCCTTACTAAATGATTTTAGACGATTATCCTCGCGTACCAAGGACAATGTATAGTTTTTAACAAATATGATTGCGTCAATTTTTGTTTGTGTTGTTTTGGTTTCAAAACGATATTTCTGTGAAGATGGTGTGAAACAAAGGAAAATTAGTGGAATAAGTGAAGGTGCAGATATTGCATGGATTAATTAAAATTAAATATTTAAAAATATATAAAGAATTTTATTGCCTTTTATAATTATATGCATTGTAGTAAATTAACATTTTCATTTTAAAGGTTTTTAAACACAAAACATTTTCTATATATATATATATATATATATATAAAAGATAAACAAACAACCCAATATTTCTCATAGATTTAGCTTATAAAAAGGAAACTGGAATATTAACTCAAAGGAAAAAAAAAGTATTTATTTTATAGGTTGATTCACTTGCTTTAAAACACCAAAAGTTAACTAAGAAAATTGGAAGCTTCAATGTTCTAAAAGTGATTTAAACTAAAGGCTACAATTTATATTAATAATGTATAATTGTATGTATTTCTTAGCTTTATTTTGTTATAAAGTTGTGAAAATAAATCAAGTGTTTTATATTTGTTCTCTTCCAAAGTTAAAGACATTATTAAATGAATGGTGTAAGTTTTACAAAGTAAAGGTAGTCTATAAGACATAGATTACATAAATATATAAGAGAAAGAAATATGAAAACAAATATAAGATAGAGCCAAGAAGGTTGTAAACGTAAATTAGTTAAAAGTTGAAGGGGCTATTTGATAAATTGATCAACTAATGCACCCACGTGCCTACAAAATTTGCACCAATCGATACTTCTTCTTCTCCGGCGTACATTTTAGCAGCACCATAACTGACATTTTATCTTTTTTTTCCTCTTAATATAACGAGATACACAAAGAAGCCAAGATTGTAGTATCTTCATCAACTTTTTTCAACATAAAACCGATTTAAAAGACCAAAATTTGATGCTCCCTATTTTCATGATGCCCTGGGCCGTCACCCGCGCTGCCCATGGCCGGGGTCGGGCCTGCAACTAACCCGCATATAAGTTGCAAAATAACTTTTAATGATTATGTAAAAAACAGTGTCACAAACATTAAGTTTATGTTGTTCTCGGTTCGCGACAATGTACACATACATGGACCAATGAAGGGTGTGGCAAATATTAGAGCTTAAATAATCGTTGATGTTTGGGGTACTAAATTAATAGGATATTTTAGATTTTTGAGTTTTTGATTCTATCATATTAAGGGGGTGTTTAGCATTGCATTTGCCATCAGATTACTTTATAATTTGTTTATTGCGTTTTCAAAAAGCAAATAATTTAGAAATAGTGTTTCGGTAAAGAAAGCCAAGAATTACTTTTATACGTTTGTAGCCTTCAAAACATGGTTTTGAAAAGGCACCCACATATAAGTTGCAAATAATTAACCTCTTGCATACAAATTTACCAATTTAGCACTTAGATATTGTTTCTTCTATCTTCTTGTTTCCTAATACTGTGGTGACTTGTGTTTCCGAAAAAAAACCTCATCAATGCTACATTTTTTCCTCAAAATATAAATCTGCCGATCTTCCGTCTGTCAGCGGTGATATTGTTTCAACAAATGACGGCTCACGAATGATCATATCTCAGATCAAGTCCACCATGATACCATTTAGAAGTTCTTGTTACCATTTAGTGCTAACACATTATAAGTACTTTGTTGGATTAATGATTTTGATGCATTAAATTGACTAATGATTAATAGCGTCTTTGGTTGTATTAAATCGTTCCCAAAAGGCACTTCATGCAGAAGAGATGGTTTGAGGGCGCAAATTTTTTTAGATGTTTTATGTAGAGAGGGGTCTGCTACCTCTGCAGATCTCTTAAAGGCAATCACTTTAGTCATTAATTTGTGGTTAGCGGGAAGTTGTCCACCTGTTTTAGCAGAGTTTATTGCATCTGCTCCTCTCACACCACTCCTTAAACTGGATAACGGGATCCGCCTTATTGCAGTAGGCACTATTTGGAAATGTTTGGTTTCTAAGGTTGCCATGAATGGTGTGGGTAAAGAAACGACAAAGTACTTTAGCCATTTCCAGTTTGGAGTCGAATTGTCGGGTGGCGCTGAGACTATTTTACATAGCGCCAATAGAGTGTTGAATGAATATCACAATGATGGCTCTCTTGTTATGCTTACTGTGGACTTATAGAATGCATTTAACCTTGTGGATAGATCAGCATTACTCCACCAGGTTAGGGTGAGGTGTCCCTCTATTTATTTGTGGGTGGGTTTCTTATACGAGCAGGTAACGAGGTTATATATAGGAGACACACATATCTGGTCTGCCACTGGGGTGCAGCAAGGTGACCCGTTGGGACCTCTTCTTTTGCAATCGTATTGCACCCGTTAGTATATACAATCCGAGACAATTACAAGATTCTTCTTAATGCTTGGTATCTTGATGAAGGGATAGTTATTAGAGATTCGAGAGAGGTGGCACAGGTAGCGGTATTATACATTAAGGGTGAGTGGTCCAGGTTTGGGTCTTGAACTAAATATCAAGAAAAAAGAGATATTTTGCCCCTCGTGTAATGGTATGAAGCTTCGTGAGGTTTTATTCCCTGTTGATATCCGAAGGCCGTCATTGGGTGTGAAGCTTCTTAGGAGAGCTGTTAGTAGAGATGCGGATTTAATTAGTGGGTTGGCTTTGAGGAGAGTTGCAAATGTTGTTGATTTGATGAGTCTCCTTCCACGGTTACATGACCCGCAGAGTAAGCTCCTTTTGCTTCGATCATGTATGGGTATTGCAAAACTCTTTTTTGGTTTTAGGACTTGTCAACCTGTACACATGGAGGAAGCGGCATTGCTCTTTGATAAAGGGTTGCATGGGTCGATCGAAAACATGGTGGTTTGTGGAGGGCCTTTCTATGGAGACTTATAGTGGCGACTCGCTTCTTTTCCCATTTGATTTGGTGGTTTGGGTTTGTACTCAGCAAAAGTGGCTTCCTCTTATGCTTTTGTGGCCTCTAAGGCCCAATCTTGGGTACTACAAGACCACATCTTATGGGAGAGTGGCATATGTGGTATGGATGATGATTATGTTTGTGCTCTGGAGTGTCTTCGTGATGCAATTCCAAGCTTTGATTTTAGTGGTTTTACTAATAAGGATACCGCCCTCTCTAAACCCCAACAAACATTGGCGAATGCACTTTATAGTGAAATGGTCAAGAATATGGAAGTTCACTTCGACATGACTGTGAGACAGAAAGCAGTTTTTGAGTGTCTACATGCCCCACATGCCAAAGATTTTCTATTAGCTATCCCCATAGACGGGCTAGGTTAACCTATGTCACCGGGGGAATATTGTACTATCCTTAAGTATAGCCTTGTGATTCCTCTATTTCCGGTTGATGAGATATGCCCAGTTTATCGCAAGGCGTATTTGGATTCCTTTGGTGAACACGCAGTTCATTGCAATGAGCTCCTGGGATTCAAGTACAAACACAATATTGTTATGGATGTCCTTTTTAATGTTTGTAGGCATGCTGGGATCTCCGTCAAGAAAGAAGCACCTGTGAACTTATTTACTGACCCTTTGGATGGAAGATCCACACTCAAACCGGTAGACGTTTTGGTGGTTGGATGGGTTGGAGGGAAACATGCATGTGTGGATCTAACAAGGGTTTCTCCTCTCGTGGGTTTGAGTAGCCGGGGTTTTACAGCTACTTTGAAAGCCTCCTCATACAAAATGGCTAAACACAAGAAAGCGTGCATTGAAAATCAACATGTTTTTATTCCTTTCGCATTTGATACCTTTGGTTTCCTTGCATCTGAGGCTGTAGAGCTCCTCAACAGAGTCCAACGAGTTATGCATAGTGATGCGCTTACGCAGCGCGTTCGGGGTCAAAGGAACTTCCATTTCGTCGAGCAAGTTTTTTAACACCCTAGGCAGTGAACCTAATCGTTGTAGTGTAGTATTAGGGTAAGCCACGGGAATTGATATCGTTCTCTAGGGGAATAGGAATGCTAGTGAGAAGTTACTACGCTAAGGTTGGGGTTAAAGAAGATTGTTTTTTTTATCTTTTATGTTTTTAGAAAAGGAAAAGTACGAATCTCGGGTTTGGATTTGGGGGTTGGTATTTCTACCGATTACTCTACTATTATCTAATTATCTAAACTAAGGTGGTGGTAGTCTATGTCTAATTATTGTGTGCTCGTATGATAGTTTAAAGATGTGTTTACTTAAGTTTTACTACTCCTTAATTATCTCCTATTGGTGGTTGAATTGTTACGTCCTTATTCCTAATTTCGTTGTGTGTCTAAAGTTGTAGAGTATGCTTTCTCCTAACTCTTTGAAGTTACCAAAGGGTCTCGTCTACAAAACCCACAAGGATGATAAACTCTAACTCTAAGGCCTCTTTGGATAGTTTAGCTTACAACAACTCAAAGTGCTATAACCTAAGGTTCACAAAGATTAATCAAGCATTAAGTACACAACGAATGACCTATCGCATTACTAGATCATTAATCAACTAAGATAAGAAACAACCAATCAATATTCAATAATTAAGTTTCATATTCCCTAAGCAAACACACAAGTAAATTAGTGGACATGGAGAACATGCAAGCATACACACAAATAATTGAAGACATAATTAAATTAATGAAGTAAACAACTTATCTTGGTTTAAGATAGGGTTTAGAACCCTAAAATATGACCTTGGTTCGGTTTAGGTTTTACTCCAAAAGTTTACCCAAAAGACTACTCTAAAACTGAAAATTCGGATTCTATATATAAGATTACATGTGCGACGGCGTCACCTTATGATTTGTGACGCCGTTGTGTCGCCGTCATTAGGGTTTCGTCTTGGCTGTTAATCTTGCGACGGCCGCTTTATGCTTGTGGCCGTCCTCTTTAGCTTCGACGCCGTCTGATTGAATCTAGGCACTCGAGTTGCGACGGCCTACTCTTTTAAAGCCCGACGCCGTCCTTCAAAACTAGCAATTTCTCTTCGAGCCATCACAAATTCCTCCGACGGCGCCGCAGACAGCGATGATGCCGTCCCTTGTAATTTAGCGATTGAGTGTCTCGATTCTTGACTTTGGCCATTTTCTTCATATATCCGCGCCTTTTCGTCCAAATAAGTGCCATTACAGTAGCTTTGCCTTCAAGAGACCTAAAAGTGAAAAGGAACGATATTAAGCAATAACGGATACAAAAGTGATCAAATAAGGGCTTAAACGACCCTCAAAAGGTACATTTTAAAACCTTATCAAATATCCCTACACTTGGTATTTGCTTGTCCTCAAGCAAATGTGCTTTTAGCCAATTAATTTATAAGTTAGGGGTCATGAAGCATTGGCTTAAAACAGTCCACAACACATATAAGCCCCGCAAAAGTCATAACAAGCACGAAAATTACATACTAGCACCTCACATGGGGTGTTTGGATACTCACATCTCTCTCGGGTGTATATGAAATATAACAAAGTGGAAATGGAAGATAAACACTCATTAACCGGTCCTAGTACATAGATTACAATAGGCTTGAGAATAGATCAAACCTCCATCGCTTTGGCGTAAGCACCTAGGAAAGACTATCAAAGAGGTCTTTAAAGGGTTGTAACGTTAGGCTTACGGTAGAGAAACAAAGGGTTTGGTGGAATAGGCTTTTTTAGTGGTGGCAAGTCAAAAATCTCAATGTTACATGCATACGAAGAATGGCGTTGCTAAGCCAAGACTCGATACTCTAAACTCTAGATAACTGAAATAAATAAACATAAATTTAAAGATAGATGTAGGATGGTAGCCCCCTTTTTTTTTCATACACTTTTACTCTACCATCCTCTACGGTAACATCAAAATAATAGGGATTTATAGGCACATCTCTACACTTGAGTCTTTATTACTCTAACACTAATTTGACCCGAATTGAAAAGATCAAAACACTTGGGGTACATTATTACGCAAACAAAGGGAATTTGAATTTAACGCTCCTTCCCGTCATTTCATAAACTTTAACTTTTCCCATGAATCCCAATCGTCCCAAAACTGTATACAAAGGATATGACTCGACTTAGCAACTCATGCAAGCAACGGATAATTGAACTCGGGGTTTGGGGTGATAAAAATAATGCACTAAAAGTGAGTGCATACAGGGTAGGCTAAGGCAATTTGGGTGTATATTTGGGGTGGGTGTAAACAATGTTCTTCATTGATATTCCGAAAACCAAACATCACGAGAACCGCGAAAAGGATAGGCTCGAGGGTTAACTAGGGTATCGTGTACTAAAGATGAGTACAACGCAAAGGTGTGGGGAATTACTCAACCGATGTGGAAGAAGTAATTATATTACGGGTATCAAAAAGGGTTGTCCTAATGCCTCTTATCATTTAGTTATTCCTAACTACATAAGTGTAGTCTTACTAGCGATCTCGGAATGCATCACAAAATAAGTTCTAGAATCTAATATACTATCGGTTCACACTCTAAGCATTAAAGATGAATGCTTTAATTCCTACTAATCTAAGAGCGATCCTCACACTTTGGGTGGAATTTAGGTGGTAAAGGGTTTTTGTGATAGTCATATAACTTCCTATCAGTGAGACGCTTTTGTTAAGACTAATGGCCCACTCCTATATGTCATGAAAAATTTTAAATTTGGTGCCAAAATTACCCTAACCGATATTTTCTCATGGTTTATTACGAAATGCAATTGGACAAAGCAAATAATCAAGGATAAGCATAGTTTCAAAGTTCCGCTTTATTTTCCTCCCTACACTTAAACCGAACATTGTCCCCAATGTTCCCGAAAGTATCAAAGTTATGATAAAAGAAGGTAATCAAAAATGAAAGAAACTAATACTCCCCTGATTAGCTCGGTAGGATCCGTGTGTGAAGTAGTGGTTAAATCCTTTCCAAGAAGAATGTATGCGTGAAAAGCTCCTTCCAACTTTATGTATCTTCTTCTTGATAAACAAAACCTGCACACTTAAAGAAAACAAACGAAACCTTCGCATAAAATCAGCGGTAATAATATATAAGACTCTACTAAACTAGGATATAATGCTTGTGGAATGGATGTTTACAGAATTTATAAGAAAATTAAGACCTGGAAAATTCTAAAAATTTTAAGTAGCTCGAAAACGAGAAAAGTAATTTGATGTTTTACTCCTTCCCGACGTCAAGTTGCAATCTCGCCGCGTCGTTATCCCGACAAAACCGGTCGCGATTTTCCGGAAAATTTACATCTTTAGAATCAAAAAATTTCGCAAAACATTCATTATGACTCGATACAAGCATTTGACTCGAACAAACACGCAAATATATCTTTTAATTAATTGTTATTCTCATGTTCACGTTTCTTATGAAAACGTGTGTAATCCTCCCTACACTTATCCTTTATGTAAAATACCTTTATATGCAATTAAGACGAGGTTTAAAACAAAATAAAGCATTTTTACAAATTTAAACATGAGATTAAACAATCAATAAAAGATATATGACACAAACAAGCAAACAATTAAACATGGGTTGCCTCCCACGAAGCGCTTTTCTTTATTTAAGAGTCTTGTAGCTAGACTCGTAGTCGTGTGCCTACGTTGCCTCGCTTTTGCATTCTCAATGAGAATTCTATCATGTTGACAAAATTTTCATCGACTCTATACCTAGGCCCTAGGGTCAAGCAATCCTTATAATAATGCCTCCTTCTTTCCCACATAAATTTATAACCTTTTTCAACATCGCCCTTGCTTTTTCCTCAACACTTTGATGTTGTCTCGCTCATAAATGGGCGGTGGCCATATTCATTTGTTTTCCAAGGCATCCTATAGGTGATCTCATCGGTTCCTTCCTTAAACCTAACCGCTCCATCATGCTTGTTATGGCTCATTTTAGATGTTTCAACAAACGGTTTCCCTAGCACTACTTGGGATAAGCTATAGTCAATGACGCATCCTATATCTTCTAGGACCATAAAATCAACTAGGTAGGTGAAATTTCCTATAAAGACATGCACATCCTTGACTCTCCCCACAAAGTTACAAACTCCACCTGGATACTTAGGGTCTCTCCTAATATTAAGTCGCTCATTCATAATGTCATTGTAGATAGCAGATGACATCACATTAATAGGAGATTCCGTATTCACGTAAGCGTGGTCGACACTCCTATATCCGATCATACAAGGATTTTAGGTTCCGTGGTTTCCTCTCCTAATCTTTGGGCATATCCTAATGATAGGTGATCGTGGATTATTGATTATGTATTGATGGTAAGCAACCTCTTCCTTAGTGGGGTAAAGATTGAAGTAAGCACTATCTTCCACATTCACATTATTGTTCACCACGCCATCATCCGAACTACATCATAATCATAGAGCCAACTACGAGGCGCCGACTACTTTCTCAACAACTTCCCGAATTGTACTATTGAATATTTTCGCAAACTCAAGGTCGGTGTTTCTACTCACATAACGGCTTCCAAGGTTGTGTTGGTCATTGGTTTGGGTTTTGAGTGACGATGATTTATTTGGTGTTGGGTTATCGAGTGGTGGTTGGTTATCACCTTCCATGAGGAAAAGTGATGGGGTTTACGAATCACGAAGAAGGGGGATAGACTACGAGAAAGTTAAAAATGAGAAAAAATTTACTTGATAGGAATCAAGCAAAGAAACCTAAACGAGGTGGACTACTAACTAGTGCCAAAAACTTGATACGCTTACGCAGCACGTTCGGGGTCAAAGGAACTTCCTTTTCGTCGAGCAAGTTTTTCAACACCCAGGCGATGAACCTAATCGTTGTAGTGTAGTATTAGGGTAAGCCACGGAATTGATATCGCTCTCTAGGGAATAGGAATGCTAGTTAGAAGTTACTAGGCTAAGGTTGGGGTTGAGGAAGATTGTTTTTTTATCTTTTATGTTTTTAGAAAAGGAAAAGTACGAATCTCGGGTTTGGATTTGGGGTTGGTATTTCTACCGATTACTCTACTATTATCTAATTATCTAAACTAAGGTGGTGGTAGTCTATGTCTAATTATTGTGTGCTCGTATGATAGTTTAAAGATGTGTTTACTTAGGTTTTACTACCCTTAATTATCTCCTATTGGTGGTTGAATTGTCACGCCCTTATTCCTAATTTTGTTGTGTGTCTAAAGTTGTGGGTATGCTTTCTCCCAACTCTTTGAAGTTACCAAAGGGTCTCGCCTACAAAACCACAAGGGATGATAAACTCTAACTCTAAGGCCTCTTTGGATAGTTTAGCTTACAATAACTCAAAGTGCTATAACCTAAAGTTCACAAAGATTAATCAAGCATTAAGTATACAACGAATGACCTATCGCATTACTAGATCATTAATCAACTAAGATAAGAAACAACCAATCAATATTCAATAATTAAGTTTCATATTCCCTAAGCAAACACACAAGTAAATTAGCCGGACATGAAGAACATGCAAGCATACACACAAATAATTGAAGACATAATTAAATTAATGAAGTAAACAACTTATCTTGGTGTAAGATAGGGTTTAGAACCCTAAAATACGACCTTGGTTCGGTTTAGGTTTTACTCCAAAAGTTTACCCAAAAGACTACTCTAAAACGAAAATTCGGATTCTATATATAAGATTACATGTGCGACGCGTCACCTTATGATTTGTGACGCCGTGTCGCCGCTATTAGGGTTTCGTCTTGGCCAAGTTAATCTTGCGACGGCGCAACTTATGCTTGTGACGCCGTCTCTTTAGCTTCGGCGCCGTCTGGATTGAATCTAGGCCGCCCGAGTTGCGACGGCCTACTCTTTTAAAGCCCGACGCCGTCCTTCAAAACTAGCAATTTCTCTTCCGAGTCACAAATTCCTCCGACGGCGTCATAGACAAGCAAATGACGTCCCCTTGTAATTTAGCAACTGAGTGTCTCGATTCTTGACTTTGGCCATTTTCTTCATATATCCGCCTTTTCATCCAAATAAGTGCCATTACTGACAGCTTGCCTTCAAGAGACCTAAAAAGTGAAAAGGAACGATATTAAGCAATAACGGATACAAAAGTGATCAAATAAGGGCTTAAACGACCTCTCAAAAAGGTACATTTTAAAACCTTATCACATAGCAATGTTATGACACCTAGATCTGCAAACCTAGTTTTGAAAAGAATTAGATTTGCAATTCAAAAAGGGCTGGCGGCGCAACTTGGTGCTTGTTTGCCTTGCACTTCAATGTAAATCGAAAGAATACATATTTATTTATTAAATTTGGGGAAGAAAATAACGATAAAGTCAAAAGGGTGTGGAGCAGTGTTGGTATTATAAATTTTGGATATTTATTGAATTAAGAGACATTTTTCCTTTTTTAAACCCATAAGTTCATATTTACCTTGCCGGATATAATCCCTTTACTCAAAAAATCCATAAGTTCATATTATTGAATAGGTCTCGTTTATGTCAAAATTAAGATATCAACAAATACAAAGAACGTTTATTATAGTCATTTTACCTATTGACTAAACAAATAATCTTGTTTAACAAACACTAAAAGACCGAATATTTGATAATTGTGATTTCAAAAAGTATAATCAAATCCAAGCACTATTTTTCACAATCACGTTACCACTAATTATCTAATTATCCATTTTCAATACGAATAATCTATTTTAAATAAATAATCCCAAACACCTCTTAAATTTGGGTGTTCGTTTCAATAGAAAATCATGTATCTTAAAAGGCATTTTCCCACGGGATCAGATAAGAAGGTTAAGGATACCAACATGCCTATTACCACATGAAAGATATCACATTTCTTAAAGTGATATCTCCTAAGAGTGATATCACAAATCCTAAGAGTTAATTTGATTACATGTATCATAAATAATTTGATGACAACATGATTCTTGGGGAGTCTACAAGAATTATGTGAAGATTAGTATGTGTTGGCATGTCTTTGAAATAATTGAATTCTTGTTGCAACTGGTTAAGATTATTATGGAATCTTGGAAATTGAATGTTTGTCCTTTTGGTTAAATTAAAAGCAATTTTTTGAAATGTTTAGATGTTTATAATGCATACATCATTTATCAGACTGAAAAGCCCAAATAACATATACGATAAACATGCAGGTCAATTAAAAACTGAGATAGTGACATTTTATCAAACACATGAGGTGCATTTAACCATGTACCATACGTCCTTTTTTTTTACCCTAAACAACTCCAATCTATCAAAGCAAAGTATAGCCAACTATCTTAAATATTAACATTGACTTCTTCCTTTCTAATTAAACTCTCTTTGTTTAACCAATTTTTTAATTGTAAAGTGTGTTATACCTATGCCAATAAAAGTGCACATTTTATAAAAGGGCTGATGTATTTAAAATGTATCTTACTTGTCACAAACTACAAGTTTGTGTAACAAATATTTGTTTTGCAAATTCATGTACTAAACTTTCAAAATTCGTCACTCTAGTGTATTTTCGAATCATTTTACCCCTCCCTTATAAAAGGAGTCTTTGTAAATTGAAGGGTAAAATGGTCTTAAAAATACACAAAATTGACAAGTTTGAAAGTTTTGTACATCAATTTGCAAAAAAAAAAAAAAAAAAAAAAAAAAAGAGGTTGCTACATAGATGGGAATGATATTCAAAGAAGTCACAGTACAATTTCGTGAAACACATATCTTTGAATATCATTCCCAAAATCACATTGCTTTGCTATCTGACTTGCTCATGGAACCATGATAAAAAAAAGATAGATACTCACTTACTCACAACAATAAACGATTATGTAAAAAAATACAGTAACCGCTCGCTAATAATTTATAAATATCCAACGTGGATGTAACATACAACAAGCCTCATGCCATAACACTATGGCCAGTAGATCTTCTGCATTTTAACAAGTTTGTAAACCCGCTTCTATGGGAAGAAAATTTACCACCTGCTTGCTTGTTTCAGGACAAATAAAACTCGCAAACGAGATTGGGACAGCTAGTTTACTCGGTTCCTGGTCAGCCTCTACATGAATCACAATAAACATCAAGAATGGAAAGCGATACGGAAATCTATATGAGATGACCAACCTGATTAATTCAATATACTTTTGATCGTGTATCCAGCTTACCAAATTATTAAAGAGGCGAGAGTTTTCATTCAAATTATAAGGAAATTATGGACCATTTAATGGCGTCATAGTATATTGAAACTGAATTACCCAATACATGTGCTAATTAAACTAAAGAAAGGGGGAGACGGAGAACTAATCAATTTGGCTCTTGCAAACGCATAACAATTGATCAAAGTTTACTGCATTTGTAAAATTCAAATTTCCCATCTTTAGATGTTTACAATGCACACATCATTTATCAGTCTGAAAAGCCCAAATATTGTTGGTCTAATGTTCTACTCGAGCTAATGAGTAGTTCAAAAGTCACGAGCTTAATGTGCAGTCCAAAGATCCGAGCAGATGGAAGACAAAACAAGTTTCCAAGCATATGGAAGTTTACAATTCTAGTCTTATTAGGACTCCTTATTGGTTAAGGACTATCTAGCTTTATTAGAATTGTAGTAGGATTAGAAAGCAAATTCTAACACCTATATAAACAAACCGAGCTGTGGTTTGTATGTGTGCATTCAATATCAGTTTTTGTAAGCAAATAATTTTCTGATTAATTGGAGAGCTTATTCCAAGAAACATTGTGTGTTCCAGTTTTATTTGTTTTAGTGTTTCTGTTGTGAACATCAATCAGACGTGTGGACTTGAATTGGTATCAAGAGCAAGGTTAAAGTTAAAGTCGATCACAAGGGTTTATCCAAGTCGATCACGAGGGTGATTCAAAGGTTTACCCGAAGTCGATCATAGCGAGTTATTCAAGGGTTTACCGAAGTCGATCGTGGTTTACCAAGACGATCACAAGCAGCAGTGATTCAAGGGTTTACCGTAAGTCGATCACAAGGGTATCACAAGGGTTTTACTAGGGTTCGACTTAAGCAAGAAGTCGATCAAAGTTTCAAACTTTCGACTTGGTTTACTTAGGCAGGAAGTAAATCATTAGACCTTTGTTCTAGGGCTGGAAGATAATCCAACTACACCGGTAACTTACAAAAGGCGCTCAAGAAGGATGGTGCAAGGCGAGTCGAGTCAACCACCAATTGAACATACTAAACGGCTCTTCAATGTCCAATGTTAACAAGCACAAATTATAACATATGGGCAATAAGAGTTAAAGCGGTATTCGAGTCCATGGAATACTCGATGCACTCGGAACCAGGGAAGGAACACAAGTTGTTGCTAAGCAAGATCACATGGCAAGAAGCGTTACTCTTCCGAAGCGATTCCGTAAGAACTTGTTTTTCAAGTTTCACAATTCAACACACCCAAAGAAACTGGGAGCTTTGAAGACCGGTATGTGGGTGTTGAAAGGGTTCGAGACGCAAGGTTGCAAACCTTGAGACGGAATTGAATCTTTAAAGATGAAAGTCAACGAATCAATCGATGACTTTGCGGCTAGGTTGGGCAAAATTGTAAATCAAGTCAATAGCTTGGGAACAATTTATGAAGACAAGAAACTTGTTGAAGTTACTTGCATCCGTCCGGATAGGTATGTTGCAATTGTTGCCTCAATAGAACAATTTGTCGACTTGAATACTATGTCTTTTCAAGAAGCAATTGGAAGGTTGAAAGCTTTTGAAGGAAGAATGAAGGGTGTTGACACCACTTCAAGATCAAGGCATGTTGATGTTCGGAAGGGTGAAAGATATGATAAGAAAGGTCGAGGAAGGAATTCCTCCGTGGCAACGGTAAAGGTCAAAACTTTTCTTCTCAAAACAAATCTCATGATAGTGGTCAAGCTAATAACCACAACCGTAATAACTCCGGAGCAATACGGAGCAAAAGAAGAACAAAAGTCGAGATCTTTCAAAGATTCAATGCTTCGATGTGATGAATATGGTCACTTTGCTTCTAACCGCCTCGAACGAGTGAATGTAAGCAAAAGCATGAATCAAACCTTTGCAAACGGAAGATGATGATGACCCGACACTTTTATGATGAAAAGCGCTCAAGAAGTAGTTTTCTTGAATGAAGAAAAGATTATCCCAAACCAATTGAATACTAAGCCAAACGAGGAAGACACTTGGTATTTGGATAATGGAGCAAGTAATCACATGACGGGATCCGAGAATACTTTTCGAGTTGAATGAGAATATCTCCGCAGAGTGAAGTTTGGTGATAACTCCTACATCGAGATAAAAGGGAAGGGTTCGATAATCATTGAAGGAAAACGGTGAGCAACGGTTAATCATCGAGTCTATTACCTACCCGAGCTAAAAAGCAACATAATTAGTCTTGGGCAAGCTACCAAGGCGGATGTGACATTCGTATGAAAGGTAACCTTCTTACTATGCGTGACTCGATGACAAGCTTCTAATGAAGGTTCCTAGAACAAGTAATAGACTTTACAAGATTAAGCTCCAAGTTGGAAGTCCGGTGTCTCAAAGCAAAGATGGAAGATGATGCTTGGTTATGGCATGCTAGGATGGGTCACATTAATTTCGAGACGATGGAATTAATGGCAAGGAAGGGCATGGTTGAAAAGTTGCCAATAATTCATCAAGAGAACAAATTGTGTGAATCTTGTTTGGTAGGAAAACAAACCAAGAAGTCGTTATGTGGACCAATTTCTCCACCATCCATAGCACGAAACAGTGAAATTGGTGAATTTAAGAGACAAATGCAAGAAAGGTTCGATATGAGTGACTTGGGAACGTTAAGCTATTATCTTGGCATTGAAGTAAAGCAAGAGGATTCGAGTATCTCAATAAGTCAAGAAAGCTATGCAAAGAAGATCTTGAAAGATGTTGGGATGCATGAAGCGAATTCTACTCAATGTCCATTAGAACCTGGAATGAAGTTAAGCATGGATAAGGAAGGAAAACCAGTTGATGCAACTTTGTATAGACGACGAGTTGGTTGTTTAAGGTATTTACTACACACTCGACCTGATTTATCTTATTCGGTTGGTTTGGTTAGTCGTTACATGCAAGAACCAAAAGAATCACGTATGGCGGCTGTGAAACAAATACTAAGGTATATCCAAGGTAGTTTGAATTTTGGAATACGATACAACCAAGAAAAGACCAAGGAGTTAGTGGGGTTTAGTGATAGTAGTTATGCTATGGATCAAGATGATGGTCAAGCACAACCGGGCACGATTTTATTTAGGTAAATCACCTATCACTTGGTGCTCACAAAAGCAAAACACGGTGGCTCTATCGCCTTGTGAAGCCGAGTTCATGGCTGCAACTTCACCAGCGTGTCAAGGGATATGGTTACGTGGGTTGTTGAGTGAAATAACCGGAATGGAAGAAAGAGTGGTGGTCTTATTTGTTGACAACAAATCGGCTATTGCACTTATGAAAATCCAGTCTTTCACGGAGAAGCAAGCATATAAACACACGTTATCATTTTATCCGAGAATGTGTTGAAAGAGACCAAGTACAAGTTGAGTTTGTAAGAGGTGAGTTACAACGCTCGATATTCTCGACGAAAGCTCTCGCAAGGATTAAGTTCAAGGAGATGCAAGAGTTACTCGGAGTTGAAGACCTACCTATCTCGAGTCAGAAATTAGGGGGGTGATTGTTGGTCTAATGTTCTACTCGAGCTAATGAGTAGTTCAAAAGTCACGAGCTTAATGTGCAGTCCAAAGATCCGAGCAGATGGAAGACAAAACAAGTTTCCAAGCATATGGAAGTTTACAATTCTAGTCTTATTAGGACTCCTTATTGGTTAAGGACTATCTAGCTTTATTAGAATTGTAGTAGGATTAGAAAGCAAATTCTAACACCTATATAAACAAACCGAGCTGTGGTTTGTATGTGTGCATTCAATATCAGTTTTTGTAAGCAAATAATTTTCTGATTAATTGGAGAGCTTATTCCAAGAAACATTGTGTGTTCCAGTTTTATTTGTTTTAGTGTTTCTGTTGTGAACATCAATCAGACGTGTGGACTTGAAATATCATATATAATATACATGTAGATGAATTGAAAACGGAGATAGTGACATTTTATGACCATGTACCATACGACTTGTTTTTATTTTTACCTTTAAAAAACTCCAGTCAATCAAAGCAAAGCATAACCAACCATCTTAAACATTAACACTGACTTCTTAATTTCTAATTAAAGCGTCTTTGTTTAACCAATTTTATAATTGTCAAGTGTGTTACACCTATGTCAATAAAAGTGCACATTTTTACGGAGTAATACATATTTGATGATCAATTCATTTAGCATAAATAGTTACAATGTACTCAATTCATTAAAGACAAAGAAAGGAAAGCAAGCAAAATATGAACGCAAAATATAAACGCAAACTTGACTCATATTTGAAAGACAATATAGAAAAAGGTAGCAGTGGCATATGTTACCTTTCATGGAAAGCGAATGCAGCAGAGTAGCGACATATGCAAACGAGTGATTAAATATCTACTAAACTTTTGGTGGTGGATGAAAGCTTGCTCTAATCATGAACTATTAATGAATAGCTACATTGTCCCTCGTAAAATATCAATCTTTAGAATTCACACTTTTGTTGTTAATAAAGTCTATGTTATTAAGAACATATTTTAAACAACTGACAATATGGATATATTTTTATGTGAAGTCTTGCATATTTCTATGTAAAAACAGCCCAGTTTGATCTTTATGCTCATAGGAGTTTGAAATTTTCACAAAACGAGTTATAGGTGTCAAAAGGGGTTGGTCGGTTAATGGGTCAAAATGGGTTATTTTATGTACGGGTTGAGTTGACCCCAAATCTCTTGTCCAAACGCATTTAATTTCCATATTGTGAACATATTCAAAGATGAAGAAATTCATAGTACACATATCATGAATAGTCTCAGTGTAAATGAATCACTAAACCTATTACTTTTATGTTGAATTTGCACTTTCGTTGTTCATAAAGTCTTTGTTTTTAAGAATCATCTTTTAGAGAACAATACGGATATATTTTTATGTGAAATCTTCTATCTTTCTATGTAAAAACAACCCAGGTTGATCTTTATACTTATATAAGTTTGAAATTTTCATAATACGAACTATATGTGTCAAAAGGGGTTGGTCAGTTAATGGGTCAAAATGGGAAGTTTTAAGTATGGATTGGGTTGAACCGAAATTTCTTGCCCAAACGCGTTTAATCTCCTATTAATTATTAGTGAGTGTAATACTGTAATATAGTAGTAAAACTTATATTCCTACAACAATGCTCAAATACTTCTAAACAAAAACGAATAGGTTGTTTAATGCTTAAAAAATTACTTCATGTGGCTTTGCTCCGTGTTGGAAAATTTAGTGCACTTGTGGGATTAGTTCACACCTTGTAATGGGTTAGGAGGTACGGAGTGTACACCCATAAGGTCAATGAATACCCTGACTCTTATTGTGGTTTGTATTGGTAGTACTGGTGAAAGTAACGCTAGTGAAAGTACCGCTTGGAAAAGCACCGCTTGTGGTTTCCATCGATAAGCAATGTTTCCATCGATAGTCGATGTTTCCATCAAGTAGTGTATCCATCGCTAGTACTATGAAGATCGATAGCGGTGTTTCCATCGATAGGTTGTATTTCCACTACAAGTGGAAAGTACCGCTAGTGGAAAGTAATCGCTTATTGAAAGTATTGCTAAATGGCGCTTACAACCGCATTATGACCATGTTTAATTGGTCATGTAACCACTAACGGCTATAATGGGGATAGTTATGAGGTGATTAATGGGCCGATTAATCCTCATAATTCCATTTGAATGGTTGAGAGTAACCTCCTATAAATAGGAGATCTGTTTATGCATGTAAAAAGACACAGAAAACACTAAACACTTATAAGCAAAAAGGTTATTGAATTGTGCCTAATTCTATAACTGCATTTGGTCTTATCCTAAGTAGATATTCATGATACCCAGGCATTAGGGTCGAATAGTTTACTTTGGAAAGTCATCACACGATTCAAAGTGATATCCGGTAACCACCAAGTGGTATATGTTACTGCTGACATTGTTGTTTGTTCCTGATGAACAGTTGTTGATTATCTTTACCACGCCATCGGGCAACCGACTCCAACAATCAAAGTAAACTATTTAGTGATAATCAATGGCAACCGCGCAATGAAACACATGGCTTCAAACTTTTCTAAGCCGGATAAGTTTGAAGGGGTGGACTTTAGGAGGTGGCGGAAGAAGATGCACTTCTTCTCACAAGCATGAGTGTGGTCTATGTGTCGACTACTCCAATTCTCGATGATGGTAATGATGCTACCGTGAGCGATCAGAGGAGGAGCAAATGGGAGAATGATGACTACATATGCAGAGGTCTTATTCGAATGGTATGTCCGATTCTTTGTTTGATATTTATCGAACTTTGAATCTTCCAAAGAACCTGGATTCCTTGGATGCCAAATATATGGTGAGGATGCATCAAGTAAGAAGTTCCTTGTTAGTAATTTCACAAATTACAAAATGACCGATTCAAGACCGCTTATGGAACAATACAATGAACTTCTTGAATACTTGGAAGGTTTACACAACACAATATGCACATGGATGAGGCTATTTCGGTCTCTTGTGTTATTGATAAACTTCCTCCTTCTTGGAAAGATTTCAAGCATACCTTGAAACATAAGAAAGAGGAATTAACTCGGTTGAGTTGAAGCGATCATCCGCGCATTGAGGAATCTCTCAAGGTGCGTGATAATGACAAGCCAAAGAGTAGCAATGTCTGCTGGACCATCTGTTGTCAATATGGTAGAGCATAACACCTCTACCGGTACAATGACAACAAAGGCAAACGCAAATATCATGACAACACAAGGCGGATCCTAACAAGAAGGCTACACCTACTTGTTGGAAATGTGCAAGACCGGTCACATTAAAGGGACCGCAAGGTGTTAAAGTTGGTGGTAAAGCCAATGGATCGTGCACTAATGGTTCGTGGAGTGGTGGTTCAACCAACTCACCGAAAGGTCGAATATGTTTAATAAGTCTTTCGATTTATTATGTTACATATGTATCTCGAATCTTTTTATGTGCGAGGATGATGATGTTGCGTGGTGGGTTGACTCGTGCAACAGTTCATGTGTGTAAAGATATAAACCGTTCAAAACTTATGAGTCACCGAATGATGGTTCTATTCTTCACATGGGAAATGAGTCAATGACCTTGGTGCATGGTCGTGGTTGTGTAGATCTTAGGTTTAGTTTAGGAAAGATTGTAACTTTGTTTGATGTTATTCATGTTCACGATAATGGAAGAACTTGGTTTCAAGTAGTATTTTGAATAATCATGGATATAAACAAGTTATTGAATCGATAAATTTGTGCTTTCTAAGCATGGTGTTTTATTGGTTTTGGTTATTTATGTAATCAAATGTTCGAGCTTAATATTACCAACGACATGTTATTTCAAATTTTTGTGACCACATATGATCGGACGATTCTAACCTTTGGCATGCTAGACTTGGTCATGTTCACTATAAAAGAATGCAAGATATGTCTAGGGATGGTTTAATCCTGCTTTTGACATGGACACCGAAAAGTGTAAAACTTGCATGTTGACCAAGATAACCAAGAAACCCTTTCGTGGTGTTAGTCATGAGACTAAGATCTTGGAGCTTATTCACAAAGTGACTGTGTGATTTGCATGCCACTCCTTATTTGGGAATAAGAAGTACTTTGTGACATTTATTGATGATGCTTCTAGATTTTGTTATGTCTATCTGTTACATACCAAGGATGAAGCATTAGATAAATTCAAAGTGTTTAAAACGAAGTTGAATTACAACTTGGTCTTTAATCAAAGATTAAGGACGATAGGGAGGTAGTACATGGATACTCAAGACTTTCATCTGTTGGAATAATCTATGAAACGATCGCCTTTATACTCCTCAACAAAATGGTATTTCGAAAGGAAAACAGGTGTCAAGGAGATGGTTAATTCCATGTTGTCCTATTCAGATCGAGTCAAGGGTTCCGGGTGAAGCTATGTTAACACTTGCTATTTGCTAAATAGGGTTCCCAACAAAAGGAACAAGGTTACTCCTTATGAACTCGGACTAAAAGGAAACGCAACATGAACTATCTCGTGGTGCGGGGTTGTAGGGTTTGTAAGACTCACGATCCAAAGCAAAGACTTTGGGTGAAAGAGGCATTGATCGCATCTTTGTTGGATATGCCGAGCATTCCAAGGCTTTTAGGTTCTATGTTATTGAACCTAATGAATATGTTTCAATTAACTCCATTATTGAATCAAGGATGTAGACTTTGATGAGAATAGATTCTCATCGCCTCCTAGACCAAGTCGAGGATTCCTATTGGAACTCATAACACCGGTGTATCGTGAGGTACGATGATGAACCATCATGGTCCCCGATGAGGTTGTGGTACAACAACCGAACTCGTGCTCGGGAAGAGCAAAAGGGTAAGGACTCCAAAATCATTTGGACCCGAGTTTCAACTGTACTTAGTTGAAGGAACAAGGATGAGGTTTCGCACCAATACTCCTTTTGCTTTATTGTTGAGGATGATCCCAAGACATTTGAAGAAGCAATGAAGTCCCGGATATTGCTTTACGGAAAGAAGCAATCAATGATGAGATGGATTCTATCATGGGCAACAACACGTGGTGTTGGTTGATCTACCACCGTGTTGCAAGCCTCTAGGTTGCAAATGGATTTTCAAAAGAAAATGAAGGTAGATGAAACTATTGAAAAGTTCAAGGCTAGACTAGTCATTCGGGCTTTAAACAAAAGTCGGGATAGACTATTTTGATACTTATGCCCCCGTGGCTCGACAAGTACCATTAGATCATTGATTGCTATGGCATCTATTCACAATCGGTTATTCATCGATGGATGTGAAGACGCTTTCTTGAATGGTGAATTGGAAAAGGAGGTTTATATGAACCAACCTCGTGGCTTCATCATGCACGGCAATGAAAACAAGGTGTAAACCGATTAAGTCTCACAGCGGTGCACCTAAGCAATGGCATCAAAATTTGATGAAGTGTTTTGTCTAGTGGTTATGTTCTTAACCAAGTCGACAAATGTGTATATAGCAAATTTGATGAATCGGTAAAGGAGTCATCATTTGTCTATATGTTGATGACATGTTGATCTTTGGCACCGACCAAAATCAGGTTGACCGGACAAAGGAATTTTTGTCATCAAGGTTCTCCATGAAAGACATGGGGAGGCGATGTTATCCTTGGTATAAGGATCAAACATGAAAGTAAAAGAATTTCTATCTCTCGGTCTCATTATATTGAGAAAGCACTTGAGGAAATTCAATTACTTTGATTGTACTCGATGAGTACACCTATGGATACTGTGAGAAGTCGATGCCTAATCATGGCAAAGTCAGTATCTCAACTTGAGTATTCTAGGGTAATTGGTGCTTGATGTATGCCATGACTTGTACAAGACCCGATATTGGTTTTGCGGTGGGAAAATTAAGCGGTATACTAGTAATCCTAGTGCTCATCATCGGCAAGCAAGACAAAGGGCATCAAGTATTTGAAGAGAACTATAGATTATAGTCTCTCATATACTTGTTACCCATCGTGTTGGAAGGTTACACCGATGCAAGTTGGATCGAGAACACTAAAGACAATTAGCCTACCGGTGGTTGGGTATTCCTACTTGGTGGAGGTGCAATTTCTTGGGCATCCAAGAAGCAAACTTGCATCACCGGTTCAACAATGGAATATGAATTTGTGGCTTTGGCAATACCGGAAAGAAGTCGAATGGTTGAAAAACTTGCTTCTTGAGATTCCATTGTGGCCTAAACCTATAGCACCTATTTCTATCCGGTGTGATAGTGCAACTACATTGGCTAAGGCTTATAGCCGATGTACAATGGTAAGTCTAGACACTTAGGTGTCGGGCATAGCATGATTTGTGAGCTTATCATGAATGGGGTGGTATCTATAGAGTTTGTGAGATCTCAATGAACTTAGTCGATCACTTGACGAAGGGTTTGGCTAGAGACTTGGTTATAAAGTCTGCTAAAGGGATGGGTTTAAGTCCAACTTAGTCATCGAATGCTAGGACACCCAACTCCTCCTAAGGAAACTTGGGAGCTGAGTTCAATGTGGAAAGTCGAACATTCGGTGGATGGAGCACATGTTTTGTTTACATCCAAGGTTGTGCTCGAACTCTTGAAAGGAGGATGAAGTCTTTACTTAATGGTAATATTTTCTTTGAAAAAGTGCTTGGCGAGCATGACTAAAGAGGAACCACCTATGTAAATGTTAAAGTTTTGCCGCTTGAAGCTTTGGACTTTAGCTTTTACAACATTTGTGAATTGGATATGGACACATGGCTTGTATAGTGTCGGGAGTCATTAAGTGTTTGAAAACTTATGTGTATTTTATCTTCGGTATTCAAATGGGTTGAAGGGTTCAATTCTTATAACACCGATTCTCGAATATTTGAACGTAATTTACTAAGATGGAAATTCAATCCTCGGACATTTTCGTTTATGCACATGTTTTGATTGATGTTTATTTTTCATGCAAAGGAAGTGAACTAAATTTGGGGAGGATTGTTGGAAAATTTAGTGCACTTGTGGGATTAGTTCACACCTTGTAATGGGTTAGGAGGTGCGGAGTGTATACCCATAAGGTCAATGAACACCCGACTCTTATAGTGGTTTGTATTGGTAGTACTTGGTGAAAGTCTTGCTAGTGAAAGTCTTGCTTGTGGAAAAGTCTCGCTTGTGGTTTTCGAGCAGGCGATGTTCCACCAAGTAGTGTATCCATCGCTAGTACTATGAAAGTACCGATAGCGATTGTTTCTCTCGATAGGTTGTATTTCCACTACAAGTGGAAAGTACGCTAGTGGAAAGTCATCGCTTATTGAAAGTATCGCTAAATGGCGATTACAACGCATTATGACCATGTTTAATTGGTCATGTAACCACTAACTATATAATGGGGATAGTTATGAGGTGATTAATGGGCGATTAATCCTCATAATTCCATTTGAATGGTTGAGAGTAACCTCCTATAAATAGGAGATCTGTTTATGCATGTAAAAGACACGAAAACACTAAACACTTATAAGCAAAGGGTTATTGAATTGTGCCTAATTCTATAATCGCATTTGGTCTTATCCCAAGTAGATATTCGTGATACCCGGGCATTAGGGTCGAATAGTTTACTTTGGAAAGTGATCACACGATTCAAGTGATATCCGTAACCACCAAGTGGTATCTATATCACGACATTGTTGTTTGTTCTGCCGAGCAGTTGTTGATTATCTTTACCCTGTTTGTTTGGCAATCGACTCCAACACTGCTGCGTAATAGTTCTTAGCATACTAACAAGTCTGTGCAGGCATTTTATAGATTGAATTATGTTCAAGTATTTGTCAAAAGCAACATAATAGAGTCTTATATAAAAATTATATCATGTATAAATAAAACCAGATATTTTGTAGGATACTAATAAGTGTGTGCAGGTATTTATTTGTTGGTTTTGCACTTGAGCTTACATCCTATAATTTGACAGTTCAATCGGCCAAACCCAATGCAAGAAGCAAAACCTCACATCTGAAATATTAGGTAGAAATTAGATGTTAGTGTCTAAACTTTTGCCAAGATAAATGATCTATTAATTGAATTTTTACGGTGTAAGAAAATCCAAACACTTTCCTAAAACCGTCTCTTCTACATATAAGCATAATAATATAAGAAATCTTAAACACCATCTAAATAACAATTCCAAATACAAATATAGTATCTTTCGATATCTACCTTTTAATTTATAGCAGATTGTTACAAATTACAAACATAGTATCCACCTTTAATATTTAGAGCAACCAAACACCCCTTTAAACAACAACAACCATACACCCCTAGACACCAGTAGCCAAACACCCGTTCAGACATCATTAACCATAGATAGCAGCAACCAAAACTCCTTTTGACAGCCGTAACTAAATATTGCAAAAGTAATGGATTTATATATGAGTGATACATTTACTGCATCCAAATGCTCGTTATTTTTAATGTCAGCAAGACAAGAATCATGTATCCAATGAAAATAGAGTTGTACTAACTGTAGAAGGAATATGAAAAGTATCAAAATATTCAAGATAATTTATGTATCAGAAACACACTTTGGTCATTATTGACCCATTTCTAATGCAGTATAAAATAAATGTTTTATTGTAGTGATGTTAAAGACAACAAGTTTCACACAAGCAGTATATTATCTACCTCAAGAACAGTGTATAAATATCTGCTTTATACACTAGATGGTTACAATTAAAGGTATTTCTGCAAAACTCTCCATGCAAAACAGTGTATAAATATCTGCTTTAAAATAAGAATTTATATTCAAAAGATAAAAGCGTATATCTGTTTCTAAATTGATCAAAGCTGGTCATATTTCAGTTCTCGAATATTATGCAGCATCATCTATGATGCAAGCAAAAAGAATAAACTATCTATATTCTATATTTCTATATACCTTAAATGACATTCAGACCACTCATATTCCTTCAACTTCATGAGTAAAACATCACACTCGTAAGCCAGATCATAGTACTATATTAACAGAAGCAGACATTTATAACTATAAATTTCAGACCTTCATACCTTACCCCATTGGAGGCCAGTTAGCCATTTGCATCGGAACGGGATACTGTTGAGCTGCAAATGCAAAACATTACACTCGCATAGCTCCAACAATACAACGTGCAAAAGCATATTGTATAGCTGAATACACCGCAAAGTACCAACCTTATAAAGAACATTATTAGGAGGAGGAGTGACATTGCCAAATTGACAAAACAGAAACAACAAATGATAAAAACATTAGGCTATAAGTTTTAGCAAAATTTAATCAAAAGATATCGAAAAACTAAAGGAATTGAATTTCATTGGGGATTTTTATCGAACACTTAAAGTAGAATTCAATACCACAAATTTGATTGAATCATTCTCCTGATGGATATCAAAATATATTTTATGGCAATACCTCTTCTGATGCCATCAATCATTCTCCTGATGGATATCAAATCAAAGTGGAAATCAAACAATCAAAGATGAACAAAAAGTAATGATCAAAACCACAATTAAAGTATAATTCAATACCACAAATTTGATTGATGGAAATTAAACCACACTTATGATACATCACAGAGAAAGTAAACTTAAGAAATCGATACATATGATACGTCACCGAGAAAGTAATCATAACGTAAGGTTTATTAAGTTATTCCTCGAACACTTACGCAACAAGAATATTAAAACCACAATTACAAACATCTTTAAAAACTTAACATTTATTTAACTATGACATGCACTACTCCTTGCTGCAGTTACTCTCAACTTCACCATACAAGCTTGATGATAGACCTGAAAGAGTTAAAAAGTAAAACCATGTTAGTGAGGCTTTACTGACAAATTCATGTAAAATCAGGTTCAACAAAAGAGAGAACAAGGTACCTTGTATATTTTGAATCACATCTAGAATGCGCTGCAACTCATTGACAACAATTTCAATTTTCATTCGTTGGGGTGGGGAATCCACAGAGCATGATACTCCGATCTTAATAGTTGCATGTTGAGTTTATAATACATGACATACAATAAAACATGTAGACATCAAGAGTACACAAACGAAGACTTAAGATCATAACAAATAAATAATTAACTGAAAGATGCGTAACGCACCTCTTGCAATTGGTAGATCTCTTCAATTCAAGAACCCTAATTAGGGTTTATGTGGTTTAACGAATTGACCTCACCGCTTTTCAATTCAAACCAATTGATGTAACAATAGTGTGTTACACCACGCTTTTGTACACACGCATTATTAGCGATTCGATGCGAATGCTAGTTCTTGATCACAATAGAATAACCAAACACCTTTGTTATGCTCAAGGTCACTCGAAATCCCTTACAATGGGGATTCACTCGTCGACCAAGAATAAGAGGAAGAAAAGAAGAAGTTTGGCCTTCTAATGAAATCAAGTGTACCAAAGGATGAATACATGGGATGTATTTATAGCCTTATGGTAGATGTCAAGTTTACTATGGTTTCCGATGGGATTCCATAGTTTCGCCAAAAACAAGCCCAAAAGAGGGTTCCTAAAACCGCCTCTTGGCTTGTTTACTTTTCTTCATATCCCGTTGACATTTAACGACCGATAGTCACTTTCGATAAGTGCTTATCGCCGCTTTAGTCGTTTATTGTGAATTTAATAATTAAACATAATATTTTATATTAATTATTAAAACATCGAGTCTCATACGTAAAGTGTGCAATCCCGTGGTCTCGAGTTCGAATCCGGTCATACACATATTAAATATATCCATAAACCAACAGCCCCACTGGAGATATCTTAGTATGCGTAATGACATTGGTTAGCATCTAGCAACACGCCAATGACCCCGAAACAACTCGAGTATGGTTTCTGAAAACCTTTGATGATTCATCATCATACTTATCCTTTGTTTCTAATACCATGTTAATAAGAATATGGATCTCACTCATTTCTTAATTAACTATTCTGTTTCTCGCTTTATATGATTGATCAAGATTACCAATTCTTCCGAACATATTCCGAAGACCTTGGGCATGGCCATGCAAACATCTTGACAACCCTACGAGGGCCCAAGAAGATTATACTTCAAAATAAATTTGAAGGAAACAAATCTCGCTTTGACTACGAGCGTAATTCATAAATTTCGCAACACTTCGAAAACAACCCTTATAACTACCGCCACGTATAGCGTTAGATTGCTTCACGTAAATGCACTACATCCATGACATTTCTCGGTATCTCAAGTCGAGGATAAATATTCATGATGTACTTAATGACTAAGATCCATAAAGTACCATCATGTGGTTGGGATAAGTCCTATACTCAATCCATTGAATATCATCCGAAATTAGTCATGCTACGCATCAATATACTTTCAAGTATATTCTAACTAATACTCGATTTGTCTTAATTCAATATCATTCCCATGTTATTGATCGACAACGGACTATTTAGAATAACTTAAGTTATTCAAGGATTTAAACATGCAAATATATGATACAATATTATAAATGAAATTAAACGTATAAAGTACTTTAATTCATTATAAATAATAATTGTTTAACATCCTTTATCCAAATACTAAATAGATCAACGCATGATAATTCTTAGTTAATGAATTTTGCCTCAAGTCATGATATTCATACTTGTTGACAGGGCATAATTTCAACTAACTTTGATCTATAGGAATTTTGAGAATACTTATTTCAAGAATTCAATAAGTGAATTTCTTGTATGTGTTTACACATATCTTGATATTGTCATATCATTCCATAAGGTGCGTGATAACCTGAACCACCCTTTTATGACAATCATCTTTCAAAACTTTAAAGTTTAAAGTATTCTTTATTCTTTAATGTATAATGCAACTATGCTCTTAGTTGAGCATAACTAGTCAACATGGTCATCATCAAGGATACCATGACTAGAATTGAGTGTCATCTCAATTATACCAGCATCATTGTGTACAACAATATGCTCTTTAAACATCCGTAAACTTTGAATATTATTTGTTTGGTGCCATTCAAACTTCAAGTTTGTTGACTATAACAATTACATAACAATTGTTGTATAGAATCTGGGAGCAACTCCAGGCTGAGGAATGCAATTCTAAATCCAAACATAAATATTACAATGTTGTTAAATCATCTTGTAATCAAGCATGATACAACAACCTTATACACAATATGATGTACATGATGAATCTTCAAGTTAGACTTTAAGATCTCATTCATATTCTATCTTGTCAAAGATATGTATTAATCATGTTTTATTAGACTCATTTATTTACCGCATATGTTTATAATAATAAACATATATTCCAAGGTTGTATGTCTTATTTCCAAATCTTACAAACGAAGTTTCATTCCCAACTAAAACTTAATTTTGGTGGAATGTAGTTGCCCATACAACATATAAGATTTAAAAATAATACTCCCACTAGCTTTCAGGAATACTTATGAGCTATCTTATTTTAATTATTAAATCAAACATGGATTTAATATTAAACATAAGAATCATCTCCTAGATGCATGCATATATCCATTCATGGATTCTTGCAGTCTGTACATATTCAAAGATTATTTGAATTCATAAAACTCCTTTGCATTACTTATCGTCCTCGCAAAAGTAATTCCAAAACAAAGAGTTTTGATATTCATTGTCAAAATTTCATATCAATGAAACTAAGTATGACAATTATAATCTTTATACTTCTATTTAATGTATCTAGAAAAGAATATTCAATCATAGTTAATTGCTTAAATATGATTAATATTATTATCACTAGACATACATTAAATACGTGTACAATATTGTCCATATGATTTCTACACAAAGATTTAAACCACTAGGGTTTTCATCCTTTGAAGAAAATCATCTTCATTATAGATAAACCAAGTATCTAAAGTTGATTATCTTTATGGACAACATCTCAACATTCATAGTATGATTGATTTACCACAATTCAACATTTGGTAAATTCATCATCATGATTAACAGCTTACCATGATCCTCAGAACTCATAATCCTCAAAGATATTAAATATCCGAGATATCCTTACGGATCTATGAATGACAATTCCATCATATTGAGGTCTATCATTTACATGTTTAGCCTCATCATGATATTTGCTAGTGCATTTTAGAAGATTATGTATTTTGTAACTTTAATCTTTCAAGATCTAAACAAAACTCCCACTTGCCTTTAACAATTTAAAGATTACCTTTAAATAGTTTAGCAAGTAGAGCAACAATACATTGTTCTCTTTTGGGATATTACAAAAACATTGACAGCTTCGACATTAGTTTGTTACAACCCACTTTACAAGTAGTTTAACAAATTCGAACTTCATTATAAGACTTAATGTGATTCATCACATTCCATAAACAAATGGTGTCTTATCAATCTTCTAGGTTGGAGTCTTATTGAGTATATTCAATCTATACTCAATCTACTAACCTTGATAACTTTTGGAAGAAACTATAGTTATCTTGAATCAAACAATGCCAATAGATTTTGATTCTTCTAACTGAACATACCATAAAACTATGGTATTTCATTAGAATTAATATTGTAAGATTAATCTAACAATATTTAAGATAACCATCTACTCTTTGGTTTATCATATTTACCAACAAAGTAAAACTTAATGGTACAATAGAATTACCAAGTCAATTGCATGCATTATAACACAAGTATTTTTGACCAAGTCAAAAGACATATCAGTTATAATCCCACTATACGTTGTAAGTCATTGATCAACTCATTGACTTCATGCATATGTCTTAAAACATAGCAAGATAACGTCTTACTTTATATTGTAAGTCTTGTATTAAAAGACTTCATGTTTGTGACTTTACAAAATCATAAACATTTATAATTAAAGTAATTATGAACACCACCTCGGGTTTCAATTAATATTTCAAGTTAATATTTACTACATATATTTAAGTCATTCAACGAATACTTAAATTCAAAGTAGTATTAGATTACTTCATTTAATTATGTCATTCCATGAAATGTTCAACGAAGAAACCGCAAAATCATCCATGCTCGCTCTCACGACACGTGGATATTTTACCTTGGCTACAATCTAGTTCACGCTCTCACGTAACATAAATTGTAACTACAAGTGTTTCTTAAATATTGAATGACATAAATATTTAAAATAAAGTAGTCTTTGTTATCATCTTGACACATGTTCTTAATAGGGCAATCATACATATTTAAATGTATAATTCCTATTAGAACGTTATTCTCTTACTTTACGGTCAAGAGAATCCATTTAAATCATATTAATATGTGTTGTACCTTGCACACAATAAAGATTTCTCCCACTTGTGCATGGAACAACATCATGTAGCGATAAACAACACGATACACGCTCGCTTATTTGATTAATATGATTTGTGTCATAGATATAACAAGTAGATGTAGGACTATATTGATTAGTAAGGAAACGCACATGACTCTCCTTAAAAACATAAGTGCCTACAATTGGAAAGTAATTATCTTTGAAGATAATCTAGGTTACTACACAAGAAATAAGGCTTGTAGCTCCCATCGAATTAGAAATCAATAAAACAACTTCTTATTCAAGAATGCAACACAAATGCTCCCACCGAATCGACAACATTGTAAGTGTTGCATAACCAAAGAAAACAACTTGCTTGCTTTTTACTTTCCTACACCTTTGAAGAACCATACGTAATCATTACTAAGGTACTAAAAGGTGTATTCTACTCTATGAATGATGGGTTATCCATCAATGTTATTAACTTGAAAAATTGGGTATGCAATTTCTTCCTTAACAGCCTACCATGCCCATACCGGTATGTAGCACCTTTAAAGGTTAAAGCAAAACAACTAGATAAAATATGCTAGTTTGCCTTTTACCAATTTTCGCGGTAATTTGTCTAGCTTCTAATTTAGTAACTCATATACATGTTTTCCAGCTAACCAACATTCATGTTTGTTACAAAAGGATTCATTCACCAAATGAGGGTAATGAAATCTTTATGGAAAATAAGATGTGCAATTCATTGCTATGAGTTACATTAGAATTTAGACAATTCAAATGTTCCTATTATACCTTTCTCATTCATGAAAAGGAATAGGATTGAGTCTCATGCTTCTCCCATGGAAAAGAGACTTCGTTTGTCTTTTCGGTAAATTATTCTCGATCAAACATTTGTTTGAAAGCGAAATGGATCAATTTACTAATCAAAGACTAAACCACGCTTACGGTTAAATGTTGCATTTATACATTCAAAAGAATTACAAAATTCAATTTTAGTATTTTCGATAATTAACCTTTTCAAGAAAATTAAATACCCATGGTTCATAAACATATAACCATTTAATTTTCACTTGAAAACTAGGATCCAAATTGACATAGTTTCATCACATCGCTTGATCCGCTAGTAATGAAATTATTCAAGATGGTACGAGTCGAACCTCAATTGCCAATTTTCAAATTGCAATTCCTAGATTTATGGGATTTACATTTAGCCAATTTCAATTGCCATGTAAACATGTTTTATCCCCATCTTATGCCTTGAGTTGCCGCTCACTACAAAACTCAATTAAGTTGTCCAACTTAAGAAACCGCAAAATCATCCATGCCCGCTCTCACGACACGTGGATATTTTACCCTTTGATTACGATCTAAATCACGCTCACGCAAATAAAAGGTAATCTTAGGTGTTTCCGTTTCGTTGGATGGCATATAACTTAAATTAAAGGGTAATAATTTTGATGTCAATCAAATATGTACAAAGATGTCATGCATTCATCTTCGTAACATAGGTTTTATTAAAACATTTATATCTTGTTTTAATGTATAAGCTTTTCATCATCAAACTTTAATTGAGGTATTGGATTCACCAATCAAGGAATTTAGTGTTAATTATCATCCATTATACCGCACTTTTGCATAAGTGTAAACACTTAGTGTTTCGGTAATTACCACCAAGTGGCGCATGGAATTAAAACTAATTCGCCTTAAGATGAGCTTGCACATTTAATGGCTTACTAAGTAGCTCCATTCGAACTTACAGGGGAGAGGACTGTAAGCGCTAAAGCATAACCTTAGACATCCTTTCAATGTGACTGCATGCACTTCTTTATTAACCCTTTATAGTTCATTCTAGTGGGTGAGCCGCTCGCACCATTTGTACCAAAGTCACCAATCAATTAAACGATTATGATTACTATGCTTAAAATACATGTTTCACCATTGTTTAGGTCATTTATTTTTCTTGTAAAATACCCTTGTTACACATAACAAACAAGCAAGTATTTAAAATAAACATATAAACAATGAATGCATAACAAAAAAAAAGTCATGCATATCAAATAGCCACATGCAAACCTTTTGATAAATCTTATTAATAATCAATTCTAGATCTCAATATGTACATGTTTAATTAAGACTTTCACCCGCTTGACATAATGTACAAGGTGAGCCACATGCATCGATTCATCGATTATGTAAGTCAAAATTAAACACATACCACATAGCACATAATTGATTAAATTAATAATGATTGAGGTCTTCCCAATTTTAGATCTATCATAATTTAGTGTATATCACTTAAACAAGAAAGACATACAATAAAAGCGATCCATGATAAAACATGCATGTAATTATCATGGACATAAATTACACTTAACAATTAATGCAATTAAAACAGAGTTACGCAATACACATAAAATTGCATGCATCCTAGGGTTTCTAATCCAATTAAAACTTAAGTTTACAAAACCCTAATTAGGGCACCAAAAACGCCCCTAAAATTAGGGTTTAGGTTTTGCAAACCCTAGATCTACGATACAAATAATAACACAATCATGTTTATTTTATTTATGTGTTTCAAGAATTAATTACTTGTTATACAAGGCTCGTGATGCCACCGTTGAGTTTATAATACATGACATACAATAAAACATGTAGACATCAAGAGTACACAACAGAAGACTTAAGATCATAACAAATAATTAATTAACCGAAAGATGCGTAACGCACCTCTTGCAATTGGTAGATCTCTTCAATTCAAGAACCCTAATTAGGGTTTATGTGGTTTAACGAATTGACCTTACCGCTTTTCAATTCAAACCAATTGATGTAACAATAGTGTGTTACACCACGCTTTTGTACACACGCATTATTAGCGATTCGATGCGAATGCTAGTTCTTGATCACAATAGAATAACCAAACACCTTTGTTATGCTCAAGGTCACCAGAAATCCTTTACAATGGGGATTCACTCGTCGACCAAGAATAAGAGGAAGAAAAGAAGAAGTTTGGCCTTCTAATAAAATCAAGTGTACCAAAGGATGAATACATGGGGATGTATTTATAGCCTTATGGTAGATGTCAAGTTTACTATGTGGGATTCCATAGTTTCGGCAAAAAACAAGCCCAAAAGAGGGTTCCTAAAACCATCTCTTGGCTTGTTTACTTTTCTTCATATACCGTTGACATTTAACTACCAATAGTCACTTTCGATAAGTGCTTATCGCTCGTTTAGTCGTTTATTGTGAATTTAATAATTAAACATAATATTTTATATTAATTATTTAAACATCGAGTCTCATACGTAAAGTGTGCAATCCCGTGGTCTCGAGTTCGAATCCGTCATACACATATTAAATATATCCATAAACCAACACCCCAAAACCGAAAATGCACTTGCATTGGAAAACACTCTACAACCGCACTTCACCCTCAAAGTCATTAAAGATAAATTCAAAATTCTAAGAATTTCCATTTGTCTAAAAATTGGGGAATTTTTCCTGATAAATTATTTTGAGAAATGTCGAATGCCGCCAATCCTCCCAAGGAACTTAATGTAGATTGTATTATGCCTTGAAATTGGTTGCCTCGTAGGTTTAGCGTTGTAAGGCTAATGCACTCACCAAGGCTACTAGTAATGGTACCTGATAAATTGTTGTATGATAAATCGATCTCGCTCAACAACTTGAGAACTTTAATCTCTGATGGAATTGAACCAGACAGGCGGTTTTGAGAAAGATTTAAAAAAATAGTTAATGATGGAAGTTGAAGAAGTTGTTTGGGTATGTTTCCACTGAGTCTATTGTCTGCAAGGTTTAACCCATTTAGTTCCTTACAATTCCCAAGGCTTGATGGAATATGACCTTCTAATTTGTTGGAATATGAATAAAATTTATTCAACAATGATAGGTTCCCAATGGCATCGGGATAGGCCCTGAAACTGATTGCTAGATAGAGTAAGAAATTGTAGCTTTTGAAGTTTACCAATGGTAGTGGGGATTTTCCTTTGAATCGATTATTTACTAACCCTAAAACGTCAAGCCAACTAGACTACCTATGCTTGAAGGAGGTTTCCAAATAAGTGATTCTTTCCTAAACTTAGATAGGTGAGTTGACCAGAAAGATTGCCTATTGATATAGGAAGCACTCCTATAAGGTTGCAATTATAAAGCTCTACACTTTCTAATCTCGCAGTTTTTAAAGAATCAATAAACCTCATGTCATCAGCTTCTCCGCGTCCATGGAAGTTGTTATATGCTAACTCAATTATAGTAATATCTCGTAGTTTTGAAAAATTGAATGTCAATTTCCCACTAAAATTGTTGTAACCCATGTCAAGAAGTCTTAACTTAGAGCAATTAGAAAGAGAAGGTGGAAGAACTCCGGTCAGTTCGTTATTCCTTAACTGAAGCAACTGAAGATTTGGAAGCTGATTACCAATTTCTGAAGGAAGACTACGAGTGAGGTGATTATCAGGTAAGGAAATATTAACTAGGAGTGAGAGGTTGAAAATGGAATGAGGGATGCTTCCATATAAGTTGCAATCACCACAGTAAAATCCTGTCAAACTTTTCCAAAGACCCACGGTATCTGGAATGCTCCCACCCAACGGGTTCCCGACAGCAGAGAACGCTTCCATTGATGTGATATTCTCCAAGAAAGGTGGGATTCCACCTGTTAACTTATTGTCGTCAATTCCAAGAAGAGAAAGTTTCGAGAGTAAACTCATCTCCTTGGGTATGCTTCCAACTAGCTTATTTCCAGCGAGAAAAAGGTCTTCAAGGTTAGAACATCCAGATAAGTTTGTTGGAATGATTCCACTGAATTTGTTTATGTGAAGATAAAGAAGACGTAGCCTAGATAGACGACCAAGCTCATGAGGAATGGTTCCTTGAAAGCTGTTGTTAGAGAGAGAAAGCACACGTAGGAAGCTAAGGTTTCCTACATGAAGAGACAACGTGCCTTCTAAGCCTTGCGATCCCAGCCGTAAAGAAGTCACTCGTTTGTGCCGCTTTCCACATGAAATACCAATCCAGTCACAGAAATGAAAGGAATGGTTCCACGAGGTTAGAACTTTGTATGGATCATGGGTGATCTCTGACTTGAATGACAACAACGCCTGATAATCAGTCTCATTACCGCCATTAAAAGCAGAGACGGCGGCGGAAGTAAGACATGCTATCGCGTGAACATAAAAGAGAAAGGAAATACGTGAGAAAGCTGAGAAGGAAATCATTGCTTGTGGTGACTTAATTTTTGGAAAGTTACTTAAATTCATATGAATAAGTATTGGCTTTTTATTCACGGCTTAAGTAAGACAATTTGATGGATAATAACTAATTTCTGTGTTAATCATATATCACGAGTGACTTTAAATAAGAGTTGGGGTAGGGGAGACTGCACTTACAACTTATGACTTTCTAAACTTATGTTGAAATGTTTGACCAATTTTAATTTAATGACAACTTTAATAGTTTCTGAAATCATGTTGAAATGTTTGGGTAAGTTTATTTGTCTAAGCTATTATTCGTTTCATCAATAATTAAGTTTGAAAATATGTTTTTTATTCTTGATTTCTTTTTTAATTGTCGTGTTGGCTACTTCTTTTCGACCTTTTTTTTTTTTTAATTCATCATGGGGACTGTTTTTTTCTTTTTGGATAGAGTAATGTCCAAAATACATCCATGTGGTTTGTCCCGTATATCGCTTTACATCCCTAAACTTTTTTTTGGCACAAAACCATCCCTCCGTTAGTAAAGTTGGCACAAATACATCCTTCTGTTAGTAAAATTAGTTAATGAGGACTAACGGTGTAAATATTTCTCCGTTATCTCTTAACGGAAGAGAAAATATTTGCACTGTTAGTCGTTAGGACTAACGATTCATTGCATCGTTAGTCCTAAGGACTAACGGTGCACTCCAACGCCACCGCCGCCACCACCATCAACGCCACCCACCACCACCACCTACCACCTCCACCGCCACAAACCCGTCATTATTATCAACCGGGAATACATAACAAACTGTATAATCATGATTTTACCACTCGAACTCATAAATACCTACAAACCCATCAAAATAAACAAAAAGAAGAACGACCCCCCCCCCCTAACTCAAGAAGATAAACTATCTTTTTTGCACTTTCTAACTCGACATTAAAATGCTTACCAATATCATCATCGATCACATCACCTCTATCATCAAAATCAAAACCGAAACAACAATCCACACCCTTTAATTTTAGACCGATAACTCGAAACCGAAACAACAATCCACTGATCTGATCTAAATCTAGCATAAAGTGTATTACAATCCACTGATCGTTTGAACGTGGTCTGTTTGGGCAAGTTCTCCGGCGACGTCCCGAAGGAGAAACACCTAAAGCATATGTATGCACCAGATCTGAGATCGGGGTGGGGGGTTAGTTTTGTTTAGGAAGTTAAGATGCTTACAAAGAAAAAAGATGGGGACTGTTTGGATCAGGGGATTAATGAGCTTGTTGATCTTGGTATGCAAATGTATAATAATAAAGTTTTAATTTTCCTTATGTATGATATGTATGATGATTAATTAAATAGATGATATGTATTTCGGAATGTTTTATTGAACTCTTTTGTTTTTGATGATTAGTCTTTATACGTTTTATTTAACTTTTTTTAGTTTTGATATGTATGATGATGAATCTTTCTATGTTTGTTTAAGAATATTGTAGTGGACTATGATAAATTTAGGTGGGTTTTTAATGGTGGGAAGAAACTGGTGATGTGAGTGTGATGTTTCTAATTGGGAAGTATAAAAGGGCTGTAGCGGTAATGGTGATGTAGAGGTCGGTGGCAGTGATGGTGGTGGCGGCGTTGGGTGGAGGTGGTTGCGGTGGCGGGTGGTGGTGGTGTGTGGAGGTGGTGGGTGGTAGGTGGTGGGTGGTAGGTGGTGGTGGCGTTGGGTGGTAGGTGGTGGTGAAGGTGGGTGGTGGTGGCAATGGTGGCAGTGGATGGCGGCGGTGGAGGTGGGGGGTGGTGGCGTTAAGTGGTGGTGGGTGGCGTTGATGGTGGTGGTGGCGTTGGAGTGCACCGTTAGTCCTTAGGACTAACGATGCAATAAATCGTTAGTCCAAATGACTAACGGTGCAAATATTTTCTCTTCCGTTAGGAGATAACGGATAAATATTTGCATCGTTAGTCTTCATTAACTGATTTTACTAACAGAGAGATGTATCTGTGCCAACTTTACTAACGGAGGGATGGTTTTGTGCCAAAAAAAAGTTTAGGGATGTAAAGCGATACACGGAACAAACCACATGGATGTATTTTGGACTTTACTCTTTTGGATAATTGAACCTACAAATTTGCCAATTATGAGTTCCGCGCCCAGGTGGTCTTCAATTGGTTTATTTGCTTTACTTTATTTCCCTACGGAGTGTGTATGATATTTATACTTTATAAATATATAGATTTATATGTGATGATCAAAAACAATTGGTTTGCTACAAAATGTGAAGTAGGCAACCACATACTTGAATTAAGAATGGTAAGAAGAAAAAGATGGCCTTTGACCTGTTAAATTACTGGCCGAGAGTACCAAGTGCCAACTCTGTTTGCGACCAGGATTTTGATAATGGTATATAAATTTTCCACTCAATGTTGAATAATGTTTTTTTATTTTTATTTGTGTAACTTGAGACAATAAACAAGAAACCAGTGTTAGAACTTGTAAATTGATAACAACCCACTACTAGAAAAAATGCCATTAGCAATAATTCTTTTAGCAACAATAGAGAAATCGTGGCTAAATTGTGCATTTAACATCTAATTTTAGCAACAAAATCAGATCATAAATATTTGTTGCTAATTTAGCAACCACTAAGCAATTTTGTTGCATTCTCAAATTAGCATCAATTGATGCTAGTTGCTAATTCGACGGGTGCTAATTTTAGAATGCAACGAAATTGCTTAGTCGTTGCTAAATTAGCAACAAATATTTATGATCATTTGTTAAAAATACCAACTATATTTTTTGTTAGCTAAAAAAATAGCAACTTTGTTAACAATTTTCGTTGCTAAAATTAGATGCTAAATGCATAATTGAGCAACGACTTCTCAATTGTTGTTAAAATAATTGTTATTAATGTCATTTTTTCTAGTAGTGTTAACTAACCCAAATATAAGTTGCAAAATAACTTCTAATGATTATGTAAAAAAGGGTGTGACAACCTATTAGTTTACGCTGTGCTCGGTTTGGGACAATGTACACATACATGAACCAATGAAGGGTTTGGCTAATATTAGAGCTTAAATAATCGTTCATGTTTGGGGTACTAAACTAATAGGATATTTTAGATTTTTGAGTTTTTAATTATATCATATTAAGGTGGTGTTTGGCATTGCATTTTCTATCATATTATTTGATAATTTGTTTATTGCGTTTTCAAAAACCAAATAATTTAAAAATAGTGTTTGGGCAAAGAAGCCAAAAATCACTTTTATACATTTTCTAGCCTTCAGAAAAAAAGAACCCACATATAAGTTGCAAATAATTAACCTCTTGCATACAAATTCACCAAATTAGCCCTTAGATATTGTTTCTCCTATCTACTTGTTTCCTACTACTGTGGTGACTTGTGTTTCTGAAAAAAACCTCATCAATGTTATATTTTTTTCCTCAAAATATAAATCTGCCGATCTTCAGTCTATCAGCGGTGATATTGTTTCAACGAATGACAGCTCACGAATGACCGCAGATCAAGTCCACCATGATACCATTTAGAAGTTCTTGCTTCCATTTAGTGCTAACACATTATAAGAACTTTGTTGGATTAATGATTTTGATGCATTATATTGACTTGAGTATTTAATGGTTGATATGGATGAATTTGGGGATGAAAATAACGATTAAATTAAAAGGGTGTTGATATTATAAATTTTGATATTTATTGGATTAATAGAACATTTTTCCTTTTTTTAAATCCATAAGTTCATATTTACCTTGCCGGATATAATTCCTTTACTCAAAAAATCCGTAAGTTCATATTATTGAATAGGTCTTGTTTATGTCAAAATTAAGTAATTCAACAAATACAAAGAACGTCTATTATAGTCATTTTACCTATTGACTAAACAAATAATCTGGTTTAACAAACACTAAAGACTGATTATTTGATTATTGCGATTTCAAAAAGTATAATCAAATCCAAGCAGTATTTTCAGAATCACGTTACCGCTAATTATCTAATTATCCATTTTCAATACGAATAATCTATTTTAAATAAACAATCCCAAACACCCCTTAAATTTTGGGTGCATTTCAATAGAAAATCATGTATCTTAAAAGGCGTTTCCCACGGGATCAGATAAGAAGGTTAAGGATACCAACATGCCTGTTATCACATGAAAGATATCACATTTCTTAAAGTGATATCTCGTAAGAGTGATATCACAAATCCTAAGAGTTATTTTGATTACAACATGTATCATAAATAATTTGATGACAACATGATTCTTGGAGAGTCTATAGGAATTATGTGAAGATTAGTATGTGTTGGCATGTCTTTGAAATAATTGAATTCTTGTGGTAGCTAGTTAAGATTATTCTTCAAGGAATTATATACGGAATCTTGGAAATTGAATGTTTGTCCTTTTCGTTAAATTAAAAGCAAAATTTGAAATGTTTAGATGTTTATAATGCAAATAACATATATTATAAACATGCAGGTGAATTAAAAACCGAGATAGTGACATTTTATCAAACACATGAGGTGCATTTAACCATGTACCATATGATTTTTTTTTTTTTTTTTTTTCTATTTATTTATTTGTTCTAAAAAACTCCAATCAATCAAAGCAACGCATAACCAACTATCTTAAACATTAACATTGACTTATTCCTTTTTAATTAAACTGTCTTTGTTTAACCAATTGTATAATTGTCAAGTGTGTTATAACAATGTCAATAAAAGTGCACATTTTATAAAATCGTCTAAGACCTTCATTTTCTAATTTTTTCTTAACGAATTTTCATTCTGAAACAATCAATCGATTCGTCGAATCATTGTGCACATAATGATTAGTTTGAATTAGATTTCCGTTTGTTTTGAGAAATACCTCAATTTGCTTAAAATTAGGGTTCTTTCATATAGAGAGGAGAGACTTCTATAACTTTCATATAGAAATACCTCAATTTGCGATAATGATTAGTTTGAATTAGATTTCGTTTTTTTTTTTTTTTTTTTTACTACTTTTTGAATTGCTAATGAGAAAAGTTAAATGTAAACCCCAAATTCTCCAAAATGTAATTTTGAATCTTGACCATTCATTTTTTATCAAAAAAAAAAAAAAAAACCTTTATTGTTTTTTAAATTAATTAATGTCTCACATATTTACGCCAAAAAATTATATCATCACGACGAGAATTAATCATCGTCCTATAGAGAAGAGAGACTTCTATAACTTTCAATGAACGTTTTTTATGGTTTTTTTTAAGTGTTAAATTTTATGCTTGGAAAAATACATGTAATATGTTAATTTAATATCATAGGATTTTACGAAAATCACATGTTATTTTATGAAATCGCACGTGATTTTTAAAATAAAAAAGACATAAATTTCAACACTAAAACAAAACTCGTAAAAAGTAATCGTCGAAAGTATATTGAAGTGCCTGTCTACGAAAATATAAAAAGATTTCTCGTTGCGATAGTGCCTTTTTGTCGCTTAACGATTTACTTGCAATATTTTTTTTTTAAACGTGAAAGCTGTTATTTTTTTTATATAAAGATGAGTGGCCAAGATTAATTCATCAGGTATTTAGAGAATTTAGAATTTACATTCATCTCAACTGCATAAAACAAATAAATAATGTTTTTTTTTTTTTTTTTTTTACATAGTCAAGGATGACACTTTAGTCTATGAATATTTTTTACACGCACTTTTCAGTGAGGTAATCATACTACGTATTTCACTTTTATTGGAAATATTATATTTTAAGTTGTACTAGTAACAAATAGCTAAAATATAGTCGATGAATATTTGATAGTTTTGTTTTTTATTTTTATTTTTTATTTTTTTTCTCTTCTTCAAATTATTGAAGTAGTACTGAATGAGTAAGGATTAAATGAGAAATAAAAGTAGAATGAGAAGAATGAGAAGTAAAACGTGTGGCTACGAACATTTCTCATTCTTTTTATTTTATTTTGTCTTCTTAGTGGATCCATTCTCCGGTCTTTAAACCCAATAGTCAACAAAAGGCTAATTTTTCAAAATCATTCATGTTTTATCAAATTAAAAAACTGAAACAACGAAAATTTTGGGTTACCCGCATATATGTACTAGAGTTGAGATCCGTGACAATCAGGTATTATCTAAAGAACAATTCACCAAATCCCAGCCCTCCATTCTACTTTCATCCTACGGTAGAGATGAAAACAGATAATAACAAACAAGGGTAAAAAGGTCGTTCCATCTCATTCAATAAAAGCAAAAAAAATGTACTATTATTCAATCTCATTTAATACTCAGTCTTCTTCAAATTCTCTCATAAAAAATTCCGGTTAACCGGAGACCTTCTACATCACCGGAAAACTTCCGATTAACCTTCTAAATCACCATAAAAATACCGTTTAACCTTAAAAACATACAAAAATCACAACAAAAACACGCACACATCCCTAAAAAAGCAGAGAATCGTGAGTCTCATTTTATTGTTTATGACTGTAACGACCATAAAAGCAAGTTTGTACATGGTGGCCTGTAGTGTAGTGTAGAATGATAGCTAAAGGTCCAAAAGGAAGTAAAACATTGATTTTTGCTTTAAACAAGACAACATAGATACTACGGAAAGGAGTGAAGTGCGACTTTGTGAGGACACGGCCACTTGTCTAAATCCAACATAGACAATATGTTTGTTTTTTATGAAATGGCCGAGTTGTTTTGGTTAGGTTTTATGGATATAGCTATGCACGCCACCTGTTTGATGAAATTCCTAAGTTGTTTGGATTGGTTAAATTGATGTAGTTTATGGTTGTCTTTCGGGTTTACTAAAATGGTTGTCTTGCTCGACCAACACTATGTTGAGCCAACACAGATACTATGGAAAAGTGAAGTGCGACTTTGTGAGGACACGGTCACTTGTTTGAATCCGAAAAGATTGTTGTGCATTGTTTTCGGGGTGTGATGACTTCCATCTTCATCAGATTGACGGGTAAATCGGATTGAGAGTCTATATTGCAGTGGCTTGGTGGCAAATGCCACTGATTTGGTCGCGAAGTTTAGTTTTGGTTGTGGTTTCTGAAATATGCTTTCAACAGATTTTTCTTTGAGAGTAAATGGGTGTTTGGCTATTTTAGTAATGAGTAGTTTGCTTGGGTCCTTGGGGCCTCATATCTCATGTGGCTTGTTTTATTTCTTTCTCCTTCGCTTAGTTTAGTGTTTGTAGGTCCTTGCTGTGTTGGGTTTTGTCTCAGGGATTTGTCCCTTGTGATGGTTTCTTCTTTGTAGTTTGGTGTTGTTTGTTTAATATATTGACCTTTCAAAAAAAAGATTGTGTTAAATGATAAGTGTTGTGTAATATGTTGTAACATAATCATTCATTTATGGACAATAGTCTTAAAAAAACAAGCTAGTGATTGTTAAAAAGTAGTATGTTGTTAGTTTTATTTCCTTTTCATTATAAAAATGTTTGTTTTAAGAAAAAAAAAACTTAATAAAATGAAGAAATGTAAAACACAAGTATAATTATAACAAGATATTGAATCTGAAAAATTTGTAAACATCACATGTGATTTTGTGTATAAATCACATGTGATTTTGATATAAATCACATGTGATTCAAAGTGAATCACATTTTGATAATCTGATGTTGTACGGTTTAAGCATAAGCTTAGATATGATTCAAAGTGAATCACATGTGATTCATTGTGAATCACATGTGATTTCTAAAACTTATGCTTAGACCTTACAACATCAGGCGAAGCCTTAGACCGTACAACATCAGCAGTCGTCTTATCCTTCACAACATTACCGGTTTGAATCTTGTAACAATTTTTTGTTGTTTTTCTTGTAGAATTTTAATAATTATACGTTCATATATAGGTGGATGTTATTAGGTTTTAGTTCAAATATAAATCGCATGCAAATCACATGTGATTCAGTAAACCACATGTGATTCACATTAAAAATAATATGAGGTAAAATCACATGTGACTCGAGGTAAATCACATGTGATTCGAGGTAAATCACATGTGATTTGCATATCAACCTGCGTAAAAATTCAACAAACAAAGCAACAAAGAAGACTTATGATTTGAACTTGTCTTTTTTCATTATGATTTTTTTAGAAAAAAATCAGAAGCACCTAAGATCAACATATTCATATCAATCAATAATCATTACTCATACGTACATAAAGTACCTAAAACCTCATCATACAATAATATTTAGTGATAATTACTTCACAAGTTGAATATCCTAACACATAAAGTACCTAAAACATAATCATCTTCATCTTGAATTTCTTTGACATCCTTCTTACGCTCATCACTTTCAGAATCTTCGTCGGAATCTAACAACTTCCTTTTTCTCTGAATAGGCTTAGACTTAGCCTTCGGCTTAGGCTTTTCTTCAACTTTTTTAAGCAATACCTATAGTTAGCTAAATACAAATATGTAGTTAGTAACATGTAATTTTAAATGATTACTCAGAGTTATACTACAAAATCACATGTGATTTAGAACAAATCACATGTGATTCAAACAAATCACATGTGATTTGTTCAAAAACACATGAGACTTGTTACGAAAATCACATGTGATTCTAAATAAATCACATGTGATTTGTCAAAAATGGCTAATAAAGCAAATTAGTGAGACAACCATAAAAATGCACTTGCAGACTGAATTTGTTGAAAATGAACCTCCAGCTGAATATGCGAAGCTATGTACTTACCTCAAGCAAATTTAGTCCCATAATGGCAGCTAACCAGATGCAGCCAATGGTAAACCCTGCCCTACTTGTCCTTATGCTTTTCCAGCAAATGAGGCTCCTACACCAAGTAAAGCTAGCGTAGTAGCCAAACCCAATGCAAATGCAATAGAGTCACCTACGATCTACATAAAGCGATTACATAATAGTAATAGTATTATTAACGATTACATAATAGCGTAGTAGCCAAACCCAATGCAAATGCAATAGAGTCACCTACGATCTACATAAAGCGATTACATAATACTAATAATAATAATAGTATTATTAACAATTGACCTTTGAATAGTCTACTACTTATCAGCTTAACCAACATAACATGATGATAAATTCATAACCAATAAACACATAAAAACAATAACCAAACGGTAACAAAATCATCACCTCATCCAATTTAACGGCTCGAACTCGTAACTTAACGAATTTCGATTCTTGTTACTAATCACATTCACCTTCTTATTCATCTTCTTGTTCACAAGAACATAATCCATTAATTTTGTTATATAACTTCCACTTATAACAATATTACTTACAACTACAATGCTAGTCATCATCAATAATACATCCATTGATATGATGATCAAATTATATCTTTTTATAGTACTTCCACTTATCAAATTATATTCATTGATAATACTTCCACTTATCAACGCTGGTCATCATCAATAATTCTTCCACTTATCACAGATTGACATATATTTACGGTTTGATGGATGGAACAAAAATGAACAAATCAACTCATCAAAGCAAGAAAAAAAAATAACGACTTATAAAAACATCTAATGGTTATATTTTAAATAAGCTAACATGACCAAAACAACTCACCAATATCATCGTTTCGAGGCTTATGTTGATCAACGAGAGCCGATGAAGACGATTGCGGCAACGGCGTACCTGTAGATAGTGCTATTTCATCTTCTAGGTCCACTGAATAGAAATGATTAACATCAATTTTGAAGTTGGGGGTTAGGGTTTGAAAATGGGGAAACTGTTATTGAGAGAGAATTGGTGGAGAGGGTGACAAAATGAGAGGAGATCAGGAGAGTAAATGAGATAGATAAGTTAGTAAATGAGGGAAGTAAATTTACAAAATTGTCCTTATGTTAATTTAAAAATGAAAGCAGATGTATAATGAGCGTCGTAGGATGAAACATAGATCAACGGCTCAGATGAAATGGTTTGATCTATGGATATTTTTGGTTCTGTAATGAACTTTTGTCATATGTACTACACTTGCGATGTCACACATCGTTGTCAAGCTGAGTTAACCTGCAAAATTTCTCGCATTTATAAAAGTAATCAATGTCAATATATTAAGTAAAATTGAGAAAAATGTAGCATTGAAAAAAGTACAAAAACTTGGTTCAATGAATAGACAAGAGAATACAACTCTGGACCTCTTTAAGCCTGAAGCACACGATTGACTCGACCCATCCGAAATAAAAACTCAAAATAGCACAAAACAGCCCGTTCTTAGAAAAATTATTCATATTGTCACCTTTATAACAATAAAAGAAGTCACGGTACAATTTCGTGAAACACATATCTTTGAATATCATTCCCAAAATCACATTGCTTTGCTATCTGACTTGCTCATGGAACCATGATAGAAAAGATAGACACACTCAGTCACTCACAACAATAAAGGATTATGTAAAAAAATACAGCAACAGCTCGCTAATGATTTATAGATATCCACCATGGATGTAACATACAACAAGCCGCATGCCATAACACTATGGCCAATAGATCTTCTGCATTTAAACAAGTTTGCAAACCCGCTTCTATGGTATGAAAATTTACCACACGTTTTCTTGTTTCAGGACGAATCTAGCTCACAAACGAGATAGGCACATCTTGTTTAATTTGTTTCTAGTCAGCCTCTACATGTACCACAATAAACATCAAGAATGGAAAGAGAGACGGAAAGCTATATTAGATGACCAACCTGATTAATTCAATATACTTATGATCGTGTATCCAGCTTACCAAGTTGTTGAAGAGAGAGTTTCTATTTAAATCAGGGATAAAGTATTCGGACCTTTTAATGGCTTCGTACAATACTGAAATTGAATTACCATTACCTGTGCTAATTAAACTAAAAAAAAAGATGTTCAATTTTAATCATAAATATGGGAAACTGTGAAGGAGAAGATGGAGAACTAATCGATTTGGTTCTTGCAAAAGCATAACATACAATCGATCAAAGTTTACTACATATGTAAAATTCCAAATTTTCTATCTTTAGATGTCTATAATGCATACATCATTTATCAGACTGAAAAGCCCAAATACCATATATAATAAATATGTAAGTTAATTAAAAACTGAGATAGTGACATTTTATTAAACACATGAGGTGCATTTAACCATGTACCATACGACTTTTTTTTTACCCTTAAAATACTCCAATCAATCAAAGCAAAGCAACCAACTATCTTAAACATTAACATTGACTTCTTCCATTCTAATTTAAGTGTCGTTGTTTAACCAATTTTATAATTGTCAAGTGTGTTATACCTATGTCAATAAAAGTGCATATTTTAAAATTGATTAATACATATTTTTGATGATCTTGAGATTTTACACATAAACAAAACCGTGGTATGAAAAGAGATGGCAGTGGCGTATGTTACCTGTCATGGAAAGCACATGTGACGGAGTAGCGACATTAGGGTCGTTAGACTACGACCGATAGCGATGGCGGTAGTGGTCGCCAGTGGTCGCCGATAGTGTTTACAGAGTGAATCTTAGTATGTGTGTGTGTTATTAGAGAGAAGCTGCATGCAGCGTGTTGTCTTTTATGTAAGATAAAAAGCTATTTATGGGAAGGAGTGGTAAAATATGTACTAAACTTGTAGTTGTGGATGCGTAGGTTCCAAAAGGACAAGTAAAGGTGGTCTTTTCTTGATCGTTAGGATCGATGGGAATTTGGAAATATCCTGAAAATCCGTCGAGGAAACAAAAGAATTTATTTCCGCTAGTCTTTCAAGCATTTGATCCATGAACGGGAGCGTAGTGATCTTTTACGGTGGCTTTGTTTAACTTACGATAGTCAATACAAACACGCCAACCGGTGACAGCTTCTAGTTAGAACTAGCTCATTTCGCTCATTAGTTACAACCGTCATTCCTCCTTTCTTGGGAACACAAGGAATGTGGCTAACCTAAGGGCTATCCTCAATTGGATAAATGATTCCAAAGATCGAGAAGTTTAATGATTTCCTTTTTAACAACTTCTTTCATGTTGGGATTGAGTCTACGCTGACGTTCTACCACGTGTTTAATCCCTTCTTCAAAATTGATTTTGTGTTTGCAAAAATTAGGACTAATTCACGGATATCGGATGTTTTCCAAGCAAAAGCTTGTTTGTGATTTTGAGCACGGAAACTAAACTTTCTTTCTCGTTATCCTCGAGCAATGAAGATATGACTCTGGAAGAAGTGAGTTCTCCTCCGTAAGCATATTCAAGATGATTTGGGAGAGGTTTGAGTTCAAGATCCGTGGGTGGTTCTTCGATAGAGGATTTTATTCGCATCTTGTCATTAAAAGTGATTTCTCAAAATTTTCTTCCTCTTCCTCCATTTCTTCTTCTTCGAGTTATCTCCTTCAAATTCTACTTTCATGAAATCATCAAACTCTTTGTCGAATCTGTTTCATTGATTTTTTAGTAGTCATGAATGGATCGGATTCGCTCAAGAATGCATCTAATTCCTCATCGCTGACTTCATCAATAACATCGACGTTAAAACAAGTGTCATCACCGGAATGTGGGTAGCGCGTTGCTTTATCGATAAGAAAAGTGATTCGATCTTCCCAACTCCAAGGTTGAGTTCTTTTCCTTTAACTTTGATGATTGCGTCATGTATTTAGGAAAGGTCTTCCTAGAATGAGTGGGACTTTACTATCTTCTTCCATTTCCAAGATTACAAAGTCCACGGAAAATGAATTTACCGACTTGAACAAGCATATTCTCATGATTCCATAGGATATTGATAGGAATGATTTGCCAATCGGATGCTCATTTTGTTGGTTTCAGTCGTTGTTGCACAACTTGGAATAGAGTGAATAAGGCATCAAATTGATACTTGCGCCAAGATCGGCTAAAGCATCACATTTAACATTATTCCAAAGTACATGGAATAAGAAAGCTCCTGTGATCTCCGAGCTTTGGTGGAATTTTGTTTGAACTATAGCCGAACATTCTTCGTTAAGAAAAGTTGCGATATTTGCTCAAGCTTGCTTTTGTTATTAAGAAGTTCTTTCAAAATTTCCGTAATTGGGCATTCCAGCTATAACATCAACGAGGAACATTGAGTCTAACCTCATTGATTATTTCGATAAACTTTATAACGCTCTTCCATCTTCTCTCTTTAGGCGTTGAGGATAAGGAATTTTGGTGTATACGCCTTGACGGATGGAATGTCTTTCTTTTGGTGGTTTGAGTTGTGTTTGGTTCTTCGCTTTCATCCTCACTATCAATGGTGACAGAGTATTAGGATTAGGTGGTGGATCGTCACGAGACCACTTCTTGAAAACAACATTGATATGTTCATTTCTTGTTTGGGTGGACAGTACGTCTTATCATTTGATGGTTTTGGATTGGATTGAGTGTTACTTGGCAATGAACCGATGGTCTAGAGGAATGTTGGTCGAAAGTCCATGAAGCTTGTTTTCAAGATCTTGGATAGATGCTTGATGATTTTTCCGTCCTTGCTCAACTTTGGCTTTGAGATTGAAAAATTGATTTTGATAAAATCATTTGCGGATTTTGACCACCCACGAATTCTCTCATGGTTTTTGAATTCGGTTTCTTCCGTCTTTTTGTCGGAATTTTGGTGTGGGGATCGCGGTTCGTGGTTGAGAATCACGGTTGTCATCCCTCGTCGGCGATCTTGCCAATTTCGAATTTCGACCGTAATAATTACTACGATATCCTCCTCCACGGTATCCTCCTTGAGCGTAATTTGCTTCTCCTTCTTTCGGTCCACCCATAGGTTTATCGTCGCACTCGGACGATGGGTGATTTCTCCACAATTGTTGCATCCGTCTCGCATTTCCTTTATTTCATCTTTGATATCTTTGTATCTGCGAGTCGATTTTTGAGGTTAACGCCCATCTTCTCCATGAGTTTTGAGGTATCGGTGTTTCGACAAAAGCAACGGTTTTCGGAGAGGTTTGGTTTTGGAATCTTTGGACCAATCAAGTTTGAGAAGTACTCGATCTTCGAGCAATTGATGTGCATCATTGGGAGTTTTATAGAGAAAATTCCTCCAGCATCAAGGATGCCTTGAGAGATTTCATCTAGTCCATGGTAAAAGATTTGGATAATGGTTCCTTTTGATAATCCATGTCCATGACAACTACGGTTAAATCTTTCATTCGAATCCAAGCTCGACAAGTGATTCATTTGGGTTTTGGTTGAAAGCATCAATTTCTCCCATTAATCGATCAAACATGGCGGTGGAAAGAATCGGCTCACAAAAGCTTGCCTCATCTCCTCCCAAGTATTGATGATTCTCGGGGTTAATTCATTGTACCATACTTTAGCATCTCCGGCGTGATGATGGGAAAAGTTTGAGTTTAATGGCATTGACATCGTGTTCCATAACGAAACATGCCGCAAATTTCGATGAATTCGCAATAAGCTTATGCGGATCGGCTACGATCGGCCATCGAATTGTCGGTCTTTGATCATAGAAAGGTGATGTCCTTCACGGTGAAGTTGTCACCAAGTTTAATAGCAACAATAGCACTTTCGGGGTTGGTGCTACGGTTCGTTGGTTCCCCACATGGGTTGATCGTCCGCCATGGGAAAAGGTAAATTGGTGAAAGGATTGTAAACAACTTTGGCTTCAATGAGGTTATCAAATGGTGGGTTTGGTACTCTTGGTACACGATTTTCCAATGGTATGAAACGTGTTCTCCTTCTTCGAATCAATCGCTCGGGGTTGGTAAGAGGTGTAATTGGTTCTATTCCGCCGCTCGAGTGTTCATACAATGTCCTAGAGAATCCAGCAATATCTAAACACACGGACAAACAACGAAAATGGTTTTATGGAACAGAGCAAGTAACCGGATCGGTTGCGGGTTGCACCGATCGGTTAGACCAGTTGAGTGAGGAAAAAATTGTAACCGATTCGGTTGAGGGCAACCGGATCCGGTTAAAGTTTCGAGAAATTTATTTATTTATTTTTGGTTGAATCGACCGAGGGAAATTCAAAACTTATTGAAACACAATCAAATCCCGTATAGTGGCGCCTAAAAACTTGATGTGCCGGTTGGTGCAAGTTTTAAATTTATAAAGGTGAATTACCAATATTACCAATAACACATACGAGCAAGTATACTCGTCCGTTATAGCAAGATTATGAAGGTAAGTCGGGATCGCTCGCAGGATTTGAGTGAATCTAAGCACAAGTTTGAATTAACGAGTCTATCAAAATATATAACAAAACAAATAGATATAATCAAATTCGGATGATTAAAACTACACTTGCTTAAACTAGTATCATATCATAAATTAATGTGATTGTGTTAACTACTTAACATGTTGGTTGTGATAATTAGTTGAAAACTAATCTATTGTTCTTACAAGTTAAACCTTCATTAAGATTTTAGTTCATAAAAACAAGCTTTAAGTTTAACCAATCAATTCAAGATCAATTCAAATTTCATAAGTCTACATCAATAAACTTAAACACAAAACATCCACTTGTTCATCAAATTGCTTAAGAAATGGTCAATACAAAAGGTAACCGATCATAGACAAAAGGCTACAATTGATTCTCAACAACTAATCTTACGACCATTTAGATGTTTCCAACCAATCCAATTTGATAATCAAAAGCGTTTCTATTACAACCACACCTTAGTTCCTTTGTATAATCAAGAATAATGGGTAAAACAATCATCCATAGACAAAATGATTATGACTAGTTGAAAACACGAAGTTCTTTCACCCCAACGATTACTATCAATTAGCCAAACTTGATTAACAAATGTCACTATGAAACTTTAGCACAATTGGATCTTAGAATTAACTTGAAATTGAATTAAAACATGTTAACACAATCACTAACTAATCATATGATAATCAACATCATTTAAGCAAGTATAAAAAACTAGCCACTCATAGGAAACATGAACATAAACTCATAACTTTGATCATTAGAAAACATGATTAAAAGTCTTACAATGCTTGGAATAAGATTACAAATGATGAAGTAATGATTCCAAAGGATCGTGGTGGACTTCTTGGTGTTATGGCCTCCAAAGGTGGAACTTCGGAACTCCAAACTTCCCGGATTTCTAAGGACGAATTTTAAGAGCTTAAGGCTTGGTTTGATGAGTAGAGATTTGTAATTGAGGTGTGTCTCATAAGCTCACAATTAGCCTCTATTTATACTATTTCCAAGGCCTAGGGTGTTAAATGCTTAACTTGGCCTCCAAGGAGTAAGGAAGGACTAGAATACACCAGAGAAGGACCTAGAATCGTTTGGATGCAAAGGGAAGCTTAGTGATGAAGATTTGCAACCAGCTTCTCCAACCGGATCGGTCATATGACCAACCGATCGGCTGGTCTTCAATAATAACACACCGACCGATCCGGTTGCGGTCATGCGACCGATCGGCTCGGTTATGGCAAAACACTAATTTCGACCAAATTCCAACCGATCCGGTGAAGGTGTAACCGGATCCGTTGGATCTTCTCGAGATACAACTTGATCTTTCTCTTCACTATGTCTTGTAGAACTAGGTTCTTCAATCACTAAAGTCTTCAAAGGTCCTAGAAATACTTATGAAGGGAATCTTCGATTAGCTGCATATTTCACATTTTCCTCCATTTCCTGCACTTGGTTATAAATACTAGACAAACATCTTTAGATACGATTAAGTACTAAAATCACGGAAATATAACCAAATAATGGATATAAAAGTACACATAATGTTACTAAAACATGCACAATCGAATGTTATCAAGCGTGTTGTCTTTTATGTAAGATAAAAGCAATGTATGGAAGGAGTGGTAAAATATGTACTAAACTTGTAGTTGTGGATGAAAGCTTGCTCTATTCATGAACTGTTAATGAACAAATACGCTTTTCCCCTAGAAAATGTTAGTTTTAAAATTTTTCACTTTCATTGTTCATGAAGTCTATGTTTCTAATAACCATCTTTTAAAGAAAACACAAATATATTATTACGTGAAGTCTTCCAACTTTCTATGTAAAACAACCCAAATTGATCTTTATAGATGATAAGTTTGAAATTTTCATAAGATTTAACTATAGGTGTCAAAAGGATAGGAAGACAAGCATAACCTATAATTGAAGGATAATGGTCCAAGATGTAAGCAACTTGACATGCACCTTCCTTTTGTTTGTAACAAACTATAATTGAAGGGATAATGGTCCAAGATATCTGCAACTTGTAAACATTCAATCATGCATTTTGGTGTTGGAAAACATAATCCATTAATCTTTGTTTCTCAAAATCAAGTCTGCATGTTTTTCGTTGGGCTGCAATTTGCACCAACATCACAGAGAATATTATTAGCAGATATAAAATTCGACCCATAAGGTTGAATACATAGGATTGATGACTTGTCACTTGAAAGTTATTATAATTAGTTATTTACGGTTAGAAGTTACTTATTATCAGAGGGACATGTTTGTTGGTTCTAATGAACCATCACAACCCTTCTACATACCTATTAGAATAGTATAAATATGTATCTTTATGTAACAAACAAGTAACCCAATTCGTATTATTAATATCAATATTATGGGTTCACCCAATCTTCCTTGTTTCACTTTTATCGATTCTTATTTTATATGATGATTGGCATGTTGTTGTTATGATCATTCGATCACGGAAATCTTCCACACAACCTATGTAATAATTGGCATAAGAGCCTATGGGATCTAACAACACAAATACATCAATTACAGTTTTATTTATCAAATTGCTCCTTCCTCCCATACCTTTTATCCGTCATTTTGCATACTATTTCCACATATTATCTCTCAAACACTACACAAATGGCTAATCTACACAACCCCTATAAAGGATTGTTGGCGGTTACAATATGTAGAAATGCTTTTAAGAAAAGAGAGCAACCATGGATATAATGGATGCATTTGAAGAGGCTTGTTGGTTTTTCTTTTCTTTACCAACAAAAGCCATGAAGATATTTCTCAATGAAGATACGTGGCTGTAAAGAACATGGCGAAGATCAAACCATGCTACAATCAATTAAGGACGACTTCAATTGCTATTATAGCGGTGCAAGGGATAACACTTTGGAACATATGGACATGTTTCACAAGGCAAGAATGCCATAAAGATCTCCAAGATCATGTGATCAAACCCGAACATTGAGATTGAGCATTTTATTTTTTAGATCTTTAATAACAAGTATCAATAAACTACAAAAGAAGACATCAAGATTGAAGGAAGGCATCAAGGAACAAGGAGATTTCAAGGAGATTGAAGAAACAAAGATTAATAGATTAGGGGAATATGTTGGAAAACATAATCCATTAATCTTTGTTTCTCAAAATCAAGTTCTGATGTTTTTCGTTGGACCGCAATTTGCACCAACATCACAGAGAATATTATTAGCGCATATAAAATTCGACCAATAAGGTTGAATACATAGGATTGATGAATTGTCACTTGACGCTTATTATAATTAGTTATTTACGGTTAGAAGTTAGTTATTATCGAGGGACATGTTTGTTGGTTCTAATGAACCATCACAACCCTTCTACATACCTATTAGAATAGTATAAATATGTAACTTTCATAACAAACAAGTAACCCAATTCGATTATTAATATCAATATTATGGGTTCACCCAATATTCCTTGTTTCACTTTTATCGATTCTTATTTTATATGATGATTGGCATGTTGTTGTTATGATCATTCGATCCCGAAATATTCCCACACAACATGTGTAATATTTGGTACAGATCGAACTTATGCACAAATCAAAAAGCATATAACTATGATAGAGCCATAATGTTTTTGCACATTACACGCATCAGGTGTTTTTTTCATTTGTGGTTCTTTCTTCTCGGATGGAAGGCTTGAAGCCTCTTCACTACCGCCTAAATAAAATGATGAGTGTTGGCATTGAACACCGTGTTACCCACTTCCGCAGCAGATGTTGACCTTGAAGCTCTAGCTGGTCCAGATGGATATATTTTGCGTGGTAAAGGGGCCGTATTAAGCCGCTAAGAATCATCTCGTTAGTGTTAACGTGTTCCAGATCGATCAAGACAAGAACTAACCAACACTAGTACAAATGGCTATTTCACCCATTTTACTTTTGAGTGGTAAATAGAAAAGTAGCTTGGAGAAAAACGTGTGTCAAGACATAGAACCTCCCAAATCAAATAATTTTATTAATTTTGTTTAATGGCCTTCGATTAAGCTTTATTTTTTCAATTATACACTCGTATGAATGGAACCGAATGTTTGGGACAACAGTTTTGCGTTAGAAAATAAAAAGGAAAATTGCAGAAATCTTTCTGAATTTATAACACAGAATGTATATAACTTACGAATTGAATATATGAGTGATCGATTGAATTAAATTACAATTGATTTGATTATAGACTCTTAATCCTATTTATACTAGATGAATCGGTACTAATGAACAAGAGAATAACGATTCACATAAAGTAAACTACATAACTAAATTAAACGTTACAACCCTTATTCTAAACGGTTATATTCTTGACCAAACTCAATACTAAGTTTCGTATATACAAACTTTACAAGTACATATATATAAACAATAAGCTACCCTTAACATTTGCTTCTATAACATTAAGGTCCAACATTCACCCCAAATGTTATAGATCGCAATCGAGTCTTATTTACTTGACTTTACAACATTGTGGGTTCATCGTCGCTTCATAAATGAGATGTGCTTGTTCCTCCTTATCTTTCATCTTACATTTGGTGCATTCGCGTTCAAATGACCTAAGTCACCAAATTCATAGCATTTGTAAGTGCTATTCTCTTTAGTTCCTTGACTCATACTTGTCCCACGCGCATTTGGACTATTCTTCCATTTCATGCTTTCCTTGGCTTGTTTGTTGAAATTTTACCTCGCCTTTACCATGAATTTGGTTGTTTGAACTTGCCATGAGAGTTTAGTCTTGATCATTTTCCTCTAGCGTGTCTTGTGTTTTGATTCGTTCTTCAAAGGCTGTTAATCTTCTAACGGCTTCTTCAAATGACATTTTGTCTAAATCTTGATATTGTTCAATAGTTGCCACGATCGGTAAAAACTTCTTTGGAACCGAATTGAGTAGTTTCCTCATAGTTATCTTGCTTTCGAGTGCAGTTCCAAGATTTCTAATTTTTTCCCATATACTGCTCAATTTGCTTGAAAAACCACTTACAGTTTCACTTTCTTTAATCTTTAAAGACTCTAGTTCACTCCTTAAAGTTTGCAAACGTGCTTTCTAAACTAAGTCTACTCCAATGAACAAAACTTTGATTGAGTGCCCAACTTCCTTGGTAGTTGAACATTGTGCTACCTGCATTAGGACATCTTCGGCCAATGTTTGAAAGATTATTGCCTTCGATGTAAGTGCTTTCTTCTCACCCACAACATCTTCAAAGATCAATTGTTTCCATTAGACCATGGGCCTTCATTATTGTTTCCATCAATAATGCCCACGAGTGTAGTTTGTTTCGGTCAATTTTGGACATGTAGTGAAACATTTCCTTGTTCTTGAACCGATGCTCGCTTGATGCGTTATCATGCTTATCATCTTCTTTTCCTACCGTGCTTGCTTGATTGCGCTTTTAACTTGCTTACTTACAATCGTAAACTAGATGGTTTGTTTTCTGCTCTTGTGTTTGATCAAAAGATCGAAACTCTTACTTGCTACCGCCAACTTGCTAACCTGTGTTTTCTTGCTAAACTTGCTCAATATTGACAAACTTGCTAATCAATATTTTGTTTTCGGACCACTTACTAACTGCTCTTAATGCACTTATCCTCGACCTACTTTCTAATCGGTTCATGCCTCCCGACCCACTTGCTAATAAGGTCTTGCTTGCTATGATAAAAAATAATTGATCATCTCTTGCGATATTAAAACCCCAATGATTCTACTTACTTGCTGGTTTGAATAAAGGGTTCTACTTGCTATTTGAACCTAAGAAAAAGGCTCAAACTTGCTATTTGAATCTTAAATGAAAACTTGCTATGAACCTAAGGATTTGATAACGCTACACACGCGCTCGGGGTCAAGGAAACTTCCTTTTCTTCGAGTAAGTTTTATAACACCCTAGGCAAATGAACCTAATCGTTGTAGTGTAGTAATTAGGGTAAGCCACGGGTATTGATATCGTTCAAATTCTACTTTCATGAAATCATCAAACTCTTTGTCGAATCTGTTTCATTGATTTTTTCGTAGTAGTCATGAATGGATCGGATTCGTTCAAGAATGCATCTAATTCCTCATCGCTGACTTCATCAATAACATCGACGTTAAAACAAGTGTCATCATCGGAATGTGGGTAGCGCATTGCTTTATCGATAAGAAAAGTGATTCGATCTTCCCAACTCCAAGGTTGAGTTCTTTTCCTTTAACTTTGATGATTGCGTCGGGGTATTTAGGAAAGGTCTTCCTAGAATGAGTGGACTTTACTATCTTCTTCCATTTCCAAGATTACAAAGTCCACGGAAAATGAATTTACCGACTTGAACAAGCATATTCTCGCCGATTCCATAGGATATTGATAGGAATGATTTGCCAATCGGATGCTCATTTTTGTTGGTTTCAGTCGTTGTTGCACAACTTGGAATAGAGTGAATAAGGCATCAAATTGATACTTGCGCCAAGATCGGCTAAAGCATCACATTTAACATTATTCCAAAGTACATGGAATAAGAAAGCTCCTGTGATCTCCGAGCTGGTGGAATTTTGTTTTGAACTATAGTGAACATTCTTCGTTAAGAAAGTTGCCGATATTTGCTCAAGCTTGCTTTTGTTATTAAGAAGTTCTTTCAAAATTTCCGTAATTGGGCATTCCACCTATAACATCAACGAGAGGAACATTGAGTCTAACCTCATTGATTATTTCGATAAACTTTATAACGCCTTCCATCTTCTCCGCCTTTAGGCGCTGAGGATAAGGAATTTTGGTGATACGCCTTGACGGATGGAATGTCTTTCTTTTGGTGGTTTGAGTTGTGTTTGGTTCTTCGCTTTCATCCTCACTATCAATGGTGACAGGAGTATTAGGATTAGGTGGTGGATCGACGAGACCACTTCTTGTGAAACAACATTGATATGTTCATTTCTTGTTCAAAGTGGATTTGCACGCCTTATCATTTGATGGTTTTGGATTGATTGAGTGTTACTTGGCAATGAACCGTATGGTCTAGAGGAATGTTGGTCGAAAGTCCGCAAGCTTGTTTTCAAGATCTTGGATAGATGCTTGATGATTTTTCCGTCCTTGCTCAACTTTGGCTTTGAGATTGAAAATTGATTTTTGATAAAATCATTTATGGATTTTGACCGGCCACTAATTCTCTCATGGTTTTTCGAATTCGGTTTCTTCATTTTTGTCGGAATTTTGGTGTGGGGATCGTCGGTTCGTGGTTGAGAATCACGGTTGTCATCCCTTGGTCACGATCTTGCCAATTTCGAATTTCGACCGTAATAATTACTACGATATCCTCCTCCACGGTATCCTCCTTGAGCGTAATTTGCTTCTCCTTCTTCGGTCCACCCATAGGTTTATCGTCGCACTCGGACGATGGGTGATTTCCTCCACAATTGTTGCATCCGTCTCGCATTTCCTTTATTTCATCTTTGATATCTTTGTCTCGCGAGTCGATTTTTGAGGTTAACGCCCATCTTCTCCATGAGTTTTGAGGTATCGGTGTTTTCGACAAAAGCAACGGTTTTTCTGAGAGGTTTGGTTTTGGAATCTTTGACCAATCAAGTTTGAGAAGTACTCGATCTTCGAGCAATTGATGTGCATCATTGGGAGTTTTATAGAGAAAATTCCTCCGATCAAGGATGCCTTGAGAGATTTCATCTAGTCCATGGTAAAAGATTTGGATAATGGTTCCTTTTGATAATCCATGTCCATGACAACTACGGAAGCAAATCTTTCATTCAATCCAAGCTCGACAAGTGATTCATTTGGGTTTTGGTTGAAAGCGAATTTCTCCCATTAATCGATCAAACATGGCGGTGGAAAGAATCGGCTCACAAAAGCTTGCCTCATCTCCTCCCAAGTATTGATGATTCTCTGGTTAATTCATTGTACCATACTTTAGCATCTCCGGCGAGTGATGATGGGAAAAGTTTGAGTTTAATGGCATTGACATCGGTGTTCCATAACGAAACATGCCGCAAATTTCGATGAATTCGCAATAAGCTTATATGGATCGGCCAGCACGCCATCGAATTGTCGGTCTTTGATCATAGAAAGGTGATGTCCCTTCACGGTGAAGTTGTCACCAAGTTTAATAGCAACAATAGCACTTTCGGGGTTGGTGCTACTGTTGATTGGTTCCCACATGGGTTGATCGTCCGCCATGGGAAAAGGTAAATTGGTGAAAGGATTGTAAACAACTTTGGCTTCAATGAGGTTATCAAATGGTGGGTTTGGTACTTTGGTACACGATTTTCCAATGGTATGAAACGTGTTCTCCTTCTTCTTCGAATCAATCGCTCGGGTTGGTAAGAGGTGTAATTGGTTCTATTCCGCCGCTCGAGTGTTCATACAATGTCCTAGAGAATCCAGCAATATCTAAACACACGGACAAACAACGAAAATGGTTTTATGGAACGAGCAGTAACCGGATCGGTTGCGGGTTGCGACCGATCGGTTAGACCAGTTGAGTGAGGGTTAAAATTGTAACCGATTCGGTTGAGGGGCAACCGGATCCGGTTAAAGTTTCTGAGAAATTTATTTATTTATTTTTTGGTTGAATCGACTGAGGGAAATTCAAAAACTTATTGAAACACAATCAAATCCCCCGGTAGTAAAAAACTTGATGTGCCGGTTGGTGCAAGTTTTAAATTTATAAAAGTGATTACTAATATTACTAATAACACATACGAGCAAGTATACTCGTCCGTTATAGCAAGATTATGAAGGTAAGTCGGGATCGTTCGTAGGATTTGAGTGAATCTAAGCACAAGTTTGAATTAACGGAGTCTATCAAAATATATAACAAAACAAATAGATATAATCAAATTCGGATGATTAAAACTACACTTGCTTAAACTAGTATCATATCATAAATTAATGTGATTGTGTTAACTACTTAACATGTTGGTTGTGATAATTAGTTGAAAACTAATCTATTGTTCTTACAAGTTAAACCTTCACAAGATTTTAGTTCATAAAAACAAGCTTTAAGTTTAACCAATCAATTCAAGATCAATTCAAATTTCATAAGTCTACATCAATAAACTTAAACACAAAACATCCACTTGTTCATCAAATTGCTTAAGAAATGGTCAATACAAAAGGTAACCGATCATAGACAAAAGGCTACAATTGATTCTCAACAACTAATCTTACGACCATTTAGATGTTTCCAACCAATCCAATTTGATAATCAAAAGCGCTTCTATTACAACCACACCTTAGTTCCTTTGTATAATCAAGAATAATGGTAAAACAATCATCCATAGACAAAATGATTATGACTAGTTGAAAACACGAAGTTCTTTCGACCCCAACGATTACTATCAATTAGCCAAACTTGATTAACAAATGTCACTATGAAACTTTAGCACAATTGATCTTAGAATTAACTTGAAATTGAATTAAACATGTTAACACAATCACTAACTAATCATATGATAATCAACATCATTTAAGCAAGTGTATAAAAAACTAGCCACTCATAGGAAACATGAACATAAACTCATAACTTTGATCATTAGAAAACATGATTAAAAGTCTTACAATGCTTGGAATAAGATTACAAATGATGAAGTAATGATTCCAAAGGATCGTGGTGGACTTCTTGGTGTTATGGCCTCCAAAGGTGGAACTTCGAACTCCAAACTTCCCGGATTTCTAAGGACCAATTTTAAGAGCTTAAGGCTTGGTTTGATGAGTAGAGATTTGTAATTGAGGTGTGTCTCATAAGCTCACAATTAGCCTCTATTTATACTATTTCCAAGGCCTAGGGTGTTAAATGCTTAACTTGGCCTCCAAGGAGTAAGGAAGGACTAGAATACACCAAGAGAAGGACCTAGAATCGTTTGGATGCAAAGGGAAGCTTAGTGATGAAGATTTGCAACTGCAGCTTCTCCAACCGGATCGGTCATATGACCAACCGATCCGCTGGTCTTCAATAATAACACACCGACCGATCCGGTTGCGGTTGCACCGATCGGTCGGTTATGGCAAAACACTAATTTCGACCAAATTCCAACCGATCCACTGAAGGTGTAACCGATCCGGTTGGATCTTCTCGAGATACAAACTTGATCTTTCTCTTCACTATGTCTTGTAGAACTAGGTTCTTCAATCACTAAAGTCTTCAAAGGTCCTAGAAATACTTATGAAGCGGGAATCTTCGATTAGCTGCATATTTCCACATTTTCCTCCATTTCCCTGCACTTGGTTATAAATACTAGACAAACATCTTTAGATACGATTAAGTACTAAAATCACGGAAATATAACCAAATAACAGATATAAAAGTACACATAATGTTACTAAAAACATGCACAATCTGAATGTTATCAAGCGTGTTGTCTTTTATGTAAGATAAAAAGCAATGTATGGGAAGGAGTGGTAAAATATGTACTAAACTTGTAGTTGTGGATGAAAGCTTGCTCTATTCATGAACTGTTAATGAACAGCTACGTTTTCCCCTAGAAAATGTTAGTTTTAAAATTTTTCACTTTCATTGTTCATGAAGTCTATGTTTCTAATAACCATCTTTTAAAGAAAAACACAAATATATTATTACGTGAAGTCTTCCAACTTTCTATGTAAAAACAACCCAAATTGATCTTTATAGACAGATAAGTTTGAAATTTTCATAAGACGAACTATAGGTGTCAAAAGGATAGGGAAGACAAGCATAACCTATAATTGAAGGGATAATGGTCCAAGATGTAAGCAACTTGACATGCACCTTCCTTTTGTTTGTAACAAACTATAATTGAAGGGATAATGGTCCAAGATATCTGCAACTTGTAAACATTCAATCATGCATTTTGGTGTTGGAAAACATAATCCATTAATCTTTGTTTCTCAAAATCAAGTTCTGCATGTTTTTCGTTAATGCAATTGCACCAACATCACGTAGAATATTATTAGCGTATATAAAATTCACCCATAAGGTTGAATACATAGGATTGATGACTTGTCACTTGAAAGTTATTATAATTAGTTATTTACGGTTAGAAGTTACTTATTATCGAGGACATGTTTGTTGGTTCTAATGAACCATCACAACCCTTCTACATACCTATTAGAATAGTATAAATATGTATCTTTATGTAACAAACAAGTAACCCAATTCAGATTATTAATATCAATATTATGGGTTCACCCAATCTTCCTTGTTTCACTTTTATCGATTCTTATTTTATATGATGATTGGCATGTTGTTGTTATGATCATTCGATCCTGGAAATCTTCCCACACAACCTATGTAATAATTGGCATAAGAGCCTATGGGATCTAACAACACAAATACATCAATTACAGTTTTATTTATCAAATTGCTCCTTCCTCCCATACCTTTTATCTGTCATTTTGCATACTATTTCCTACATATTATCTCTCAAACACTACACAAATGGCCTAATCTACACAACCCTATAAAGGATTGTTACAATACATATGTAGAAATGCTTTTAAGAAAAGAGAGCAACCATGGATATAATGGATGCATTTGAAGAGGCTTGTTGGTTTTTCTTTTCTTTACCAACAAAAGCCATGAAGATATTTCTCAATGAAGATACGTGGCCTCAGAAAGAACATGGCGAAGATCAAACCATGCTACAATCAATTAAGGGACGACTTCAATTGCTATTATAGCAAAGGCAAGGGATAACACTTTGGAACATATGGACATGTTTCACAAGGCAAGAATGCCATAAAGATCTCCAAGATCATGTGATCAAACCCGAACATTGAGATTGAGCATTTTATTTTTTAGATCTTTAATAACAAGTATCAATAAACTACAAAAGAAGACATCAAGATTGAAGGAAGGCATCAAGGAACAAGGAGATTTCAAGGAGATTGAAGAAACAAAGATTAATAGATTGGGGGGAATATGTTGGAAAACATAATCCATTAATCTTTGTTTCTCAAAATCAAGTTCATGTGTTTTCGTTGGACCGCAATTTGCACCAACATCACGTAGAATATTATTAGCGCATATAAAATTCACCAATAAGGTTGAATACATAGGATTGATGAATTGTCACTTGACGCTTATTATAATTAGTTATTTACGTTAGAAGTTAGTTATTATCGAGGGACATGTTTGTTGGTTCTAATGAACCATCACAACCCTTCTACATACCTATTAGAATAGTATAAATATGTAACTTCTCAGAACAAACAAGTAACCCAATTCGATTATTAATATCAATATTATGGGTTCACCCAATATTCCTTGTTTCACTTTTATCGATTCTTATTTTATATGATGATTGGCATGTTGTTGTTATGATCATTCGATCCTCGAAATATTCCCACACAACATGTGTAATATTTGGTACAGATCGAACTTATGCACAAATCAAAAAGCATATAACTATGATAGAGCCATAATGTTTTTGCACATTACACGCATTTGTTGTTTTTTTTCATTTGTGGTTCTTTCTTCGGATGGAAGGCTTGAAGCTCTTCACTACCGCCTAAATAAAATGATGAGTCGTTGGCATTGAACACCGTGTTACCCACTTCCGCAGCAGATGTTGACCTTGAAGCTCTAGCTGGTCCAGATGGATATATTTTATGTGGTAAAGGGGCCGATTAAGCCGCTAAGAATCATCTCGTTAGTGTTAACGTGTTCCAGATGTCGAAGACAAAGAACTAACCAACACTAGTACAAATGGCTATTTCGACCCATTTTACTTTTGAGTGGTAAATAGAAAAGTAGCTTGAGAAAAAGCGTGCCAAGACATAGAACCTCCCAAATCAAATAATTTTATTAATTTTGTTTAATGGCCTTCGATTAAGCTTTATTTTTCAATTATACACCTCGTATGAATGGAACCGAATGTTTGGGACAACAGCTTTGCGTTAGAAAATAAAAGGAAAATTGCGAAATCTTTCTCGAATTTATAACACGTATGTATATAACTTACTAATTGAATATATGAGTGATCGATTGAATTAAATTACAATTGATTTGATTATAGACTCTTAATCCTATTTATACTAGATGAATCGGTACTAATGAACAAGAGAATAACGATTCACATAAAGTAAACTACATAACTAAATTAAACGTTACAACCCTTATTCTAAAACGGTTATATTCTTGACCAAACCCAATACTAAGTTTCGGTATACCGAAACTTTACAAGTACATATATATAAACAATAAGCTACCCTTAACATTTGCTTCTATAACATTAAGGTCCAACATTCACCCCCAAATGTTATAGACTGCAATCGAGTCTTATTTACTTGACTTTACAACATTGTGGGTTCATCGTCAGTTTCATAAATGAGATGTGCTTGTTCCTCCTTATCTTTCATCTTACATTTGGTGCATTCGCGTCCAAAATGACCTAAGTCACCAAATTCATAGCATTTGTAAGTGCTATTCTCTTTAGTTCCTTGACTCATACTTGTCCCACGTGCATTTGGACTATTCTTCCATTTCATGCTTTCCTTGGCTTGTTTGTTGAAATTTTTACCTCGCCCTTTACCATGAATTTGGTTGTTTGAACTTGCCATGAGAGTTTAGTCTTGATCATTTTCCTCTAGCGTGTCTTGTGTTTTGATTCGTTCTTCAAAGGCTGTTAATCTTCTAACGGCTTCTTCAAATGACATTTTGTCTAAATCTTGATATTGTTCAATAGTTGCCACGATCGGTAAAAACTTCTTTGGAACCGAATTGAGTAGTTTCATAGTTATCTTGCTTTCGAGTGCGCCCAAGATTTCTAATTTTTTCCCATATAACGCTCAATTTGCTTGAAAACCACTTACAGCTTCACTTTCTTTAATCTTTAAAGACTCTAGTTCACTCCTTAAAGTTTGCAAACGTGCTTTCTAAACTAAGTCTACTCCAATGAACAAAACTTTGATTGAGTGCCCAACTTCCTTGGTAGTTGAACATTGTGCTACCTGCATTAGGACATCTTCGGCCAATGTTTGAAAGATTATTGCCTTCGATGTAAGTGCTTTCTTCTCACCCACAACATCTTCAGCATCAATTGTTTCCATTAGACCATGGGCCTTCATTATTGTTTCCATCAATAATGCCCACGTAGTGTAGTTTGTTTCGGTCAATTTTGGACATGTAGTGAAACATTTCCTTGTTCTTGAACTGATGCTCTGCTTGATGCGTTATCATGCTTATCATCTTCTTTTCCTACCGTGCTTGCTTGATTGCGCTTTTAACTTGCTTACTTCTTACAATCAGAAACGAGATGGTTTGTTTTCTTGCTCTTGTGTTTGATCAAAAGATCGAAACTCTTACTTGCTACTGGCCAACTTGCTAACCAGGTTTTCTTGCTAAACTTGCTCAATATTGACAAACTTGCTAATCAATATTTTGTTTTCCAGACCCACTTACTAATCTGGCTCTTACTGCACTTATCTGACCTACTTTCTAATCAGTTCATGCCTCCTGACCCACTTGCTAATAAGGTCTTGCTTGCTATGATAAAAAAATAATTGATCATCTCTTGCTGATATTAAAACCCCAATGATTCTACTTACTTGCTGGTTTGAATAAAGGGTTCTACTTGCTATTTGAACCTAAGAAAAAGGCTCGAAACTTGCTATTTGAATCTTAAGGCTGAAAACTTGCTATGAACCTAAGGATTTGATAACGCTACACACGTCGTTCGGGGTCAAGGAAACTTCCTTTTCTTCGAGCAAGTTTTATAACACCCTAGGCAGTGAACCTAATCGTTGTAGTGTAGTAATTAGGGTAAGCCACGGGTATTGATATCGTTCTCTGGGAATAGGAATGCTAGTAAGGAGTTACTACGCTAAGGTTAAGGTTGAGGAAGATTATTTTTATCTTTTATATTTTATGAAATGGAAAGGTACTAATCTCGGTATTGGATTGGGGGTTGGTATTTCTACCGATTACTCTACTATTATCTAATTATCTAAACTATGGTCGGGAGTCTATGTCTAATTAATGTGTGCTCGTATGATAGTTTAAATATGTGTTTACTTAGTGATAACGCCACACGCTGCTCGGGGTCAAAGGAACTTCCTTTTCTTCGAGCAAGTTTTATAACACCCTAGGCAAAGGAACCTAATCGTTGTAGTGTAGTAATTAGGTAAGCCACGGTATTGATATCGCTCTCTAGGGGAATAGGAATGCTAGTAGGAGTTACTACGCTAAGGTTAAGGTTGAGGAAGATTATTTTTATCTTTTATATTTTATGAAAATGGAAAGGTACGAATCTCGGTATTGGATTTGGGGTTGGTATTTCACCGATTACTCTACTATTATCTAATTATCTAAACTAAGGTTGTGGGAGTCTATGTCTAATTAATGTGTGCTCGTATGATAGTTTAAAGATGTGTTTACTTAGTTTGTATTACTCCTTAATTATCTCCTATTGATGGTTGAGTGTCACGCCTTATTCCTAGTTGCGTTGTGTGTCTAAAGTTGTAGGGTATGCTTTCTCCCTAACTCTTCGAACTTACCAAAGGGTCTTGTCTACAAACCCACTAGAGATTATAGACTCCTACTCTAAGGCGCTCTTTGATGGTTTAGCCTACAATTACTCGTAATTATACTCTAAGGTTCACAAAGATGAATCAAGCATTATACACAACGAATGACCTATCGCATTACTAGATCATTAATCAACTAAGATAAGAAACAACCAATCAATATTCAATAATTAAGTTTCATACTTCCTAAGCAAACACACAAATAAATTAGCTTGACATGGAGAACATGCAAGCATACACACAAATAATCAAAGACATAATTGAATTAATGAAGTAAAGACTTATCTTGGTGTAAGATAGGGTTTAAAACCCTAAAATACTCGTACAAGACACCTTAGGTTCGGTTTTAGGTTTTACCCAAAGACTCTCCACACAAAGACCGAAAAATTCGGATTCTATATATAAGATTACAATTGCGACGGCCACCTTATGTTTAGTGACGCCGCCGTCGCCGCCATTGTGGTTTCGCCTGGCCACGTTAACCTTGCGACGGCGCCACCTTATGTCCGTGACGCCGTCCTTCAGCCTTCGACGCCGTCTCGATTGCATCTAGGCCGCCCGAGTAGCGACGGCCTACTCTTTCACAACTAGACGCCGCCTCTTGAAAATACGAGTTTTGGGTTCCGGATCGTCACAATAATTTTGGGACGGCGCCACAATAGCACCCGACGCCGCCGCTTTCTACTTTCAAAGAATCGTGAGTGTCTCGATTTCGACTTTGGCCATTTTCTTCATATATTCGCCTTTTCGTCCAAATAAGTGCCATTCCAAAGATTTTGCCTTCACGAGACCTAAAAGTGAAAAGGAACGATATTAAGCAATAACGGATACAAAAGTGATCAAATAAGGACTTAAACGACCCTCAAAATGGTACCTTTAAAACCTTATCAAATATCCCTACACTTGTTATTTGCTTGTCCTCAAGCAAATGTGCTTTTAGCCAATTAATTTATAAGTTGGGGTCATGAAGCATTAATTCAAAACGGTCCACAACACATATAAGCCCCAAGAAAGTCATAACAAGCACGGAATTACATACTAGCACCTCACATGGGGTGTTTGGATACTCACATCTCTCTCGGTGTATATATGAAATATAACAATATAGGAAATGGAAGATAAACACTCATTAACCGGTCCTAGTACATAGATTACCATAGGCTTGAGAATAGATCAAACCTCCATCGCTTACGTAAGCACCTAGGAAAGACTATCAAAGAGGTCTTTAAAGGGTTGTAACGTTAGGCTTACTGGTAGGGAAATAAGGGTTTGGTGGGATAGGCTATTTAGTGGTGGTAAGTCAAAAATCTCTATGTTAAATGCATATGAAGAATGGCGCTAAGCCAAGACTCGACACTCTAAACTCTAGATAACCTAAATAAACAAACATAAATTTAAAGGATAGATGTAGGATGGTAGCCCGTTTTTTTTTTTTTTTTTTTTTTTTTTTTTTTTTTTTTTTTTTTTTTTTCTTTTTTTTTTTTTTTTTTTTTTTTTTTTTTTTTTTTTCATACACTTTTACTCTACCATCCTCTATGATAACATCAAAATACTAGGATTTATAGCATATCCCTACACTTGAGTTTTTATTACTCTAACACTAATTTGACCCGAATTGAAAAGATCAAAACACTTGGGGTACATTATTACGCAAACAAAGGGAATTTGAATTTAACGCCCTTCCGTCATTTCATAAACTTTAACTTTTCCCATGAATCCCAATCATCCCAAAATCAGATACAAAGGATATGACTCGACTTAGCAACTTATGCAAGCAACTAGATAATTGAACTAAGGGTTTAGGGTGATAACAAACATTTGCACTAAAAGTGAGTGCATAAGGGGTAGGCTAAGGCGATTTGGGTGTATATTTGGGGTGGGGTGTAAACAATGTTTTCATTGATATTCGAAAACCGAAACATCACGAGAACCGCGAAAAGGATAGGCTCGAGGGTTAACTAGGGTATCGTGTACTAAAGATGAGTACAACGCAGGGTGTGGGGAATTACTCAACCGATGTGGAAGAAGTAATTATATTACGTGTATCAAACAAGGGTTATCCTAATGCCTCTTATCATTTAGTTATTCCTAACTACACAAGTGTAGCCTCACTTGCGATCTCGAATGCATCACAAAACAAGTTCTAGAATCTAATATACTACCGGTTCACACTCTAAGCATTAAAGATGAATGCTTTAATTCCTACTAATCTAAGGGCGATCCTCACATTTTGGGTGGAATTTGGGTGGTAAGGGTTTTGTGCTAGTCATGCAACTTCCTATCCGTGAGACGCTTTTGTTAAGACTAATGGCCCACTCCTATATGTCATGAAAAATTTTAAATTTGGTGCCAAAATTACCCTAACCGACATTTTCTCATGGTTTATTACACAATCACAATTGGACAAAGCAAATAGTCAAGGATAAGCATAGTTTCAAAGTTCCCGCTTTATTTTCCTCCCTACATTTAAACCGAACATTGTCCCCAATGTTCCCGAAAGTATCAAAGTTATGATAAAAGAAGGTAATTAAAACGAAAGAAACTAATACTCCCCGATTAGCTCGGTAGATCCGTAAAGTGGTGGTTAAATTCTTTTCAAGAAGAATTATTGCGTGAAAAGCTCCTTCCAATCTTATGTAACTTCTTCTTGACAAACTAAACCCGCACACTTGAAGAAAACAAACGAAACCTTCGCAAAATCGGCGGTAATAATATATATAAGACTCGATTTAAACTAGGATATAATGCTTGTGGAATGGATGTTTACGCATTTCTAAGAAAATTAAGACCGAAAATTCCAAAATTTATAAGTAGCTCGTAAAACGAGAAAAGTAATCTGATGTTTTACTCCTTCCCGACGCCGTCAGTTGCAATCTCGACGCCAGTTATCCCGACAAAACCGGTCTCACGATTTTCGAAAAAATTCGAAAATTTACATCTTTAGAATCTGAAAAATTTCGCAAAACATCCATTATGACTCGATACAAGCATTTGACTCGAACAAACAAACATAAATATCTTTTAGTTAATTGTTATTCTCATGTTTACGCTTTTTTGAAAACGTGTAATCCTCCCTACACTTATCCCTTATGTAAAATACCTTTATATGCAATTAAGACGAGGTTAAAACAAAATAAAGCATTTTACAAATTTAAACATGAGGATAAACAATTAATAAAAGATATATGACACTAACAAGCAAACAATTAAGCATGGGTTGCCTCCCACGAAGCGCTTTTCTTTATTAAAGAGTCTTGTAGCTAGACTCATAGTCGTGCTCCCACGCTTCCTCACCACCGCCTCTTCTTCTAAAACAATATCCTCATCGCTCACCATTTCAATATTATCCAATTGATAATGCTTCACCCGCTGCCCATTAACCGTGAATTCTCTTCCATCATGGTCTAGTAGCACCACCGCCCATTGCTCATCTGCTTTTTTACCGAAAAGGGTCCATACCACCTAGATTTGAGTTTTCCGGAATAATCTTAGTCTCGAATTATACAAGAGCACTTTATCCCTTCCAAAACTCTTTAGGATTCTTTATTCGCTGATCGTGCCATCTTTTGCCCTTTCTTTGTAAGTGATTGATGATTCAGATGCTTCCAAATTTCACCATCCAATTCTTGAAGTTGTAAGAACCGATTTGACCGCTCGTAATAATCCATATTACAGCCTTAAGGGCCCAATATGCTTTCTCGCTCAAGTTCGATAGGAGGTGGCAAGCCTTCCGTATACCAAAGCGAAAAGGGTTGTCCCGATAGGTGTTTTGTAAGCGCTCTAAATGCCCAAAGTGCTTCATCCAGTTTGAATGCCCAATCTTTCCTATTTTGGTGGACCGCTTTTTCAAGTATCCGCTTTAATGCCCTGTTTGTGTTTTCTACTTGTCCATTTGTCCGAGGATGATATGCGAGAAAATCTATGGGACGCCATACTTCTTCATCACCTTTTCCATTTGAGCATTGCAAAAGTGAGTCCTCTATCATCGACAATGCTTGGGAATCCCAAATCGTATGAAGAGCTTTTAAGAAAGTGAATAACTACCCTTGCATCATTAGTTCTAAGGGCTTGAGCTTCACCCATTTGGATACATAGTCGATAGCTACGAGAATGTATTCATTTCTCCGAAGATGGAAAGGGTCCCATGAAGTCTATTCCCAAACGTCAAATATTTCGCAGACTTGGATATAGTTCGAGGGTGACTCATCCCGTCGTGAAATATTTCCGATCGCTGGCATGCATCACACATTTGAACTAATCTCTTAACGCCTCGAAAACAAGAGGCCAATAGAATCCGCATCGAAAACCTTTCGTGCCGTGATATTCACACCGTGATGTCCTCCGATGGTCCCGCATGACATTCTTTTCGTAACTCGATCAATCTCTACCGCCACGCAACGCCGAATGATTTGATCGACATATACGGAAAAGGAAGGGTTCATCCCGTAAGTAATGTTTTAGCGTAGTGAAGAACTTCTTTTATCTTGTCCGTCATGTAATTTGGCAAAACTCTACCGATGTGTAGTTAGCATAATCAAGATACCATGGCTCACTTTCTTTAATCGCCATTAGCCGCTCTCGAAAAGAGTCACGAATATCGGTGTGATCCGACTTCTCAAGATCGGGGTTCTCCAAGCGTGATAGATGATCGCAATAGATTTTCACCCTTTTATCTCGAATTTCAATGTCGAATTCTTGAAGTAATAGGATCCATCTAATCAAAGAGGTTTAGCATCTTGTTTTGAAAACAAATAGCGTAAGGCGGAGTGATCTGTGAAGACGACGCTTTTAGAGAGAACGAGATATTGCCCGAATTTGTCAAGGCAAAACAACGGCTAAAAGTTCTTTCTCGTTGGTTGTATAGTTCTCTTGTGCTACATTCATGGTTTTGCTAGCATAGTAGATTGGTTGAAAATGCTTTTCCTTCCTTTGGCCGAGCATCGCTACCGACAAAGATAATCACTAGCATCACACATGATTTCGAACGGTCGAGACCAATCGGGGTGACCATTATAGGTGCTTGAGTGAGATCTTTCTTTAGTCGGTTAAATGCTTCCTTGCATTCTCCGTAAAAATCAAAAGGGCATCCTTAACAAGAAGTCGTGTCATAGGCCGGGCAATTTTCAAAAATCTTTAATAAACCTTCGATAAAACCCGCATGACCAAGAAAGTCATGAATGGCTTTAACGGTAGTAGGATAGGGAGTTTGAAATTGCTTCGATTTTTGCTCTATCGACCTCAATTCCATTCCCGAGACTTTATGCCCTAAGACAATTCCTTCTTTACCATGAAATGGCATTTTCCCAATTTAAAACCAAATTAGTTTCCTCGCATCGCTCAACATCTTCCTAAGGTTGGAAAGACAAAGGTCGAAAGAATTTCCAAACACCGAGAAATCATCCATGAAAACTTCCATGTCAGTCCTCAATTAACTCGTGGAATATGGCCATCATACATCGTTGAAAGGTTGCGGTGCTACATAACCCGAAAGGCATTCGCTTGTAGGCGAACGTCCGTAAGGACATGTAATGTAGTTTTCTCCGATCTTCGTGAGCAATTGAATTTGAAAGTAACCCGAAAAGCCATCAAGGAAACAAGAGTATTCGTGCCTCGCTAATCTTTCAAGCATTTGGTCAATAAACGGTAGAGGAAAATGATCTTCCGGTGGCATCATTCAACTTTCTCGTAGTCAATACATACACGCCACCCAAGAACTGCTCTTTGTGGCACCAACTCACCCTTCTCATTTTTACAACCGCTATCCCTCCTTTTTGGAACCACTTGGACCGGGCCGACCCATGGGCTATCCGATATGGGTAGATGAGACCCGCATCCGTGCTTAATGACCTCTTTTTCACTACCTCTTTGATGTTAGGGTTAACCCGCCTTTGCGGTTGAACAGCTTGGTTTGTAATCTTCCTCCATGAGGATTTTGTGAGTACAGTAATGTAGAATCGATTCCTTAATGTCGGCAACACTCCACGCAATCACCCCTTTATATTCTTTTAAAACTTCTAAGAGCTTCTTTCTCGAATAGTGGTTAGCGAGGAGCTTATGATGACAGGGGAGTTGGTCCTCTCAAGGAAGGCGATTCCAAGTGACTCGGGAGATCTTTCGTTCTAAGGTAGAGGCTCTTTGATCGATGGTTTTAGCCGGTTTCCGCCTCAAGCTCAATAGGTTCAATTTCATCCCGACGAGGATAAAAGGACACAGCCCAACCATCTCAATTTCATGGTCGTCGATATTACGTTGTTATCATTATTCATGAATTCGCTTAATAGATACTCGCCAATGCACCGCCTATGTCGTCAACAAATTCATCAACTTCTTCAACTAAATATACGGGCGACCGCAGAAGAAGAATGTCTCATAGAATCCTTAATGTCGAAGGTCAAGCTCTCTGATCCTACTCAGAAGTGAGCTTACCATCATGAACATCAATGATGGCACGAAATGTAGCCAAGAAGGGTCTTCCAAGGATTATTGGGACGGAATTATCTTCCTCCATCTCTAAAATTACGAAATCGACCGAAATTTGAATTCCCCACCCTTACAAGAACGTTCTCACAAACTCCAATGGGATATTTGATTGATCGATCGCTAATTGATACTCATCCTAGTTGGTTTAAGCCCGAATATCCGAGCTTAAGAAACAGGAGTGAGGCATCGTGTTAATGCTTGCCCCAAGATCCGCCAAGGCGTTTTCATAGAAAGCGCCCTATAGAGCAAGGAATAGTAAACCGCCTTGATCTTCCTTCTTCTTGGGCATGCTCTTTTGATGATAGTGAACATTCTTCCCTAATGATATCAATCCTTCAAGCTTTTTCCGATTAGATATCAACCTCTTGAAGTATCTACTATATTTAGGATATGATAGAATACATCAAGGAGTGGTATGTTGACGGATGTTTGTTTCAAGTAAGACAATATTTTTCATTGTCTTCTTCACCTTTTGATTTTTAAACGAGAGGATAGGGAATCCGTGAGAAAGTTGGTCACTGGTCAGGCCGGTGTTTGTGGGGAGGATCGTGAGGAGTTGGAAGAGGTGTGAATCGCCTCATTTCCTAACTCGGTTCCCTTGTGATGGGGTCCCGGTTGGGATGGGGGATCCTTGGTAGTAGTTCCCGATCGAGTAGTGATTGCGCAAGTTGGATCGTGAAGTGCTAGGCCAGTCCACTCATTCTTTCGTGGAGATTGGTGAACCGACTTTCTAATTCACTTGTCGCTTCTCGGATAAACTCCTCAAGACCTTTCAAGATTGCGCCCTTCCATGGTAAACCGCCCGAGTTTTTCTTCAAAAGGATCACGGATGGTGTACTCAGTCCGCCCTTCCTTCCGCTCTCCATTTCGATTGCCCCAAGGATCACATTCATCGGTTTGATAAAATGCGAGGAGTGAAGGGTCATCATAAATATCATGACTAGAGAGGAAGACGCTTTCTGTGTGTGTCATCGCACTCATCGCCTCGTGCGATCCTCCACATATGTCGATATGAGATATGGGTTAGTCACCTTTTGGTTCGGTGATTTTATGAGGTAAGCTAGTTTCTTTTGTGCTTTCTCAATCCGATAATCTAAGGATAACTCTTCACTTGAGAAAGTGGAAATGCTTGACGCGCTTTCCCGCTCATTCCAATGGTCGTCTTGATATTGGATGTATTCCTCTATTCGGTTCCACCCTTCTTCCGCGGTGAGGTTCGCGATTCTCCGCCATTGAGAAATCAATCCTTTTGATCCTTTCGGAGACATTGTCGTAAAGATTTGAACAAGCAACCAAAGGTTAATACCGTGGTGTGGAGCTTGTTGAATAAGATCTTTGTAACGACTCCGTGAGTTGGTGATAGATTCTCCATCGGGTTGATGAAAGTGCGTAATTTTGCTCCTAATCACCGCAGCTCTTCCAGAGGAAAGAACTTTCGGTGAACTTAGTTGTAAGTTGTTCCCATGTGAAAATGGACCTTGAGGGAGCTTATCGAGCCACCCTTGGCTCGCCTTGAAGAGAAAATGGGAAAACCGAGTCTAGATGTCTCCTTAGATGCTCCGTCGGCATAGATAGCATCAACAATTTTAGAAACCGCTTGATGTGGTGAATTGGTTTTCACCGGGATCCATGGAATTGACATGCCTTTTGGATTAGCCAAATATCGATGCATGCAATACCTCATTGATCCGTTCCGAGGATAGACAATGGCATTGGTGAATCCAGACGCAGTAAGGGTAGGAGTGTTCCCAAGAGTTTTCGCTTTAGGAGGATTTATGGGGCTATTGGTTGAGTGGCAAGGACTTCCTCGCCATTTTGACTCGGATTGTCAATGATGATGGTTTCGGAGATTGTGGGGAATGAGGAGATTCTTCATCGATGTAACTTCATCAAAATTGATGGAAGTGCCTTGAAGTTCGAATCATGGAGAGCTTTTCTTCGCTTATTGAGCTCTCTTCGGTTCTCGCAAATGGTTCAAGAAGAGTTTTGGTGGAACCGCGGGTTCTAAGTTGCTTAAGGGGTTTGTATGGGGACGTGGTTGTTGATTATCACCTTCCATGATGAAAAGTGATGGGGTTACTAACAAAGGTTACGAAGAAGGGGATAGACTAAGAGAAATCTAAAATGAGAAAAAGTTTACTTGATAGGAATCAAGCAAAGAAACCTAAACGAGGTGGACTACTAACTAGCTATTCTATTCCCGCAATGCGCCAAAAACTTGATAACGCCACACGCGCGCGCTCGGGGTCAAAGGAACTTCCTTTCTTCGAGCAAGTTTTATAACACCCTAGGCAAGGAACCTAATCGTTGTAGTGTAGTAATTAGGGTAAGCCACGGTATTGATATCGCTCTCTGGGGAATAGGAATGCTAGTAGGGAGTTACTACGCTAAGGTTAAGGTTGAGGAAGATTATTTTTATCTTTTATATTTTATGAAAATGGAAAGGTACGAATCTCGGTATTGGATTTGGGGTTGGTATTTCACCGATTACTCTACTATTATCTAATTATCTAAACTAAGGTTGTGGGAGTCTATGTCTAATTAATGTGTGCTCGTATGATAGTTTAAAGATGTGTTTACTTAGTTTGTATTACTCCTTAATTATCTCCTATTGATGGTTGAGTGTCACGCCTTATTCCTAGTTGCGTTGTGTCTAAAGTTGTAGGGTATGCTTTCTCCCTAACTCTTCGAACTTACCAAAGGGTCTTGTCTACAAACCCACTAGAGATTATAGACTCCTACTCTAAGGCGCTTTGGATGGTTTAGCCTACAATTACTCGTAATTATACTCTAAGGTTCACAAAGATGAATCAAGCATTATACACAACGAATGACCTATCGCATTACTAGATCATTAATCAACTAAGATAAGAAACAACCAATCAATATTTAATAATTAAGTTTCATACTTCCTAAGCAAACACACAAATAAATTAGCTTGACATGGAGAACATGCAAGCATACACACAAATAATCAAAGACATAATTGAATTAATGAAGTAAAGACTTATCTTGGTGTAAGATAGGGTTTAAAACCCTAAAATACTGTACAAGACACCTTAGGTTCGGTTTTAGGTTTTACCCAAAGACTCTCCACACAAAGACCGAAAAATTCGGATTCTATATATAAGATTACAATTGCGACGGCGCACCTTATGTTTAGTGACGCCGCCGTGTCGCCGCCATTAGGGTTTCGCCTTGGCCACGTTAACCTTGCGACGGCCACCTTATGTCCGTGACGCCGTCTCTTCGCCTTCCGACGTCGTCGGATTGCATCTAGGCCGCCCGAGTAGCGACGGCCTACTCTTTCACAACTAGACGCCGCCACTTGAAAATACGAGTTTTGGGTTCCGCCCGTCACAATAATTTTGGGACGGCGCCGCCAATAGCACCCGACGCCGCCGCTTCTACTTTCAAAGAATCGTGAGTGTCTCGATTTCGACTTTGGCCATTTTCTTCATATATTCGCCTTTTCGTCCAAATAAGTGCCATTCCAAAGATTTTGCCTTCACGAGACCTAAAAAGTGAAAAGGAACGATATTAAGCAATAACGGATACAAAAGTGATCAAATAAGGACTTAAACGACCCTCAAAATGGTACCTTTAAAACCTTATCAATGTATACATGAAATATAACAAATAGGAAATGGAAGATAAACACTCATTAACCGGTCCTAGTACATAGATTACCATAGGCTTGAGAATAGATCAAACCTTCATCGCTTTGGTGTAAGCACCTAGGAAAGACTATCAAAGAGGTCTTTTAAAGGGTTGTAATGTTAGGCTTACGGTAGGGAAACAAGGGTTTGGTGGGATAGGCTATTTAGTGGTGGCAAGTCAAAAATCTCTATGTTACAAGCATACGAAGAATGGCGTTGCTAAGCCAAGACTCGACACTCTAAACTCTAGATAACTGAAATAAATAAACATAAATTTAAAGGATAGATGTAGAATGGTAGCCCGTATTTTTTTTTTTTTTTTTTTTTTTTTTTTTTTTACTTATTTTTTTCTTTTTCTTTTCTATTTTTTTTTTTTTTTTCATACACTTTTACTCTACCATTCTCTAAGATAACATCAAAATAATAGGGATTTATAGGCACATCCCTACACTTGAGTTTTATTACTCTAACACTAATTTGACCCGATTTGAAAAGATCAAAACACTTGGGGTACATTATTACGCAAACAAAGGGAATTTGAATTTTAACGCCCCCTTCCCGTCATTTCATAAACTTTAACTTTTCCCATGAATCCCAATCGTCCCAAAATCAGATACAAAGGATATGACTCGACTTAGCAACTTATGCAAGCAACTAGATAATTGAACTAAGGGTTTAGGGTGATAACAAACATTTGCACTAAAAGTGAGTGCACAAGGGGTAGGCTAAGGCGATTTGGGTGTATATTTGGGGTGGGTGTAAAAATGTTTTCATTGATATTCGGAAAACCGAAACATCACGAGAACCGCGAAAATGATAGGCTCGAGGGGTTAACTAGGGTATCGTGTACTAAATATGAGTACAACGCAAAGGTGTGGGGAATTACTCAACCGATATGGAAGAAGTAATTATATTACGGTATCAAACAAGGGTTATCCTAATGCCTCTTATCATTTAGTTATTCCTAACTACACAAGTGTAGCCTCACTTGCGATCTCGAATGCATCACAAAACAAGTTCTAGAATCTAATATACTACCGGTTCACACTCTAAGCATTAAAGATGAATGCTTTAATTCCTACTAATCTAAGGGCGATCCTCACATTTTGGGTGGAATTTGGGTGGTAAAGGGTTTTGTGCTAGTCATGCAACTTCCTATCCATGAGACGCTTTTGTTAAGACTAATGGCTCACTCCTATATGTCATAAAAATTTTAAATTTGGTGCCAAAATTACCCTAACCGACATTTCCTCATGGTTTATTACACAAATACAATTGGACAAAGCAAATAGTCAAGGATAAGCATAGTTTCAAAGTTCCGCTTTATTTTCCTCCCTACACTTAAACCGAACATTGTCCCCAATGTTCCCGAAAGTATCAAAGTTAAGATAAAAGAAGGTAATTAAAACGAAAGAAACTAATACTCCCCGATTAGCTCGGTAGGATCCGTAAAGTGGTGGTTAAATCCTTTTCAAGAAGAATTGTTGCGTGAAAAGCTCCTTCCAATGTTATGTAACTTCTTCTTGACAAACTAAACCTGCATACTTGAAGAAAACAAACGAAACCTTCACGAAAATCAGCGGTAATAATATATATAAGACTCGATTTAAACTAGGATATAATGCTTGTGGAATGGATGTTTACTGAATTTCTAAGAAAATTAAGACCGAAAATTCCAAAATTTATAAGTAGCTCGAAAACGAGAAAAAGTAATCGATGTTTTACTCCTTCCGACGCCGTCAAAGTTGCAATCTCGACGCCGTCAAAGTTATCCCGACAAAAACCGGTCGATTTTTTTCGAAAAATTTCGGAAAATTTACATCTTTAGAACTGGAAAAATTTCGCAAAACATCCATTATGACTCGATACAAGCATTTGACTCGAACAAACAAACATAAATATCTTTTAGTTAATTGTTATTCTCATGTTTACGCTTCTTTTGAAAACGTGTGTAATCCTCCTACACTTATCCCTTATGTAAAATACCTTTATATGCAATTAAGACGAGGTTAAAAACAAAATAAAGCATTTTACAAATTCAAACATGAGGATAAACAATTAATAAAAGATATATGACACTAACAAGCAAACAATTAAGCATGGGTTGCCTCCCACGAAGCGCTTTTCTTTATTTAAGAGTCTTGTAGCTAGACTCATAGTCGTGCTCTACGTTTTCTCATTACCGCCTCTTCACCCTTTGTTTTCCCTTCATCGAAAGGGTGTAGATCTTGTATGCTCACCGTGGATTCCTTGCCAACGCCGTCAATTATGGCCACGGTTTTATCTTTTAAATTGGTCTCCTTAACTGTGAAAGGCCCAAACCATCTTGGTTTGTTTCTTCCTCGTAATGCCCTTATCCGAGATCTATACAAGAGCACTTTTTCTCCCTTTAGAAATTCCTTAGGGTCCTTTTGTACTTTAGGTATTAAGGTGGGATTGCTTCCTAACTTTTTATCGGGTTTCCATAATGTCGCATACAATCGTTGAACCATAAAGTCTCTAAGCCCTTTTTCCCAGTCATTCATCTTCTTCTTAACATTGTTGCCGGGGCTTTTCGATTTCCACCGTAATCATTTCCATGATCTTAAGAGGGTATCTTGGGATGATGGGTATCCTAGCGTACCCTTCCGCTTTTAAGTATCATGATGCCTTCTCCGCATTTGATGGTTGCCTTGGGCGTGGCCGTGAACGGTGTCCCAAGAATGAGGGGTGCGTTTTATCTTCCTCAACATCAATGATCACAAAATCCACGGATAAGCGATGTTAGCCACCTCAATGAGAACATCAACAATGATTCCTACGGGGTGGACATAAGTATGATTAGCTAAGGAAAGTCTAAGGTCGGTCTTGGCTTTGGTTTCTCTTTAGTTAACTTATTATAGATTGACAATGGCATTATGTTTACATCGGTCCCTTGATCGGCCAAGGCATTTATATTGTCCATGTCACCGACACTAAGCGGTATCACGAAATTCCTGTGGTGTCTCGTTTTCTTGTTAACGGTTTTTATAACCAACTCATCAGAGGCTCCATAGGTAGGCGTCGTATTCTTCTTCCGTCATTTTTCCTTCAAGAGCTTCCTAAGAACTTCATTGTACCTAAAGTTGTTTACTTGGTTTGCAATGGTTTTCTTGTTAATTTCGTGCTTAAGGTAGTACTCAATGGTCTCGGGTTCATCATTAGGCATGACTTATCCTTCGTGCTCTCCTCGGTTTTCCACATCTCACCCTTGCATTCTCGGGCATAATGGAAACGGCATTTACAAATGAAGTGGGAGGACAATCGTTGCTTCTTACAAGCACTTTTTCGGGAACCTTTGTTTTGGTAAATTCAATTACCAAATTCATCATTTCTTTCATTTTGCTTGCATTTCCTCTCTCGCCTATAAACCTCCTCTTCAAATCTGGCTAATCTTTACGTATGAGCCATGTAATCCTCATTTGATCCTTGAAGCTTGGTGAAAGTGGTATTGGGGAAGTAGAGCAGGCGCCTTTGGAACTTTGGTTTTGGTCGCGACTTGGGGATTCGAAAGAGGTGTGGAGCGGTTGGTGGAGTGGGCGGATTTTATGACCTCTCGAGGAATTTGTACGGTGCTCTTTTACGCCTTTCCATAAGATAATCAATTCCTCTCGATGGCACTCAATTGCTCTTGAGTGTATCGGAGGATTAAGGAGGAGTGGATATGGCATTAAGCACGTTAATCGGAGTTTCGGAGATTCACTCCAATCTTCGTAGCTTTGATCGGCAAGCTCCTCTATAATATCCCATGATTTCTCCGCATTAAAGTCGTTGAGTCTTCCACCGCGGCTCGATCAATGGATCGTCGGTGATGAAATCGGTATGATCATAGAAGATTTGGATTTGAAGCCAAAGATCAATGCCATGGTGTGAAGTCACGGAGTAGTTCCTTAAATCGTGTCCATGCTTTGTAAAGAGACTCACCTTGAGTCAGCTGGAATGTCAAGATGTCTCGCTAAGCTTAGTGGTTCTCCCGGTGGAAAAATTGAGCAAGGAAGCGAGAGGTAAGATCATCGAACTTGAGATGGAGCCGGCGGAAGTCGCTCAAGCCAATTACTAGCTTGGTCCCGTAGAGAATTGGAAAAGACGCAGCGTGGTCTCCCGAGTAGTAGCATCAAGATCGATGGAATCGGCGATTTTGAGGAAATCCTCGGATCTTGATTTGGATCTTGAACGAAGTCCATGGAATGCACATCCGTTTTGCACCAACCGGATGGTGTCGGATCGCGAGCCGTAGTTTGGGCTTGGTCGGGAAGCTCAATGGTGTTCCTATAGCCTAGGTGGCTTGGTCTCAGTATTCACCAAGAGTACGGGCTCTTGGCGGGTCATTTGTGGTGGGTTGATGAATGGTAGTGGGTTATCACCTTCCATGATGAAAAGTGATGGGGTTACGAACAAAGGTCACGAAGAAGGGGATAGACTAAGAGGAAGCTAAAATGAGAAAAATTTACTTGATAGGAATCAAGCAAAGAACCTACGAGGTGGACTACTAACTAGCTATTCTATTCCCGACAACGGCGCCAAAACTTGATAACGCTACACGCGTCGTTCGGGGTCAAGGAAACTTCCTTTTCTTGAGCAAGTTTTATAACACCCTAGGCGATGAACCTAATCGTTGTAGTGTAGTAATTAGGGTAAGCCACGGGTATTGATATCGTTCTCTGGGGAATAGAAATGCTAGTAAGGAGTTACTACGCTAAGGTTAAGGTTGAGGAAGATTATTTTTATCTTTTATATTTTATGAAATGGAAAAGTACGAATCTCGGTATTGGATTTGGGGGTTGGTATTTCTACCGATTACTCTACTATTATCTAATTATCTAAACTAAGGTTGTGGGAGTCTATGTCTAATTAATGTGTGCTCGTATGATAGTTTAAATATGTGTTTACTTAGGTTGTACTACTCCTTAATTATCTCCTATTGATGGTTGAGTTGTCACGTCTTATTCTTAGTTGCGTTGTGTGTCTAAAGTTGTAGGGTATCGTTTCTCCCAACTCTTTGAACTTACCAAAGGGTCTCGTCTACAAACCCACTAGGGATGATAAACTCTTACTCTAAGGCACTCTTTGGATGGTTTAGCCTACAACTACTCAGGTAATTATATTCTAAGGTTCACAAAGATGAATCAAGCATTAAGTACACAACGAATGACCTATCGCATTACTAGATCATATATCAACTAAGATAAGAAACAACCAATCAATATTCAATGATTAAGTTTCATACTTCCTAAGCAAACACACAAATAAATTAGTCGGACATGGAAAACATGCAAGCATACACACAAATAATCAAAGACATAATTGAATTAATGAAGTAAAGACTTATCTTGATGTAAGATAGGGTTTAAAACCCTAAAATACTGTACAAGACACCTTAGGTTCGGTTTTAGGTTTTCACTCCAAAAAGACTCCTAAAACTGAAAAATTCGGATTCTATATATAAGATTACATATACGACGGCGTCACCTTATGTTTTGTGGCGCCGTCGTGTGCCATTAGGGGTTTCGTCTTGGCCACGTTAACCTTGCGACGGCGTCACCTTATGTCCGTGACGCCGTCCTCTTGACTTCCGGCGTCGTCGGATTGCATCTAGGCCGTCCGAGTAGCGACGGCTACTCTTTCACAACTAGACGTCGTCGCTTGAAAATCTGAGTTTTGGGTTCGGGACCGTCACAACAATTTTGGGACGACGTCGCCATTAGCACCGACGCCGTCGCCTTCTAATTTCAAAGAAATTGTGAGTGTCTCGATTTTGACTTTAGCCATTTTGTTCATATATTCGCCTTTTCGTCCAAATAAGTGCCATTCCAAAGATTTTGCCTTCAAGAGACCTAAAAAGTGAAAAGGAACGATATTAAGTAATAACGGATACAAAAGTGATCAAATAAGGACTAAAACGACCCCTCAAAATGGTACCTTTTAAAACCTTATCAGGATTCAATCTTGAGTTGCTAGGAATCACTAGGATTCGGTTTAACTTGCTATGAACCACAAAGGGTTCGGGTTGTCTTGCTATTAACCAATAATGGTTATCTTACTTCTTACTTTGTGAACCACAAGGGTTCGGTTTCTTACTTACTAACTTATTTGTATAATTCTAATTCTAATACTGAAATATATAAAGTGGAAGCGAGAATCACTTGTTCAAAAATGATCACTTACAATCTTCTACAATTAGGGCAAACTTTCGATCCCTTCTTTCTTTTCTCACTGCAATCGGTGGTGTGGTTTGGTATCTGCTTTCTTTCTCTGATAGTTATACACAATGATTGTGCGACAATCATTCACTTTTGATTCTTGCTTTTCAATCGATGGCCACTTGCACTCGTTCTTCCCTGGATCGATTAACTCTTGCTTTGATACCACTGTTGAAATGGATGGCCTTGGATTAAACTTTGTTTCTTCAATTATACAACTTCATTTGAATCGGTATGAATGGAACCGAATGTTTGGGATATCAGTTTTGCAATAGAAAACAAAAAGGAAAAGTGCAAAAATCTTTTTGAATTTATAACACAGAATGTATGTAACTGAGTGCTTGAATATATGAGTGATCGATTGAATTAAATTACAACTGATTTTTTTGCAAACTTTTAATCGTATTTATACTATATGAATCGGTACTAATGAACAAGAGAATACCGATTCACATAAAGTAAACGACATAACTAAATTGAACATTACAACCCTTATTCTAAAACGGTTACATTCTTGACCAGCCCAATACTAAGTTTCCATATACCGAAACTTTACAAATGCATATTTATAAACACTAAACTACCCTTAACATTTACTTCTTTTACATTTGGGTCCAAAAATTAATGAAGAGTACCAAAAAATGTTTATATTGTAATTTTATTTTTTATCTATTTTAACAAAAAGCCCCTTGGAGTTTTTTTTACGGCGACATCAACCAGTATAAATTGGTTCAGTTCAGGTTGTGTTAAAGATATAAACATAGCTTAAAAATGAGGTCCAACATGTCAGTTCTGGTCTTTCATAGCTTAATATTCAGGTCCTACATGTCGGTTCGGGCTATGTTAAGAAGATATAAAAACTGAATATAGCTTATAACGGGTCAGTTTGGGTCATTTCATTAAAAAAGTAAATATGGCATATTAATCATTTGAAGAACTTGATGAAAAGAACTTTCAGAATACCTAAACGTTACAGACCATGCGTCATCCTGTATCTCTTTTCTATTCTATGACGAGATGATGGGTCATGATCATCCTAAAACATATATCCTATTAAGAAAATAACATTAGAAGTCGAAAATAAATATTTATATGATAATAATGTACTGAATGCAACTTTATTGTTTGGTTTCAATCTTAAACACTTAAACATATACAATAACTCTCGTTTCATACTAACACATCTTGTTTTATATAATTCAGCTTGAAAGTAAAGTACCAATAAAATTGCATGATGCCACATTAAGAAAATGAGTATTTTTGGAGCTGCTCTATATACTCTATCACGGTAGCAGAACTTGGGCGGGGCTTGAAGATTCTTTTGTCATTTTTGCTACTTTAGGCTTATCAGGTTCATCATCATATTTAGCATTGTACGAAAGAAATTAGCATCAGAAAAATCACTTAAATACACTTAAAACATGAAGAATAAAAAACTTGAGGTTTAATTCCGTATTTGGGATGCATAAAATTGGTGGGAAGACTCTATGGTTTATGCTGCCAATTGTTTAGGATACGCACAACTATATCACATTCTAAGATCTTGAGTTTCTTTGAGACATTTTCTCAAACACCTAGTGTGCGTTTATTAATACATACAAGTACAACTATAGCATATAATCTGCTTTGACAGATTAACTGGTTAGATTTAGAAATCTCTGGTCATTAAATAGCAGTTATCTTTAAAGGAGTGTTTGGGTTAGAAGATTAACAGTATAGTAGTATTGATTTTTCTACTTACATCAGGTATGTCCATGCTATTAGTAAAACACAATGTTCATCCATTGAATCTAGGAGCAATTCCAGGCTTAGGAATATAATTCTAAGTCCAAACATATTCAATTAGAATATTCATTACACAAGTTATCTAATAACCTTGAGTTAGATATCAATGTTGTCAAATCATCTTTCATTCAAGCATGATACAACTATTTTAATACACAACATAATGTACATGATGAATCTACATGTCAAAATTAGATTTCATTCATGTTCTATCTTGTCAAAAGATATGTACCCATTTTCCAAATGATATATCATGTTTTATCATAATCATTTATTTTACTGCACATGTTTATTAACAATAAATATAAATTCAAAAGTTGTATGTTTTAATTCTTAAATGTTACAAGTGAAGTTTTATTCCAAACTAAGACTTAATATTTAACTTACATGAAATGTTACTTCTCATATGTTAAGATTAGTATGTGTTGGCATGTCTTTGAAATAATTGAATTCTTGTGCAACTGGTTAAGATTATTCTTCAAGGAATTATGGAATCTTGGAAATTGAATGTTTTCCTTTAGGACACTTCAATGTACAAGCAGTTAAAACAGATTATACTTAAAGTACAACTGATGCACATATTAGAGTGTGACAATAAAAAATGAGAGTGTGCAAATCATTTTCCTTTTAGTTAAATTAAAAGCAAAATTTTGAATTGTTTAGATATATGCGTACATCATTTATCAGACTGAAAAGCCCAAACAACATATTTTATAAACATGCAGGAGAATTAAAAACTGAGATAGTGACATTTTATCAAACACAGGAGATGCATTGAACCATGTACCATACGACTTTTTTTTACCCTAAAGAACTCCAATCAATTAAAGCAAAGCATAACCAACTATCTTAAATATTAACATTGACTTCATCCTTTCTAATTAAAAAAGAACTCCAATCAATTAAAGCAAAGCATAACCAACTATCTTAAATATTAACATTGACTTCATCCTTTCTAATTAAACTCTTTGTTTAACCAATTTTATAATTGTAAAGTTTGTTATACCTATGTCAATAAAAGTGCACATTTTATTAAACCGTCTAAAACCTTCATTTTCTTAACGAATTTTCATTCTGAAACCATCAATCGATTCGTCTAATCATTGCACAAATAACGATTAGTTTGAATTATATTTCCGTTAGTTTTGAGAAATCCCCCAATTTGCTTAGAATTAGGGTTCTTTCATATAGAGAAGAGAGACTTCCATAACTTTCAATGAACTTTTTTTTTGCCTTTTTTTGAATTGCTAATGAGAAAAATTTAATGTAAACCTCAAATTCTCCAAAATCTAATTTTAAATAGGAAAATGACAAAAAATGCATCGAACTTGACACTTGTTGTCATTGTGTGTAATCAACTATTTTTTTCATTGTAACACAAACCTTTTGAATTTTGTCATTGTATGTAGCCGTTAGGTGAATTTGTGTTATTGTATGTACCAGTCGGGCTTAGCGTTACATCGTTAGTCCTTTTATATTAACGGTCGTTAGTAAATAACTTAAAATTTCGTTCTCTTACGCTTTTATTCGTTTTCATCCGTTATTATACGTTTTCCGCTTTTATACTTTTTCGTCCCTTTTATACATTTTGGTCCAATGCTTTCATCCGTTTTTACATTTTCGTTTGTTTACTTACGTTTCGTCGTTTTCTTACGTTTTAGTCGGTTATTATACGTTTCGTCCGTTTTATACTTTTTCGTCCGTTTTATACATTTTGGTCTAAATGCTTTCATCCGCTTTTTACATTTCGTTTGTTTACTTACGTTTTCCTACGTTTTCTTACGTTTTAGTCCGTTATTATACGTTTCATCCGGTTTTATACTTTTCGTCCGCTTTATACATTTTGGTCCAATGCTTTCATCCGTTTTTACATTTCGTTTGTTTACTTACGCCAGACGTTTTCTTATGTTTTAGTCCGTTTTATCGTTTCGTCCGTTTTACGTTTTGCTCGTTTTCATCCAAATTTATACGTTTTCGTCTTTTCTTACGTTTTCATCCGTTTTATGCGTTTTGTCCGTTTTTACGTTTCATTCAGATTTATCGTTTTCATCCGCTTTCTTCGTTTTCAACTGCTTTTATACATTTAAAACCGACGAAAACGTGTAAAACGGACGAAAAATATAAAATGGATGAAAACGATTGAAAACGATAAAACAGATGAAAACGGACGAAACATATAAAACGGATGAAAACTTATAAAACGGACTAAAACGATAAAAGCGAATGAAACGTATAAAAGCGGACGAAACGTAAGAAACGGACGAGAATGTAAGAAAATGATTAAACGTAAAAACGGGAAAAAGCAACGGACGAAAAGTATAAAACGGACGAAAACGATAATAACGGATGAAACGAATAAAAACGTGAAGAGAACGAAATTTTAAGTTATTTACTAACGATCGTTAATATAAAAGGACTAACGATGTAACGCTAAGCCCGATGGGTACATATAATAACACAAATTCACCTAACTGGCTACATACAATGACAAAATTCAAAAGGTTTGTGTTACAATGAAAAAAAAAGTTGGTACACACAATGACAACAAGTGTCAAGTTCGATCGATTTTTTCATTATTTTCCTTTTAAATATTGACCATTCAGTATTTTATCAAAACCAAACCCTCAACTTTCATACTTTTTTAAAAAACTAAATGTCTCACATACTTACGCGAAAAAAATTATATCATCATAACGAGAATTAAATCATCTTCCTATAGACCAGAGAGACTTTTATGACTTTCAATGAACTTTTTTTACGGCTTTTTTGTGAGTATTTTTTACGCTTGGAGAAATACTGTAATTTGTTATTTTAATATCTTAGGTGATTTTACGAAAATCACATGTAATATTATGAAATCGCACGTGATTTCTAACCTAAAAAATCACATGTGATTTTTTAGACGCAAATTTCAACACTAAAACAAAACTCGTAAAAAAAATCATCGAAAGTATATCGAAGTGCTCATCTACGAAGATAAAAAAAAAAACTCGTTGCGTATTTTTGTCGCTTAACGATTTACTGTTTGCTATCTTTTTTTTTTAATCATGAAAACTGTTATGTTATTTTGATATAAAATTGAATGGCTAAGATTGATTTATTGTGTATTTGGATAATTTAGGATTTACATTCATCTCTACGCAGATAGCAGTAGCATAAAACAACAAAATAAATATTTTTATTTTTTTATATTTTTACATAGTCAAGGATGACACTCTAGTCTATAAATATTTTTTTACACGCACTTTTCAATGAGGTAATCATACTACGTATTTCACTTTTATTGGAAATATCATATTGTAAGTTGTACTAGTAACAAATAGCTAAAATATAGTCGATGAATAATTGATAGTTGAATTTTTATTTATTTATTTATTTATTTTTTTCAAATTATTCAAGTAGTAGCGTCTTCAAACCCAATAGTCAACAAAAGGCTAATTTGTCCTAATCATTCATGTTTTATCAAATTTAAAAACTGAAACAACCAAAATTTTGGGTTACCCGCATATATATATACTACACTTGCATGTCACACATCATTGTCAAGCTGAGGTAACCTGCAAACTTTCTTGCATTTATAAAAGTAACCAATATCAATATGTTAAGTAAAACTAGCCTGATATCCGTCAATGGCGGCGATAAATATAGTTATATGTATTTGCTTACCGTTTAGTGAATTCGTTTCATAACGCTTGAATGTATATGTGTTAGTTGTAAGTGTTTGTTTGGGTTACCCGTAACTTTCCGTAGCTTTCCGACATCATTATTCCGCATATAGAAATACCCATGATCTCTTACGCGTCAAACACTCCCCAAAGGTATATGATTTTGACGAATCAAGATTATATTCATTGAAATAAATGAAATAAAGGTTAAAGTTGTAAAAATTTGAATTAAAATAAAATAAACCAACTAAAATATAAAACTAAAATTCATAAAAATATATCAAAATGGATGTTGAATTAAAGAGCATAAAATTTTAGAAAATATGGTGAAATTAGATTATAAAAAATAAGTAGATAAAAGATATTCTAATTTGAAAATAAAGATGAATTTTAGTTTGAGAAGTGACACATGTCATTTTATAATTGGAGCTACTTATCTTAATTTTTAGTGGTTAGGAGTTAGGCTTGGAGTTTGTTAAGAAGTGACACGTGTCATCTCATGATTGGAGCTCCTTATTTTAATTTTTGGTTAGGAGTTAGGCTTGAAATTCTTTCCATAATAAGCAAGTAAAAAATTCTGAATTTTTAAGCCTTCTAATTTTAGAAGGCCTAAATGCATTATAAAGTAGTATAGATTGAGCAAAATGTAACATTGAAATAAGTACAAAAACTTGGTTCAATGATTAGACAAGAGAATACAACTCTGGACCTCTTTAAGCCTGAAGCACACGACGGCTGACTCGACCCATCAGAATTTAAAACTCAAAATAGCACAAAACAGCCCGTTCTTAGACAAATGATTCAAATTATCACCTTTATAACGATAAAAGAAGTCACGGTACAATTTCGTGAAACACATATCTTTGAATATCATTCCCAAGATCACATTGCTTTGCTATCTGACTTGCTCATGGAACCATGATAGAAAAGATAGACACACTCACTCAGTCACAACAATAAAGGATTATGCAAAAAGATACAGTAACCGCTCGCTAATAATTTATACATATCCACCGTGGATGTAACTTACAACAAGCCTCATGCCATAACACTATGGTCAATACAATAGCTCTTCTGCATTTTAACAAGTTTGCAAACCCGCTTCTACGGTATGAAAATTTACCACACGTTTTCTTGTTTCAAGACGAATCAAGCTCACAAACGAGATAGGCACATCTTTTTACTCTGTTTCTAGTCAGCCTCTACGTGTACCACAATAAACATCAAGAATGGAAAGAGATACGGAAAGCTATATTAGATGACCAACCTGATTAATTCAATATACATTTGATCGTGTATCCAGCTTACCGAATAGTTGAACAGAGAGTTTCTATTTAAATCAGGGATAAAGTATTCGGACCTTTTAATGGCTTCGTACAATATTGAAATTGAATTACCATTACCTGTGCTAATTAAACTAAAGAAAAAGATGTTCAATTTTAATCATAAATATGGGAAACTGTGAAGGAGAAGATGGAGAACTAATCGATTTGGTTCTTGCAAAAGCATAACGTACAATCGATCAAAGTTTACTACATATGTAAAATTCCAAATTTTCTATCTTTAGATGTCTATAATGCATACATCATTTATCAGACTGAAAAGCCCAAATATCATATATAATAAATATGTAAGTTAATTAAAAACTGAGATAGTGACATTTTATTAAACACATGAGGCGCATTTAACCATGTACCATACGACTTTTTTTTACCCTTAAAATACTCCAATCAATCAAAGCAAAGCAACCAACTATCTTAAACATTAACATTGACTTCTTCCTTTCTAATTTAAGTGTCGTTGTTTAACCAATTTTATAATTGTCAAGTGTGTTATACCTATGTCAATAAAAGTGCACATTTTAAAATTGATTAATACATATTTGATGATCTTGAGATTTAACACATAAACAAAACCGTGGTATAAAAAGAGGTGGCAGTGGCGTATGTTACCTTTCATGGAAAGCACATGCGACGGAGTAGCGACAGCAGGGTCGTTAGACTACAACCGATAGCGATGGCGGTAGTTGTCGCCAGTGGTCGCCGATAGTGTTTACAGAGTGAATCTTAGTATGTGTGTGTGTGTTATTAGAGAGAAGCTGCATGCAGCGTGTTGTCTTTTATGTAAGATAAAAAGCTATATATGGGAAGGAGTGGTAAAATATGTACTAAACTTGTAGTTGTGGATGAAAGCTTGCTCTATTCATGAACTGTTAATGAACAGCTACATTTTCCCCTAGAAAATGTTAGTTTTAAAATTTTTCACTTTCATTGTTCATGAAGTCTATGTTTCTAATAACCATCTTTTAAAGAAAAATACAAATATATTATTCCGTGAAGTCTTCCATCTTTCTATGTAAAAACAACCCAAATTGATCTTTATATTCAGATAAGTTTGAAATTTTCATAAAACGAACTATATGTGTCAAAAGGATAGGGAAGACAAGCATAACCTATAATGGAAAGGGATAATGGTCCAAGATGTAAGCAACTTGACATGCACCTTCCTTTTGTCTGTAACAAACTATAATTGAAGGGATAATGGTCCAAGATGTCTGCAACTTGTAAACATTCAATCATGCATTTTGGTACAAATCGAACTTCTATGCACAAATCAAAAAAGCATATAACTATGATAGAGCCATAATGTTTTTTGCACATTACATGTACCAGTCTTTTTTTCATTTGTGGTTCTTTCTTCTGGATGGAAGGCTTGAAGCCTCTTCACTACCGCCTAAATAAAATGACGAGCTGTTGGCATTGAACACTGTGTTACCCACTTCCGCAGCAGATGCTGACCTTGAAGCTCTAGCTGGTCCAGATGGATATATTTTGGGTGGTAAAGGGGCCGTATTGAGCCAGCAAGAATCATCTGTTAGTGTTAACAGGTTCCAATATCAGTCAGTACAGAAACTAACCAACACTAGTACAAATGGCTATTTCGACCCATTTTACTTTTGAGTGGTAAATAAAAAAGTAACTTGGAGAAAAAAACGGTGCCCAGTACATAGAACCTCCCAAATCAAATAATTTTATTAATGTTTGTTTAATGGCCTTCGATTAAGCTTTATTTCTTCAATTATACACCTCGTATGAATGGAACCGAATGTTTGGGACAGCAGTTTTGCGTTAGAAAATAAAAAGGAAAAGTGCAGAAATCTTTCTGAATTTACAACACAGAATGTATATAACTTACGTATTGAATATATGAGTGATCGATTGAATTAAATTACAATTGATTTGTTTATAGACTCTTAATCCTATTTATTCTAGATGAATCGGTACTAATGAACAAGAGAATACCGATTCACATAAAGTAAATGACATAACTAAATTAAACTTTACAACCCTTATTCTAAAACGGTTATATTCTTGACCAAAACCAATACTAAGTTTCGGTATACCGAAACTTTACAAGTACATATATATAAACACTAAGCTACCCTTAACATTTGCTTTTATATCATTAAGGTCCAACATTCACCCCGTAATGTTATAGATTGCAATCGAGTCTTCTTTACTTGACTTTACAACATTGTGGGTTCATCGTCAGTTTCATAAATGAGACGTGCTTGTTCCTCCTTGTCTTTCATCTTACATTTGGTGCATTCGCGTCCAAAATGACCTAAGTCACCACATTCATAGCATTTATAAGTGCTATTCTCTTTAGTTCCTTGACTCATACTTGTCCCACGTGCATTTGGACTATTCTTCCATTTCATGCTTTCCTTGGCTTCTTTGTTGAAATTTTTACCTCGCCCTTTACCATGAATTTGGTTGTTTGAACTTGCCATCAGAGGTTAGTCTTGATCATTTTCCTCTAGCGTGTCTTGACTTTTGATTCGTTCCTCAATGGCTGTTAATCTTCTAACGGCTTCTTCAAACGACATTTTGTCTAAATCTTGATATTGTTCAATGGTTGCCACGATCAGTTAAAACTTCTTTGGAACCGAATTGAGTAGTTTCCTCATAGTTATCTTGCTTTCGAGTGCAGTTCCAAGATTTCTAAATTTTTCCCTTATACTGCTCAATTTGCTTGAAAAACCACTTACAGTTTCGCTTTCTTTCATCTTTAAAGAATCTAGTTCACTCCTCAAAGTTTGCGAACGTGCTTTCTAAACTAAGTCTACTCCAATGAACAGAACTTTGATCGAGTGCCCAACTTCCTTTGTAGTTGAACAATGTGCTACCTGCATTAGGACATCTTCGGCCAATGTTTGAAAGATCATTGCCTTCGATGTATGTGCTTTCTTCTCACCCACGATATCTTCAGCATCAATTGTTTCCATTAGACCATGGGCCTTCATTATTGTTTCCATCAATAATGCCCACGTAGTGTAGTTTGTTTCGGTCAATTTTGGACATGTAGTGAAACATTTCCTTGTTCTTAAACTGATGCTCTGCTTGATGCGTTATCATGCTTATCATCTTCTTTTCCTACCGTGCTTGCTTGATTGCTCTTTTAACTTGCTTACTTCTTACAATCAGAACCGAGATGGTTTGTTTTCTTGCTTTTGTGTTTGATCAAAAGATCAAAACTCTTACTTGCTACTGGCCAACTTGCTAACCAGGTTTTCTTGCTAAACTTGCTCAATATTGACAAACTTGCTAATCAATATTTTGTTTTCCAGACCCACTTGCTAATCTGGCTCTTACTGCACTTATCTGACCTAATTTCTAATCAGTTCATGCCTCCTGACCCACTTGCTAATAAGGTCTTGCTTCCTTTGATAAAAAAATAATTGATCATCTCTTGCTGATATTAAAACCCCAATGATTCTACTTACTTGCTGGTTTGAATCAAATGTTCTACTTGCTATTTGAACCTAAGAAAAAGGCTCGAAACTTGCTATTTGAATCTTAAGGCTGAAAACTTGCTATGAACCTAAGGATTCAGTCTTGACTTGCTAGGAATCACTATGATTCGGTTTAACTTGCTATGAACCACAAAGGGTTCGGGTTATCTTGCTATTAACCAATAATGGTTATCTTACTTCTTACTTTGTGAACCACAAGGGTCCAGTTTCTTACTTTCTAACTTATTTGTATAATTCTAATTCTAGTACTGAAATATATAAGGTGGAAGCGAGAATCATTTATTCAAAAACGATCACTTACAATCTTCTACAATTAGGGCTTTCGACCCCTTCTTTCTTTTCTCACTGCAATCGGTGGTGTGGTTTGGTATCTGCTTTCTTCCTCTGGTAGTTATACACAATGATTGTGCGACAATCATTCACCTTTGATTCTTGCTTTTCAATCGATGGCCACTTGCAGTCGTTCTTCCCTGGATTGATTAACTCTTGCTCTAATACCACTGTTGAAATGAATGGCCTTGGATTAAACTTTGTTTCTTCAATTATACAACCTCCTTTGAATCGGTATGAATGGAACCGAATGTTTGGGACATCAGTTTTGCAACAGAAAACAAAAAGGAAAAGTGCATAAATCTTTCTGAATTTATAACACAGAATATATGTAACTTACTGCTTGAATATATGCGTGATCGATTGAATTAAATTACAACTGATTTTTTTGCAAACTCTTAATCCTATTTATACTATATGAATCGGTACTAATGAACAAGAGAATACCGATTCACATAAAGTAAACGACATAACTAAATTAAACATTACAACCCTTATTCTAAAACGGTTACATTCTTGACCAGCCCAATACTAAGTCTCGGTATACCGAAACTTTACAAATACATATATATATATAAACACTAAACTACCCTTAACATTTGCTTCTTTTACATTTGGGTCCAAAAATTAATGGAGAGTAACAAAAATGTTTATATTGTAATTTTTTTTATCTATTTTACAGAGCTGCAAAAAGCCCTTGGAGTTGTTTTTCTGGCGACATCAACCCGTATAAAATGGTTCAGTTCAGGTTGTGTTAAAGATATAAACATAGCTTAAAAACCAAGTCGAACATGTCAGTTCTGGTCTTTCATAGCTTAATATTCAGGTCCTACATGTCGGTTCGGGCTATGTTAAGAAGATATAAAAACTGAATATAGCTTATAACGGGTCAGCTTGGGTCATTTCATTAAAAAATAAATATGGCATATTAATCATTTGAAGAACTTGATGAAAAGAACTTTCAGAATACCCAAACGTTACATACCATGCGTCATCCTGTATCTCTTTTCTATTCTTTGACGAAATGATGGGTCATAATCATCCTAAAACATATATCTAATTAAGAAAATAACATTAGAAGTCGAAAATAAATATTTATATGATAATAACGCACTGAATGCAACTTTATTGTTTGGTTTCAATCTTAAACACTTAAACATACACAATAACTCTCCTTTCCTACTAACACATCTTGTTTTATATAATTCAGTTTGAAAGTAAAGTACCAATAAAATTGCATGATGTCACATTAAGAAAACGAGTACTTTTTGGAGCTGCTCTATATACTCTATCACGGTAGCAGAACTTGGGCGGGGCTTGAAGATTCTTTTGTCATTTTTGCTACTTTAGGCTTATTTGGTTCAGCATCATATTTAGCATTGTACGAAAGAAATTAGCATCAGAAAAATCACTTAAATACACTTAAAACATGAAGAATAAAAAACTTGAGGTTTAATTCCGTATTTGGGTTGCATAAAATTGGTGGGAAGACTCTACGGTTTATGCTGCCAATTGTTTAGGATACGCACAACTATATCACATTCTAAGACCTTGTGTTTCTTTGAGACATTTTCTCAAACACCGAGTGTGCGTTTATTAATACATACAAGTACAACTGTAGCATATAATCTGCTTTGAGAGATTAACTGGTTAGATTTAGAAATCTCTGGTCATTAAATAGCAGTTATCTTTAAAGGATTGTTTGGGTTACAAGATTAATAGTATAATAAGCTGTAGTATTGATTTTTCTACTTACATCGGGTATGTCCATGCTATTAGTAAAACACAATGTTCGAATTTTGGTTATTATAATAGATTTTACCTTTTGACCAGAAAAAAATAGTAAATTTGGTAAACGTCACAAATTTAAGTAACTATTAATATCAACTCACATGTAAATATGTTAATATGTTTGACACATACGATATGTCACCAGGAAAGGAAACGTAGTCTTACGTCACTTACACATATGCAACAAGAAAATTAAACCACAATTACAAATATCTTTAACAACTTAGCATTCACAATTAAAACATCGTTAACAACTTAACATTTATTTAATACGACATGCACTGCTCCTTGTTGCAGTTATTTTCAGTTCACCATACAAGCTTGATAATAGACCTAAAAGAGTTCAAAGATAAAATCATGACAGTGATGATTTATTAATAAACTCATGTAAAATCATATTCTGCAAAAGGAGAGAACAAAGTACCTTATAGATTTCAAAGCACATCGAGAATACGCTGCAACTGATTGACAACATTTTCAAATTTCATCCGTTGTGGCGGGGAATACACAGAGCATGATACTCCAATCTTGATAGTTGCAACCAAACATTCTTCCACTTTCTTTGCATTCGCTTCCATACATTGCAACACAATTGCATAATCTGTTGAAATTATATAACATGACAACTCATAAATATAAACAATAAACATCAAAGTAATCATGCGAAAGCATGAGGAATATAATGACTATTTAATTAACATAAACATAAAGTATGCGTACCTTTTGATTCTAGCCCAACAAGAGTCAATCCAAGCAACTCTTCAATTAAGATGAACCCTATTAGGGTTTATAAGGATTATTAAATGCTAGTTTAAGTAACACAAAAATATTTTGTTAAAGAAAACAAAGTGATCGACTACTTGGGAAGTGTGTCCGATCGTTTGAACCAAAAACACACAAAAACAATTTTGGTTTTAGGTTTTGGAGTACAAGAGTTAATTTACAAAGACCCTAGGCCTTGTATATATACCCAAAGAAACTTAGAGTCCAAGTTAGGGTTGAATTAGTTTATGGAAACCCCCCCATTCAATCGGTTATGGAAACTCATAGGGTTTCTAGAACTAACTTGACATCTAATTTCGTATTTAGTCCTTTTTTTAATATTTAACGATCGTTAGTCATTACTTTTAATTACTCAACGTTCGTTATACATTTCGTGTAAATAATAACTAAATATAACATTTTATATTTAATTATTATAACTTTAATTCTCATACGTAAAGTGTGCAATCCCGTGGTCTCGAATTCGATCCTAACTCACAACTACTAATTTATATCCATAAAACCAACAACTCTCAGTTGGATATATCTTCAGGGATGGAGCCAAGGGGGTTCCCGCGGGTGTCCATCACCCCATGGATTTTTTTGATATAATGTTAATTTTTGAAAAAAACATTGATTTTTCTTAAAGTCATCTTAAATGCACCGGTTCATCGAAATGTGTTTCTATTATTACTGTTCAAATTTTTTGGTGCACCCGGTCATATTTGGTCCTGGTTCCGTCCCTGTATATCTTAATAGTGTGATCACATCGGTTAGCGTCTAGCAACACTTCGATGCCTCTAGCACGACTCGAGTAAGGCTTCTGAAAAAAACCTTTTAATGATTTCTCATTATTATTATCCTTTTGTTTCTAATACCATGTTAAATAAAGATATGGAATTAAGTCATTCTTTATTCAACCATTCTGTTTCTCGTTATAAGTGATTGAGAAAGATTACCAAATCTTCTGAACATATTCAGGGGAGATCTTTGGGCGTGGCTGATATGTGCTTAAACACATATCTTTTCATTAGTATATCTGACCCAAAACAACCAAGGAAAAGCCGTTTATTGTTAATATTTGTGGTTTTCTTGAGTTTGTGCTTGTGCAGATACGGATATGTAAAAACACGCAAAAAGGAACCAAATCAGACGTAAATCCGAGCACGAGAGATCAAGAGAGTTTTAGTTGAGCTGGAAGGTCGGGATTATGCATTTTGGAAGATTTTTATTCTCTAAGGATGATTTTTGAAGTTTCAGTCAAGTTTGAAGAAAAGTCAAGATTAGTCCCTTCACTTTGAGCTTTTGACAGAATTGATCCCTCAAGTTTCAGATTTTACAAAATTCACCCTTGGATTATTTAAGATTGACAAGATTGGTCCTTAATGAGATTTTCAGAAAGTACACCTTTGGTCCTTGGAAAATCCGAATATACAAGATTGGTCCTTTAGAGCTAACTTGGGTTAATATTAAATCCTTTATCTAAATCCAATATCCTAAACCTCTTGGCCCAATATATCAAAACCCGGTTCCAAGCCCAAACAAAACCAACCACACCCGGTTTAATATTATAACCCGAATCCCTCTCAACCCGATAATAATACCCGAGTCAACGACCCTAACCCACGGTCAAATGTCCAAAGTATAATAAAAAAACAAAGCGCGCCAAACCTTTTACCCCCAATTACCCAGGATGAACCCTAATTACCCACCCCAAGTCAATTGGTCAAATTAACCGTGATTAAGGGCAAGATAGTACTTTCTCTGACATTCCCTGACACATGGGCGTTGCCAGGTCAGCGATCCACGTGCATTCCCTCAAATGCTGCTCTCTCATTGGTCGAAACAAGTCATCAATCATGATCCAAGGGTTGATATCTATTTAGATGCGTGGGATTTGATCTAAGGGTGGAAACAAGCTCAGAGAAAGCACACTTGGGAAATTCTAGATCCTTCTTAGCCTCAAGCTCAGCTATTTATAGGACCTATTTTTCGTCACAATTGTATATCTTATTATCTTTTCATTTTTTTTTCTTCTCTCTAGTTGTAGTAGTTTAATCAAGCAGTAGTTTTCTTTTTAATGTTTTAAGATTGTAATTCATATTTTGTACTCAAGTGATTTAGCTCAATAAAATTTAAGTTTTCATTTTCAAGTATTGGTTCAATTGTTATTGTTTTAATCTTCTTATAATCTCTGTTTAGTGCTTATTTCAGTATTTCAAACTTGTTTTTAGCTTCTCTCTTCATAAACTCAAAAATACAAAAAATCAAATAAAATAATTGAAAATAAAAATCACTTTAGATCTGTTTTGTGGAGTGATCCATCTTGATCTCTTGTTTTTATAGGTTCATATAAGCTTAAGTTAGCTTATTGTGAGCTTATTCGGTTTCAATCTCAAATCACACAAATATATCGATTAAATGCGGTTGCTCAAGATGTTTAATCGATCCGTTGGTTTTGGATGCGGAATGGGAGGATGCGATCTTTGGATTGGGTTGAATCGAGCTAGAATTGGATTAGGATAGGGATAATTAGGTTAGAGGTTCTTTGTTTCATCATTTGCAAGCCATAGTGGCTAGGTATTTTGTAAGTTCTCAAATCATTCCCTTGTTTGAATCTATTATTTGAATCGATTTTAGTGATTATTTGTAGTTTGTTATCTGTGTTTATTGTTTGCTTAGCATAATATTGTGGTAACTGTTTTAGCTCTCAAATCGGTAGTTATATTAGTGTTTGGATTAACGATAGATCGAGATAGAGGATAGTAGATCAGATAATAGTAGTTGTTTCATGCTTGTATAGGATATTGATAGTCATTTGAGGTCTTTGTCATTGCAGTTATTCTCATTTAGTCAATATTCACTTGTAACTGATCTAGTGGTTGAATCTGTTAAAAACAGTTAGTATAGATTTGCATATTAGCTTAAAACAAGTATATCTAGCTAATTGTCATCATCACTAGTCTAATTTCATCAAAATCAGTTCATTAATTTGAATCAAATCTGAGTTTGGTCAAAGTTTCATGTCTGTTCTTCATTAAGTCAAAACTGTCAAATGGTTTTCACCAAACTTTGTGAGTCAATCATTGATTCATTTCTAAGTTTGAGTGTGTGAAACTTTAGAATTACAATTTCAATTGGTCTAGTTTTGGAAAATACTTTTGTGAAATCTGGTTTAGTCCTTTTAAGCTTCAAATTAGTTTGCTCGACTTAGCTCGATCGCTTTGCTCACACTCGGCTAAACGGGTGTGAATCGAAGAATGCTGAGCTTGTGTAGGTCTCAATTTAGAGTTAGAATCATTGCTTGGCCCATTTGTAGCTTGCACGGTGTACTTTAGGACTGCACTATTGGATTTGAGTTTAGCTTATTGATTAAGCTTGTGTACAAGCTCAAACAGTAGGCTTAATTCACTGTTTGGCTAGTATTAGCAGTTTGCAATAATAATTGATCTGTGCTTATAGTTTGTTAGGAGTAGGTATAATTAGTTGCTATTAGCTTATTTTAGTTTACAGTAGCTTAAGTCACTGTTTGGTAGCTTAATTCATTGTTTAGCTTATTTTCCTAGCTTATTTGAATAACAGTTACACTATAGCTTTCATTTGTTACACATAAACTGCTTGTTTCTTATTTTTCATAGATTTATAATATCATTTTAGAATTTTCCTGAGATTTTCACAATTTTAGTCACTATTTACTATTTTTCTCATTTTAAAATAGATTTTAATCACTTTTTAATAGCTTTTATTGCAAATAATTGAGAAAAGTTCCAAAAAAATAATTTTTCAATTTTCTCAGTTTAAGAAAAATATAAAAAGCATAAAAAATATTTTTCCTTATTTTTCCACTTCTATTTGGTATTTTCACAATTTAAATTAGATTAAAATAGTTTTAAATTCATAAAAAATAGAAAATTAATCTGAAAATTAAAAAAATAGTTTTAAAAAAAGTCTTTTGACTTATTTTAGATTTTTAAAAAGTAATTCCATAATTTTCCATCTCTTTTTATAATTTTTAGTTATTTAGTTTTATTTTTAAAGTTAATAATTAGTTTTAATTTTTATAAAATCAAGAAAAATCCTAAAAAATAGTTTTAATTCTAAAATAGTTTTCTAATATCATTTCTAGAGTAAAAGTAATTTTAGGCATTTTTAGGATATCATTTAGACGTATTTGCCTTTTATTCGCGTTTTATTAATTACGTTTTAGTTTAATCGCACTTAGGATTTCCCGTAGTTTAGATTTCCTTAATTACTTTCCCCATTCCCGTAGTTTATTAATCAAATCATTAATCTAAATCATCGAGCATTAAAATCCAAACCAAGAACGACGTTGGCAATTCACGCCTCGTTGGGAAAACGATTCGGGTTGACTAATCCGTACACACGATCACACACGGGATTTGATTTATTATTCTTTTTCCTAAGAGAATTTGAATCTTTCTTCGTGAATATTTTTGATATCGATATTAAGGTTTTATCCACACACATAACCCTTAAGCCTTCATTATCAAAGAATCAGTGTTCGAGCCGTTTTAAGTTTCTTACGGCTAGTCATTCACAAGTGGCTAGTTTGTGTGAGTTAAACTTGACGTTGCTTTGGCACTGAATCAAATTTTGGCGCCGCTGCCGGGGAGGTTGTGTCACGACAATATCGTTTGAGGTTTGACGATTAGTGACTCGAGATCCTTCATTCGTGAAGTTACTATTTTTCTATAAAATAAAAAAGTAAAAAAATATTTTCCTTTTTCTTTTGTATATATATATCATATTAAAAATACAAAAAGATTTTCTCTTGTGTTTTTGCTAATAAATAGAAGACACCAATTATATAACATTCTCAACGGAGGTGTTATCATTATAAGTTCTAGAACAAAAGATCAAAACTTGCCTTTGTGTCGCTTGTGAATTGATTTACTTCTATTGGATAAACAAACTGTGGTGGGTATAAGGGCGGCGACATTAAATTGCGGTGAAGAAGCGGGTTTTAATAAGCTTGCACCGACCTACAAAGCTTCTCCACTCGCTTGCGCGTTTGTCTTGTAGAGGTGATTTATTCACTGGGATTATTGGTTTAAGTTCACCGTGTTTTCGAATATCGGTTTCTTTTAATTGACTTGGTTTTTAAGTGCATGCGCACTCGCCTCGATCTAGGCGACTTGAATCGAATCGAGCGTGCCCGAGTTACGTAATATGGCTGCTGCTAACGTACCACCACACCCGGTCCTAATCCTCCTCACGGTAATCAAAATGTAGCTCCCGATCTCGAGCGATGGAGGAGTTATGTCAACCAACCATGTGCGGGAGGGAGGACCCATTGCACCGACTAATATTCAAGCTACCGATTTTAGCTTGAAACATCATATGATAGAACAAGTAAAAAACAGTTGTCAATTTCACGGTTTACCCGATGATGATGCAAACAAGCATCTTGATAAGTTTCTAACCGTTACTTAGAGTATGAAACAAAATGGGGTCTCCGATGACGCCCTTCGTCTCTATCTTTTCCCATACTCTTTGACTCATCATGCCACTTCTTGGTTTGATCGACTCCCGAAGAATTCGATTCATACCTTCGAGGAAATGGTTTCAAAATTTACGGCAAAGTACTTTCCACCATCGATGGTGACGAAGTTGAGAAAGCGATATCGATAATTTGAGACGATATCCGACGAATCTTTGTTTGAAGCTTGGGAGCGATATAAGCTTGCTATTGATCGATGTCCAAATCATAATATGTTGCTTGTCACCCAAATTGATCGTTCTACAATGGTTTGACGTTGAGACATCGTGATACTATCAATTCTGCTGCGGTGGAACTTTCATGAAAAGGCGTCCAGGAATGCTACGATCTTATTGAGAACATGACCGCTCATCATAATTATTGGGATTCTTCATTCGCAAGGGTGAATCATCTAGATCAAATTCATCTTCTTCTCACGATCTGACTCTTCATAAGAAAGTTGATGATTTGAACACGGCTATGTTGAAAATGTACCAAATGCATCTGTCTAGTCAAAATCGGCCAAGTGAAAGCGATAAACCCGACTTGTGAGACTTGTGGAGGTCCACACTTTATTACGAGTGCCTGACCTCGGTGGCTACGCACATGAGAATGTTTATGCTGCTACAGGAAACTACAATCAACCGCAAGGAGATCGAAATCTTCTTAGCTATCGTTCAAACAATTATCTCGGACCTCCCGGTTTCAACCAACCTCAACTACAAAACCATAATCAAAACCGTTTCAATGGTAACAACAATCAAAACAGAGGAGTTAACCATGGAAATCAACACTATCAAGCTCCTCAACCTCAAGTTTACCAACAACCACCTCCTCCTCAACAACAATATCAACAACCTTCTCATCAAGTTGCTCCAAACAACGAGTTCCTATCTTACATGAAGAGCTCCGACAACACCATTAAGAGCTTGCAGAATCAAATCACCAGCATCAAAAATGAATTTGCCACGAGTAACAAGCGGATAAGTGAAATGAAGAATATGATGGCTAGTTTCTTTCAAGCCAATCAACCGTCTACTTCTTATTCTCAACCCTCGGGTTCGGTTCTCTTCAAATGTCGATTCCTAACCCGAGAGGTGACATGAAAGCTATCACTACCCGAAGTGGTGTTGCTTATGATGGACCTACGGTTCCTACTACTAATTCTTCTTCTTCACCCTAATTCATTCTGATCGTTTCCAGCACATGTAATCACATCACATACCTGTTCTACTAATCTTGATTCTACTCTTGGGTTCTATCTTGATTCTTTAACACGTTTGTTATCAGGTTAGGGTGCTAGTCGATTGTTTTTTAGGGTTTCTGCGATCGATCTTTTTCTTTAGGGTTCTTCAGCGTTTGTTCTTAATTGCCTATTCACCGCTCATCGATTTCGATTTGTTTATGGGTTAGCTACTTGGTTTTCATGTTTTATAAACCTAGTTTATCGACTAGGGTTTCTTGGGTATTGTTTGAATATTAGACCATTTTGTTCGTTGTTCTAAATTGATTTACGTTTGTTTATCTTTGGATTGTATGGGAGAGGAGATCATTAATTCGTCTACTCTTGGTGGTACTAATGGACAAGTGGAGCCGGTTTCACTTGGTTCGACCCCTAGTCATGTTGCTCCTAGCCATGACACTGAGGTCATGATACTTTAATGAAAATTGTGCTATTGAAAACAAATTTTAAGGAAAACTTGTTCGATGGGTGATGATGGGCAACCATTAAAACCGGTGTGATTGAGGATGCTATCACTCTTGGGACTAGTCCTTTTGAGCATCTTAAGGTGCCACGATCCACGAAGGAACTTGATGAGATGCTTAATGCTATTGGTTATTATTCTAAACCTCCTCAAGATACAACTTGTCCTATGGCTTCTAATGTTAATGCTAGTAATGATAGTGTTGAATCAAATGCCATTGGGGCTGTTGGTATTCAGAAGGTTGGTGATTCTGCTTTGCAAAAACCTTCTCCATCGTATGCTGGTGTTACTTCAAATGACCCAAAGAAACACACTTCTAACTTTCGTAGGTTGGAGTGTAATAAGAAAGCTAATGGTGTGGATCTTTACATTCGATGAAAGTGGTTGAAGAGGTTAACACTAGGTTTGAGAATACTTTGTATGGGTATTTCCTTGTAAAGCCTTGCTTTTCTGTTGTTGATTACTTTATGCGCAATGTGTGGGCTAAGTTTGGCATACAAAGGTAATGATGAATCAAAGGGTTCTTCTTTTTATGTTTAATTCGAAAAAGGTGTTGATGATGTTATTGAAAGCGGTCCTTGGTTGATTAATAATGTACCTATTATTCTTAAACCATGGACGATGAACACCAATTTACTCAAAGAGGATTTGACCAATATCCGGTGTGGGTTAAATTCCATGACGTTCCTCTTGCTATGTTTTTACGATGATGGCCTTAGTCTCCTTGCCACATTGATTGAGTGCGCCTAAGCGGTTAGATGCCATCACTAGCCAAATGTGCAAGGATTAGTGGGGCCGTAGTAGTTTTGCTAGATGCATGATTGATGTGAAGTCGGATGAGCTTCTTAGGGACGACCTTCTGTTGAGATTCCGTTACTTGATGGGTCGGGGTCGACTATAGAGCGATCGGGTTGAATATGAGTGGAAACCACCACATTGTGATAAATGTAAGATTTTGGTCATACTCCTATTGATTGTCCTATAGTTGTTGAACCTCCCACTCGACCTTCTAAGCGTGCAAATGATGGTGCAAATGATGGTTTCAAGGCGGTTAATAATAGGAAGAAGGAAAGCAAGGTGGGTCTTCTAATCCGAGTCAAGGAGGGTTTTCAAACTGTTGTGGGTAAGCAGTTTCAATACCAACCCAAGAAGAATCCTTTTGAACCTAAGAAAGTTGTAGTCAATAAGAAGAATGCTTCGATGTGGCTAGTTCAAGTGGAACCAAGATCGCTACATCTAACCGGTTTGGCGCTTTCTTAATATGGAACATACGGATGCGTCGGTATTCCTTCTAATGACACTAGCAAGGATGTGGAGTCGGTTGTACAATGGATGTTCTTGATGATAAGTCTACTAAGAAGGTATTGCATCACAAGAGCCTCTTGTGAGTGATTTGAAAGAGATGGAGTCGGTAGTGGCTCCTCAAACTAGTGATTCTTGTATACCGCTTTTCTTCTACTAAGAGAGTAATCCTTTTCTAAAGTGGGAGAGATTGTAGTGTCGATTACGAAGATGAGGTTGTTGCTAACCCATTTGATGAGTCTGCTAATATATTTGGTGGTGGCCAAGAGTTTGAAGATGAGTATGATGACTATGATTACGATGACTATGCTAAACAGTTCGTGATCTTAGGAAATTTGGATGCCTTTAATGCCATGTATGGCACAACGTTTCAAGGTCCTAGGAGTAATTTTATTTCTTGGTGTCATATGTTATCTTTTGAGTAGTGGTTTGTTTTCTTGGTTAGAAAGCAGAAGTATCTTGTTATGTAAGCTCTATGCCTATGTAACGGGTGAGATATGGGATTTCACTCATATCCATTGTACTTAAACTTTTATTTGGTTAATTTATTTACGAGTGCAGGATTACTCCCCTTTACCCAAAAAAAAATACTTCTTCTTCTTCTCGTGTGGTAGACCGTGAGACCGGGGTGACAAAGAACCCGGTGCTTCCTACTAATAAGGGGAGTACTGTGAATGTCGAACCCACGGTTGTCCAAGATTCTGAGCCCGAAGATGCTCCCGTTAATGTGAAGAAAGCTGATCCGAAACCGTCTATCCCATACCCGTCTCGTCTTAAAGATCAAACTCTTCGTGAGAAGTCGAATTATCAGATGGAAACGTTTTTCCAAATTTTCAAAGACTTGAATGTGGAGATCAGTTTTGCGGATGCCCTTCTTTTGATGCCCAAACTTGCTTCTACGATTAAGGGATTGCTTACGAATAAGGAGAAACTATATGAGCTTGCTACGACATCTCGAATGAGAATTGTTCGTGGTTATCCTCAAGAAACTTCCGTAAGTTAGGTGACCCATGATTCCTCATTCCATGTGATTTCAAGGAATTGTTCAATGCTCCGCCTTGGCGATCTTGGCGCGAGTATTAATTTGATGCCAAAATCAATCTCTGCTTTCATTACCCCCACTTACCCCAACATGTATGACCCTCGAGCTAGCCGATTGTTCTCGACCGTCCAAAGGGTATAGCGAGGATGTCTTTGTCAAAGTGGGGAGTTCGATTTTCCGTGATTTTGTTGTAGTCGATTTTGATGCCGATCCTCGAGTACCCTTAATTCTCGGAAGGAGTTTCTTAAGGACGGGACATGCGTTGATTGATGTCTATGAAGGAGATCACTTTAAGAGTTGAAAAAGCCGTCACATTCAACATTAATCAAGCGATGAGGTACTCCTCAAATTTCGACGATGCTTCCATCAATCGAATCGGCGTTATTGATGTTTCTTGTGAGGTACACTCAAAGTTCTCGGTTTGCTAAAAATACTACTTCTTACGATTCACTTTCGAACCAATCATTGCCGACTCTTCCCTTCTCTCACTCCGTTTGAGGAGGTGATTTCCTTTGGAAGAGATCGATGAGTTTCTTGCTATTGATGAATCGATTCCACGGAATTGATGATGGAGTTTATGATTCGGAGGAGATATCCTTTATCTTGAGAAATTGTTAAATGAAGATCCATTACGTCACTCCTCCGAAAGAGATTACGATTGAAGAAATCAAAGAAGTACAAGCGTCTAACGAAAAACCTTTAGAGCCCGAGCTCAAGGATTTACCTCCTCATCTTGAATACGCTTTTCTTGAAGAACCGAACAAGTTTCCGTCATCATTGCTAAAACTTGAAAGATGAGGAAAAACCGCACTTTTGGATATTCTTGAAAACATAAGAGTGCCATTGCTTGGCAAATTCGACATCAAAGGAATCAATCCTGCTTACGTACCCACAAAATTACGATGGAAGACGATTGCAAACCCGTTATTCAACAACAACGTAGGGTTAATCCAAAATTCATGGCGTTATCAAAAGGAAGTTACGAAACTCCTCGGCGGAATCATTTATCCAATCTCCGATAGCTCATGGGTTAGCCACATCCATTGTGTCCCAAAGAAGGAGGATGACCGTCGTTACCAATGAAGACAACGAGTTGATTTCCACGCCTCGTCACCGGATGGAGGGTGTGTATTGATTATCGAAAGTTGAATGATGCTACGAAAGGATCATTTCCGCTACCTTTATGGATCGGATGCTCGAGCGTTTAGCGGGAATGAGTTCTATTGCTTTCTCGATGGTTTTCCGGTTACTTTCAAATTCGATTGATCGCGGGATCAAGAAAACGACTTTCACGTGCCCTTATGGAGCGTTTGCTTACCGACGAATGCCATTTGGTTTATGCAATGCTCCGGAGCGTTTCAAAGGTGCATGATGGCTATTTTCACGACATGATCAAAAAGTCTATGGAAGTTTTATGGACGATTTCTCGGTTTATGGAGATTCTTTCACTTCTTGCCTCTCTCATTTAGACCACATGCTCAAAGGTGTGAAGACACCAACTTGGTCTTGAATGCGAGAAGTGCCATTTCATGGTTCGAGAGGCATTGTCCTCGGCCATAAGATTTCAAAATCGGGATTGAGGTCGACCAGAACTAAAGTCGACGTTATAGCTAAACTCCTCATCCCACTACCGTCAAAGGTATTTGGAGTTTTTGGGTCATGCTGGTTTCTATCGCCGTTTCATCCAAGATTTCTCTAAGATAGCCCGCCCTCTGACCCATCTCCTTGAAAAGGATGCTCCATTTATCTTCACCAACGAATGCATTGAAGCATTTAATTTTCTCAAAAAGAAATTAACTGAGGCTCCGATCTTAGTTGCCCCCGACTGGGATTTGCCCTTTGAACTTATGTGTGATGCAAGTGATTACGCAATTGGGGCAGTCTTGGGGCAACGTAAGTCGAAACATTTTCAACCCATACACTATGCGAGTAAGACATTGTCTGAGGCCCAACACAATTACCGACTCTCGAAAGGAATTATTGGCCGTTGTCTATGCTTTTGAAAAATTTTGACCCTACGCTTGTCTTGTCAAAGACCATAGTGTATACTGACCATTACGCCTAAAGTATCTTTTGGCAAAGCAAGATGCTAAGCCACGATTACTTGGTGGGTTCTTCTCCTTCAAGAGTTTGATGTTATTATTCTTGACAAAAGGGCGGAGAACCTTGTCACGATCACCTTTCTAGACTTGAGAATCCCATCAAAGTGTGCTCGAGAAAAGGAGATTACGAAACATTTCCTCTTGAGACACTTGGGATGATTGCTAAGAAAGACCCAAACACCCATGGTTTGCCGACTTTGCAAATTACCATGCGGGCAATTTCATTAATGAAAGGGATGTCGTCCCAACAAAAGAAAAGTTTTTAAAGATGTTAAGCATTATTTCGGACGATCCCTACTTGTTTAAGATTTGTGCGGATCAAGTAATCCGGTGTGTTCATGGCGAAGAGGCTATTGATATTCTTAATGCTTGCCATAACGGACCCATGGTGGCCATCATGGTGCAAGCTACACCGCTAAGAAGGTTTTTGATTCCAGATTCTATTGGCTACCATATATCGAGATGCCCATGATTTAGTCAAATCTTGTGATTCTTGCCAACGTCAAGGGAAAATTTCACAAAGGATGAAATGCCACAAAATGCTATTCAAGTCTCGTGAGATTTTGGCGTGTGGGGCATCGATTTTATGGGACCATTTCCATCATCTAGAGGAAATAAGTATATCCTCGTGGTCGTCGACTACTTGTCCAAATGGGTTGAAGCGAAGGTGCTCCCCACCAATGGCCTTGAGTGGTTGTTAAGTTTCGAAGAATTTGTTTTCGATTCGAGCACCTCGTGCTATCATCGATGATCGCGGTACCCATTTCGTAATGAACAATTTGCTAAAGTTATGGCTAAATATGGAGTTACCCATCGTCTTTCTACGCGTATCACCCGCAAACGAGCGGACAAGTTGAGATCTCGAATCGTGGTTTAAAAAGGATTTTAGAAAGAACCGTATGAGAGAATCGAGCTTCATGGGCCGATAAGTTAGATGATGCATTATGGGCTTTCCGCACCGCTTACAAGACACCCATCGGGTGCACCCCATTCAAATTGGTGTATGGAAAAGCTTGTCACTTGCCCATCGAGCTCGAACATAAGGCATTTTGGGCCTTGAAACATGTTAATTTCGATCTTAAGACCGCGGGTGATCACCGAAAAGTTCAATTGAATGAATTAAACGAACTTAGGGATCAGGCCTACGAAAATTCTTTGATTTTCAAAGAGAAGACTAAGAGGATTCATGATGCTAAAATCAAAAACCGCGTTTTCAACGTTGGTGATCAAGTTCTCCTCTTTAACTCTCGATTGAAGATATTCTCGGGCAAACTCAAAACCCGTTGGTCAGGACCATTCACCATCGCTCAAGTTTTCCCATATGGAACGGTGGAGCTTTCTCAGCCCGATGGCCCAAATTTCAAGGTGAATGGTCATCGTGTGAAACATTATTTCGGATGGGACATTCCATCCATGGTTTTCCCGGATCTCCAAACTTTCCCTAAGGACAACTGAATTCAGGGATCGAGTCAAGCTAGCGACTCGGTGACCAAAAACAGTAGCGCTTCGTGGGAGGCACCCCATGCTTATCCTTCTCTTCTTTCTATTTTCTAATAAGTGACGCGAAGGGGTCTACCTCTTCGATTTCTCGTGTTTGGTTGTTTGTGATGTTGTGTTTAGGATGTTCCCGATATGAAGACTCTCGTGCTTGAAGTTTGTCTTTTCTCCACTCGAGTTTCATGATTGATGCTGATGGAAATCCGATATCCTAAATCTTATCGACTAACGTTTATCTTTGAGCATACTTTATAAACGGCTTTTAGATTTTCGTGATACCTTTCTTTAAACATTGAGGACAATGTTTCGTTCTAGTCTGAGGGTAGGGTAATCTTGATTTGATTTGACCGCACTTGCTTATTTTTGTCGTTTTTCTCTCGTAACCCGGTTTTTCCTTAGAAAATGAAAAATTGTGCAAAAATGAGCAAAATTTAAATTTTTTTTGTAAGCTTTTGCTAAGTCTTTTTGATTGAAAAGTTTTGCTAGTCTCTTAGAAGTTTCTTTAAATATGCGTTTTTCTTGACATAGCCTTTGCTAATTGCTTAGACTAGAGGCTATAAAATGCGATTTTAGCTCACAAGGCCAAGATTTTGCAAGTCTCCCTAAGTGATTTTAAATATGCGAAGCTTAAACAAGAATTTGCTAGTTTCTAATAAGTGACTTTAAAAATGCGAGACTTGAGATTATTTGTGAAGCATTTGTTAAGTTAATATATGTTTTGACACCTTGTTGACTTTCCATTTGGAGAGTAGGAATAGAATTACGACTTGACCCATGTGTTGAGCCTAGCTTGTTCCTTAACCATAGATAATCTAAAATTATCGGCTAAGCATCTGCGGATCTCATTATTTGGGATTTTAAATTTGCGAGAGATCGAGAAATGATAGAGTTACTTATGAGTTTAGATGCTAAGCGTGGAGTAGTTGGTTCTCTTTAGAGCCCATCGAAGGTACTTATTGCTTTTGTTCCCACAAAATTGTTTCACCCCATATCTGTCTAAATAATTAGAGATGTCGAGTCTTTGGCGATAGTTAGTTCTTTATCTTCTTTAAAGAATCTTTGTTTTAAAAATTGGGTACACATCAAGGATCCGTAATAAATAAATGAGTAATAAGTGATATGTGATAAAGTAATAAGTAAAGTTGTGAGCTGCGATGTCGAGATCGGACCCTTGGATCTTTAGCCGGGATTGAGTGAGGTCTTAGCCTAGCCACCGGGATCCTCATTTCATGAAGCCTATAGTCTTGGAATTACCCGTGAAGCTCCGTGGTTCACTGACTCATATAAGAAAAGGTATAAGTGCTATAAAAAAAAAAAAAAAAAAAAAAAAAAATGAAAATGATGAATGAAAAAAATGAAAAAAAAGTCAAAAGTTAGTAATAAAAATTCCTTGATGTGGACCTCATTTTACGAAAATGGTTCTTGAGAGAAGGCGGATAACTAATTATCGACTTAGCTTTATATCTTTATCGGAATAAAAGTTATCGAACGAGAAATTTGAAGAAATTCATTTCTCAAAAAATAAAAATCTAGAGGAAAATAGGAAAATGGGAACAAAAGGTAATTACACAAGTAACTTCCATGGGTAGTGTTAGCATCTAGAATCATATGTAACAATGATTTCGGTTTTACGCTTAGTTTGGGGAATTGTGAAAATCGGGGCGATGTATTTTATCCGTATGGTCACTTCACCCTGTGTTGTGTTTTCTACTCAGAGATCCTAACGTGTCGTTTGAAAAATGTTGGAGTTATTGATCGACATGAAAGTTCAACAAACCGTCATTCATAATCGGATGTGCTTAATCGTAATATCTACTTGTGTATTAAAAGGTAAACGGGGCATTTTTAGAATTAGGGGTTTCTTAATCTCTTTTGAGGAATCTTTGCTACTTCTTCTCTTATTATTGGTTTGTCTAAACTGTTTTAAGTTTCTTACGGTTAGTCATTCACAAGTGGCTAGCTTGTGTGAGATAACTGGATGGTTTGGACATACCAATTTAAGCGTCTTCATAGGTTTAGTAGAAAGAGATTGAAATCCTTGGTTTTAGAAGCGTGAGTTGATTGCATTGCGTGAGGACACGACAATGGTCTCGTCAGGGGTATTTTGATATGTGCTTAAACACATATCTTTTCATTAGTAATCGACCCAAAACAACCAAGGAAAAGCCGCTTATTGTTAATATTTGTGGTTTTCTTGAGTTTGTGCTTGTGCAATACTGAATATGTAAAACATAAAAGGAACCAAATCGGGCGTAAATCGAGCACGAGAGATCAAGAGAGTTTTAGGCCGGTAGGAAGGTCGGGATTATGCATTTGGAAGATTTTTATTCTCTAGGATGATTTTTGAAGTTTCGGTCAATTTTGAAGAAAAGTCAAGATTAGTCCCTTCACTTTGAGCTTTTGATAGAATTGATCCCTCAAGTTTCAGATTTTACAAAATTCACCCTTGGATTATTTGAGATTGACAAGATTGGTCCTTAATGATATTTTCAGAAAGTACACCTTTGGTCCTTGGAAAATCCGAATATACAAGATTGGTCCTTTAGAGCTAACTTGGGTTTATATTAAATCCTTTATCTAAATCCAATATCCTAAACCTCTTGGCCCAATATATCAAAACCCGGTTCCAAGCCCAAACAAAACCAACCACACCCGGTTTAATATTATAACCCGAATCCCTCTCAACCCGTAATAATACCCGAGTCAACAACCCTAACCCGGTAAAATGTCAAAGTATAATAAAAAACAAAGCGGCAAACCTTTTACCCCAATTACCGGGATGAACCCTAATTACCCACCCCAAGTCAATTGGTCAAATTAAGCGTGATTAAGGGCAAGATAGTACTTTCTCGACATTCCACGACACATGCGTTGCCGGTCGGCGATCGCGTGCATTCCTCAATCTTGCTCTCCCATTGGTCGAAACAAGTCATCAATCATGATCCAAGGGTTGATATCTATTTAGATGCGTGGGATTTGATCTAAGTGTGGAAACAAGCTCAGAGAAAGCACACTTGGGAAATTCTAGATCCTTCCTAGCCTCAAGCTCAGCTATTTATAGGACTTATTTTTCGTTCACAATTGTATATCTTATTATCTTTTCATTTTTTTTTCTTCTCTCTAGTTGTAGTAGTTTAATCAAGCAGTAGTTTTCATTTTAATGTTTTAAGATTGTAATTCATATTTTGTACTCAAGTGACTTAGCTCAATAAAATTTAAGTTTTCATTTTCAAGTATTGGTTCAATTGTTATTGTTTTAATCTTCTTATAATACGTGTTTAGTGCTTATTTCAAGATTTCAAACTTGTTTTAGCTTCTCTCTTCATAAACTCAAAAATACAAAAAATCAAATAAAATAATTGAAAATAAAAAAAATCACTTTAGATCTGTTTGTGGAGTGATCCATCCGATCTCTGTTTTATAGGTTCATATAAGCTTAAGTTAGCTTATTGTGAGCTTATTCAGTTTCAATCTCAAATCACACAAATATATCGATTAAATGCGGTTGCTACTGATGTTGAATCGATCTGTTGGTTTGGATCGGAATGGGAGGATGGATCTTGGATTGGGTTGAATCGTGGAATTGGATTAGGATAGGGATAATTAGGTTAGAGGTTCTTTGTTTCATCATTTGCAAGCCATAGTGGCTAGGTATTTTGTAAGTTCTCAAATCTGTTCCACTGTTTGAATCTATTATTTGAATCTGATTTTAGTGATTATTTGTAGTTTGTTATCTGTGTTTATTGTTTGCTTAGCATAATATTGTGGTAATCTGTTTTTAGCTCTCAAATCAGTAGTTATATTAGTGTTTGGATTAACTGATAGATCTGAGATAGAGGATAGTAGATCAGATAATAGTAGTTGTTTCATGCTTGTATAGGATATTGATAGTCATTTGAGGTCTTTGTCATTGCAGTTATTCTCATTTAGTCAATATTCACTTGTAACTGATCTAGTGGTTGAATCTGTTAAAAACAGTTAGTATAGATTTGCATATTAGCTTAAAACAAGTATATCTAGCTAATTGTCATCATCACTAGTCTAATTTCATCAAAATCAGTTCATTAATTTGAATCAAATCTGAGTTTGGTCAAAGTTTCATGTCTGTTCTTCATTAAGTCAAAACTGTCAAAATGGTTTTTCACCAAACTTTGTGAGTCAATCATTGATTCATTTCTAAGTTTGAGTGTGTGAAACTTTGGGAATTACAATTTCAATTGGTCTAGTTTTGGAAAATACTTTTTGTGAAATCTGGTTTAGTCCTTTTAAGCTTCAAATTAGTCGCTTAACTTAGCTTAATACGCTCTGCTCACACACACCTAAGCGAAGTGTGAATCGAAGTGCAGAAAGCTTGTGTAGGTCTCAATTTAGAGTTAGAATCTGTTGCTTGGCCCATTTGTAGCTTGCACGGTGTACTTTAGGACTGCACTATTGGATTTGAGTTTAGCTTATTGATTAAGCTTGTACAACTCAAACAGTGAAGCTTAATTCATTGTTTGGCTAGTATTAGCGTTGCAATAATAATTGATCGTGCTTATAGTTTGTTAGGAGTAGGTATAATTAGTTGCTATTAGCTTATTTTAGTTTCTGAGCTTAAGTCAACATTTGGTAGCTTAATTCATTGTTTAGCTTATTTTCTACAATTTTATTTGAATAATGATTACACTATAGCTTTCATTTGTTACACATAAACTGCTTGTTTCTTATTTTCATAGATTTATAATATCATTTTAGAATTTTCCTGAGATTTTCACAATTTTTAGTCACTATTTACTATTTTTCTCATTTTAAAATAGATTTTAATCACTTTTTAATAGCTTTTATTGCAAATAATTGAGAAAAAGTTCCAAAAAAATAACTTTTCAATTTTCTCAGTTTAAGAAAAATATAAAAAGCATAAAAAATATTTTTCCTTATTTTTCCACTTCTATTTGGTATTTTTCACAATTTAAATTAGATTAAAATAGTTTTAAATTCATAAAAAATAGAAAATTAATCTGAAAAATAAAAAAATAGTTTTAAAAAAAGTCTTTTGACTTATTTTAGATTTATAAAAAGTAATTCCATAATTTTCCATCTCTTTTTATAATTTTTAGTTATTTAGTTTTATTTTTAAAGTTAATAATTAGTTTTAATTTTTATAAAATCAAGAAAAATCCTAAAAAATAGTTTTAATTCTAAAATAGTTTTCTAATATCATTTCTAGAGTAAAAGTAATTTTAGGCATTTTTAGGATATCATTTAGACGTATTTTCCTTTTATTCGCGTTTTATTAATTACGTTTTAGTTTAATCGCACTTAGGATTTCCCGTAGTTTAGATTTCCTTAATTACTTTCCCCATTCCCGTAGTTTATTAATCAAATCATTAATCCAAATCATCGAGCATTAAAATCCAAACCAAGAACGGCGTTGGCAATTCACGCCTCGTTGGGAAAAGCGATTCGGGTTGACTAATCCGTACACTGCGATCACACACGGGATTTGATTTATTATTCTTTTCCTAAGAGAATTTGAATCTTTCTTCGTGAATATTTTTGATATCGATATTAAGGTTTTATCCACACACATAACCCTTAAGCCTTCATTATCAAAGAATCAGTGTTCGAGCCATTTTAAGTTTCTTACGGCTAGTCATTCACAAGTGGCTAGTTTGTGTGAGTTAAACTTGACGTTGCTTTGGCACTGAATCAGTGGCCATGCAACATCTTGTCAACCCTGCAAGGGGCCCAGCAGGATTAAACTCCAAAATAAATTTGAATGAACAAATTCTATCTTTACTACAAGAATAACTCACAAACTTTGCAACACTTCTGAAAGCAACCCTTATGACTACCAATTACGTTTAGCGTTAAGTTGTTCTACAGAAATGCACTACATTCATGACACTTATCTGGTATCTTAAGTCTGAGGATAACTATTCATGATTTACTTAATAACAATATCCATAAAGTACAATCATGTAGTTGGGATAAGCCATATATTCAATTCATTAAATATCATCTGAAATTAGTATGCAACACATCAATATACATTCAAGTATATTCTACCAAATTACTCAGATTTGTCTTAGTTTAATGATACTCCCATATCATTAATCGACAAGGGACAATTTAGAATAAATAAATTATTCACGGATTAAACATGCAAATATAGGATACAATATATTATAAAATCAAACATACCAAGTATTTGATTTATTATAACAATTGTTTTAACATCCCTTTATCCAAATACTAAATAGATCAATGCATGAAAATTCCAGTTGATGAATTATGCCTCAAGTAATGACAATCATACTTGTTGACAATGCATAAGTCAACCAACTTGATCTATCGTAATTTTGAAAATACTTATTTCAAGAATTTAATCATTGAAGTTCTTGTATGTGTGTATTCAACAATCCATATAATAATTCGTAAAGTGTGTGACTTCCTCTACCACCAATTTATGACAATTAAACTTTCAAACATTTTTAAAGTTTAAAGTATTCTTATTCTTTTAATGTATAATGCAACTGTGCTCTTAGTATCACAACTAGTTCACATGGCCATTAACAAGGATGAAATCCTACCATGACTAGTATTGAGTGTCATCTCAATTAAACCAGCATCATTGTATACAAACAACAATATGCTCTTTAAAAAAGTCCGTAAACTTTAATATCTTAGTGTGTAATGTTTGTATCCGATGACAATTTGTACAACAATTGACATATTGTTCATCCATTGAATCTAGGAGCAATTCCAGGCTGAGGAATGTAAATCTAAGTCCAAACATATTCTATTAGAATATTCATTACACAAGTATCTAATAACTTTCAGTTAGATATCAATGTTGTCAAATCATCTTTCATTCAAGCATGATACAACTATTTTAATACACAACATGATGTACATGATGAATCTACAGGTCAAAATTATATTTCATTCATGTTCTATCTTGTCAAAAGATATGTACCTATTTTTCAAATGATATATCATGTTTTATCAGAATCATTTATTTTACTGCACATGTTTATTAACAATAAAGATATATTCAAAAGTTATATGTTTTAATTCTTAAATGTTACAAGTGAAGTTTTATTCCAAACTAAGACTTAATATTTAATTTACATGAAATGTTACTTCTCATATGTTAAGATTGGTATGTGTTGGCATGTCTTTGAAATAATTGAATTCTTGTGCAACTGGTGAAGATTATTCTTCAAGGAATTATGGAATCTTGGAAATTGAATGTTTGTCCTTTAGGTTATGGAAGCAATTTGCACACTTTCAATTCTTATTCTTATTAGGACATTTCAATGTACAAGCAGTTAAAACAGATTATACTTAAAGTACAACTGATGCACATATTAGAGTGTGACAATAAAAAATGAGAGTGTGTAAATCATTATTCTTTTAGTTAAATTAAAAGCAAAATTTTGAATTGTTTAGATATTTATAATGCATACATCACTTATTAGACTGAAAAGCCCAAATAACATATTTTATGAACATGCAGGTGAATTAAAAACTGAGATAGTGACATTTTATCAAACACATGAGGTGCATTGAACCATGTACCATACGACTTTTTTTTTACCCTAAACAACTCCCATCAATTAAAGCAAAGCATAATCAACTATCTTAAATATTAACATTGACTTCATCCTTTCTAATTAAACTCTTTGTTTAACCAATTTTATAATTGTAAAGTGTGTTATACCTATGTCAATAAAAGTGCACATTTTATAAAACCGTCTAAAACCTTCATTTTCTTAACGAATTTTCATTCTGAAACCATCAATCGATTCGTCTAATCATTGCGCAAATAACGATTAGTTTGAATTATATTTTCGTTAGTTTTGAGAAATCCCCCAATTTGCTTAAAATTAGGGTTCTTTCATATAGAGAAGAGAGACTTCCATAACTTTCAATGAACTTTTTTTTGCCTTTTTTTGAATTGCTAATGAGAAAAATTCAATGTAAACCTCAAATTCTCCAAAAATCTAATTTTAAATCCTGACCATTCATTATTTTATCAAAACAAAACCCTCAACTTTCATTCTTTTTAAAAAAACTAAAAGGCTCACATACTTACGCGAAAAAAGTTATATCATCATAACGAGAATTAAATCATCTTTCTATAGACCAGAGAGACTTTTATAACTTTCAATGAACTTTTTTTACGGCTTTTTTGTGAGTATTTTTTACGCTTGGAAAAATACATGTAATTTGTTATTTTAATATCTTAGGTGATTTTATGAAAATCACATGTAATATTATGAAATCGCACGTGATTTCTAACCTATAAAACATAAATTTCAACACTAAAAGAAAACTCGTAAAAAAAATCGTCGAAAGTATATCGAAGTGCTCATCTACGAAGATAAAAAAAAATCTCGTTGCGATAGCGTATTTTTGTCGCTTAACGATTTACTGTTTGTTATCTTTTTTTTTAATCATGAAAACTGTTATGTTATTTTGATATAAAATTAAATGGCCAAGATTGATTTATTGGGTATTTGGATAATTTAGGATTTACATTCATCTCTACGCAGATAGCAGTAGCATAAAAAAACCCTAATTCTCTCTCTCCCTAGGGGAGATTCCGGCCGCCTCCCCTCCCTTTTTTCCGGCCATATTATCACGACTACTCATCCTCTTTACCTGATTAGGGTATGCAATACGTGTAGTTTGTGTGGTATTCTTTTTAAGGGGGCGGCTGATTGCTTGTTTTCGTTTCAAATCTTATGGAAATCTCCCTCTATTGATTGTCGTTTCCCTGTCTATCACTAATATGTATTGATTCTTTCTTAAGGGTTCGATAGATCTAGTCTCTTTTGATCGTAAATGGTACACGTTCATAAATCACAAAGCGGTTTAACTCACTGTTTAATACCCGATGCGATCTGTTTTGATGGGTTTGTTTGGATGCACGTATTGCTAACGAAACCCTAAATTTTTAGGGTTTTGTTATCTTTCTCCTTGGATTATTGCAAGTGGTGTCCTTTTGCATGTTTTTTCTAGTATGATTCATGTTTCGGTATGTTATTAAAGTGGGTTATGAGAGAGGGTACGTTATTGGGAGTTAGGGTTGGTTATACCCTATTTATTGGTTCTTGGCTCGTATATCACATTGACCTGATGGTGTTGGGATGTCTTCGCGTACTCTTGGTCTGATATATGACGGGATTGGAGGGTAGGGTTGTTATGCCCTATGATCGTTCACATGTTGTTATGATTATGGAAGTGGTGGATGTTAGGGCTCGATGACCCTATTTTATGTTTATGGCTGGTCGGTTCAGCATGATGTTCATTCGGCTATTGATCTTATGCTGCTGAATTGATCTATGTGGTGTTAGGGTTTGTACAACCCTAGTGTTTGGCTATGGCTGGTTGTGTTATCCTTGGTTTGCATTGGCAGCTTATGGTTACTGAATCTCGTCTATGGTAGCTGCTATATACATGATCGAATTACTTTTTACTTAGTCGCTATTGATCGCTAATCTTTGGAGTATGTGGGGATATTGGTTTTCAACACGGTTCATGATTCAAGGACATGTGTGTATTGTTATTTTATGGTTCTCTTGATTGATGTCTTTGAATGTTATGGAAGTTAAGTTTTAAGAGTTCTTATTCAAAAACTCTATTGATCCTTTTGGTGCGACCTGATCTCTCATGATTATCAAGGTTCGCTACATGGTTGTTAGGGTTTTCTTTAACCCTATTTGTTTTGTTACGCTATATCATGATGCTACTGTTCACATGTATCACATCTTCGGGTAGTAGGTTATGGATTTAGTGTATGATGGGTATGGTGGTGGTTTTGTTTGTGGTATTTGTCACTACAAACAGATTGGATGTTGAAGGTCGCCAGGATTTTTCTGCGTGGATGCTTCATGGAAGTTAAGGTGGACCGCCATAGTGATTTAGAAGGCTCAAGTGTCGTTCTTGAGTAGTATTGTTAATGTTTATGTACTTTTGTCATTATTGGTTTGTTCATTTTATTGTAAGTTATAAGAATGGTGTGTCATTCTTATATTCGAGTCTCTAAGTGTCCTAAGGATGAGGGTGAGACTCACTCTCATCCGATTGTCTTCATTATTTTTTGGTTAATATCTTTCTGGGATGCGTGATTCTCCCTTTAAAAATATATATATATATATATATATATATATATATATATATATATATATATATATATATATATATATATATATATATATATATATATATATATATATATATATATATATATATATATAGTAGTAGCATAAAACAACAAAATAAATATTTTTATTTTTTATATTTTACATAGTCAAGGATGACACTCTAGTCTATGAATATTTTTTACACGCACTTTTCAATGAGGTAATCATACTACGTATTTCACTTTTATTGGAAATATTATATTGTAAGTTGTACTAGTAACAAATAGCTAAAATATAGTCGATGAATAATTGATAGTTTTTTTTTTTTTTTTTTTTTTTTTCCATCAAATTATTCAAGTAGTACCGCCTTCAAACCCAATAGTCAACAAAAGGCTAATTTTTCCTAATGATTCATGTTTTACCAAATTAAAAAACTGAAACAACGAAAATTTTGGGTTACCCGCATGTTTTATCACACATCATTGTCAAGCTGAGGTAACCTGCAAAATTTCTTGCATTTATAAAAGTAATCAATATTAAGTAAAATTGAGAAAAATGTAACACTGAAATAAGCACAAAAACTTGGTTCTATAAACAGACAAGAGAATACAACTCTGGACCTCTTTAAGCCTGAAGCACATGGATTTGACCCATCAGAAATATAAACTGAAAATGGCACAAAACAGCCCGTTCTTTAGACAACTGATTCAGATTGTCACCTTTATAACGATAAAAGAAGTCATGGTACAATTTCGTGAAACACATATCTTTGAATATCATTCCCAAATTCACATTGCTTTGCTATCTGACTTGCTCATGGAACCCTGATAGAAAAGATAGACAGACTCACTCACTCACAGCAATAAAGGATTATGTAAAAAATACAGTAACCGCTTGCTAATAATTTATAGATATCGACCGTGGATGTAACATACAACAAGCCTCATGCCATAACACTATGGCCAATAGCTCTTCTGCATTTTAACAAGTTTGCAAACCCGCTTCTACGGTATGAAAATTTACCACACGTTTTCTTGTTTCAGGACGAATCAAGCTCACAAACGAGATAGGCACATCTTGTTTACTCTGTTTCTAGTCAGCCTCTACATGTACCACAATAAACATCAAGAGTGGAAAGAGATACGGAAAGCTATATTAGATGACCAACCTGATTAATTCAATATACATTTGATCGTGTATCCAGCTTACCGAATAGTTGAAGAGAGAGTTTCTATTTAAATCAGGGATAAAGTTACTTAAAATCATATGAATAAGTAACAGAATTTGATGGATAATAACTAATTTCTGTGTATAATCATATATCACAAGTGACTTTAAATAAGAGTTGGGGTAGGGGAGACTGCACTTACATTACATCCTTAATCTCTAATAAACAACAGTTGCAATCATACAATGTTTGACTTTTTCCATATACAATGTATGACCTTGTCTTCATAGCATCATATCGTTTCATAACTTTTAATTTAATGACAACTTTAAAAGTTTCTGAAATCATGTTGAAAAGTTTGGGTAAGTTTATTTGTCTAAGCTATTATTCATTTCATCAATAATTTAGTTTGTAAATATCTTTTTTATTCTTGATTTCTTTTCTAATTATCGCGTTTAGTTGATATTGGGGACTGTTTTTTTCTTTTTGGATGATTGAACCTACGAATTTGCCAATTATGAGTTCCGCGCCCAGGTGGTCTTCGTTTAGTTGCTTTACTTTATTTCCCTACGGAGTGTGTATGATATTAATACTTTATATGTGATGATTAAAAACAATTGGTTTGTTACAAAATGTGAAGTAGGCAACTACATACTTGAATTAAGAATGGTAAGAAGAAAAAGATGGCCTTTGACCCGTTAAATTGCTGACCGAGAGTACCAAGTGCCAACTTTGTTTGTGACAAGGATTTTGATAATGGTATATAATTTTTTTACTCAATGTTGAATCATGTTTTTTTTTTTTTTTTTTTTTAATTAAGACATTAAACAAGAAACCAGTGTTAGAACTTATAAACTGATAACAACTAACCCAAAATTATGTTGCAAAATAACTTTTAATGATTATGTAAATGAAGAGTGTGGCAAACTTTTAGTTTACGTTGTGCTCAGTTCGGAACAATGTATACATGAACCAATGAAGGGTTTGGCTAATATTGGAGATTAAATGATCGTTGATGTTTGGGGTACTAAATTAATAGGATATTTTAGATTTTTGAGTTTTTGATTATATCATATTAAGGTGGTGTTTGGCATTGCATTTGCCATCAGATTATTTGATAATTTGTTTATTGCGTTTTCGAAAAGCAAATAATTTAGAAATAGTGTTTCGGTAAAGAAAGGCAAAAATCACTTTTATGCGTTTGTAGCCTTCAAAACGTGGTTTTGAAAAGGCACCCACATATAAGTTGCAAATAATTAACCTCTTGCATACAAATTTACCAAATTAGCCCATAGATATTGTTTCTTCTATCTTCTTGTTTCCTACTGCTGTGGTGACTTGTGTTTCTGAAAGTAAAAAACCTCATCAATGTTATATTTTTTTTGCCCCAAAATATAAATCTGCCGATCTTCAGTCTATCAGCGGTGATATTATTTCAACGAATGATGGCTCACGAACGACCGTAGATCAAGTCCACCATGATACCATTTAGAAATTCTTCTTACCATTTAGTGCTAACACATTATAAGAACTTTGTTGGATTAATGATTTTGATGCATTAAATTGACTTGAGTATTTAATGCTTGATATGGATGAATTTGGGGATGAAAATAATGATAAAGTCAAAAGGGTGTGGATTAATGTTGGTATTATAAATTTTGATATTTATTGGATTAAGAGACATTTTTCCTTTTTTAAATTCATAAGCTCATATTTACATTGCCGGATATAATCCTTTTACTTAAAAAATCCATAAGTTCATATTATTGAATAGGTCTCGTTTATGTCAAAATTAAGTAATTCAACAAATATAAAAAAATGTCTATTATAGTCATTTTAACTATTGACTAAACAAATAATCTGGTTTGACAAACACTAAAAGGCGATTATTTGATTATTAAGATTTCAAAATTGTATCAAATCCAAGCACTATTTTTCGAATCACGTTACCACTAATTATCTAATTATCCATTTCAAAGGAATAATCTATTTTAAATAAACAATGCTTGGGATATGAAAGTCTTGAAGACATGAAAGCACTCTTTGTCGCAAAGAAATCTGAAAAACGTCAAAGAATCAAAGTACTACTAAAAATAAAGTCAAAGTCTTTTTCTGATCAAAGTCTGCAAGGACAAAGAACTTATATTCGTTTATGGAAAGTATTGTATTCTATGTTTAGATTACTTGTCATACAAGAATATAAATTGTAAACCGACTAGGATATCCTTGAGCCTATAAAAGGACTCCTAGATTGGCATTAGAGGTACGATTCAAAAAGAGTTTTAGAGTTTACGAATTAGTGTTTTAGAGAGAGTTCGGTTATCTTAGAGTTGTATTAGAGTATCGCATAATAAGCGATTTAGAGTTTATAATAAAAGTTATTCTTCTTAGCTTTATTAAGTAAATTCCGCGTACTTGATAAAGATTGCTCAGTGTTTCTTTGTTAATAACTTAGGATTTATCCGAGGTTATTAAACCTTAACAAGCTAGTTAAAGTTAGTTTGATTAAAGTATATCGATCCAACACAATCCCAAACACTCCTTAAATTTTGGGTGTTCATTTCAATAGAAAATCATGTATCTTAAAAGGCATTTTCCCTCGGGATCAGATAAGAAGGTTAAGGGGTACCAACATACCTATTATCACATGAAAGATATAACATTTCTTAGTGATATCGCCTAAGAATGATATCACAAATCCTAAAAGTTATTTTGATTACCACATGTATCATAAATAATTTGATGACAACATGATTCTTGGGGAGTCAATAGGAATTATGTGAAGATTAGTATGTGTTGGCATGTCTTTGAAATAATTGAATTCTTGTTGCAACTGGTTATGATTGTTTTTCAAGGAATTATGGAATCTTGGAAATTGAATGTTTGTCCTTTAGGTTACGGAAGTGATTTGCACACTTTTAATTTTTATTGGGACACTTCAATGTACAAACAGTTAAAGCAGATTATACTTATAATACAATTGTCTGATGCACATATTAGAGTGTGACAATAAAAAGTGAGAGTGTGCAAATCATTTTCCTTTTGGTTAAATTAAAAGTAAAATTTTGAATTGTTTAGATGTTTATAATGCATACATCAGTTATTGAAAAGCCCAAATAACATATGACGTGAGATCAATACAAAACATATTTAATCAAAAGAACAAATTATAAGATCTCAACCATTCATGTTCTTTTCATTCAATGGATGAGAAGAAAACAAAAATTAACAAAGGAATGGTAGAAATGTAATTCTATAAAAACCCACTTTTCACCCTTTTTTAAAAAACAACATATCTTGCAAACGGTAAATATTCAAGCTACAAAAAATACACCATCGCGACGAGAAAAAAATCATCTTTCTATTGATATGCACTTTTATATACTTTCGACGAACTTTTTTTCAAAATTTTCGTCCAGAAAAATCCCACGGGATTCGTAAAAAAATCCCACAGAATTCGTAAAAAGACGAACTTTTTTTTTTTCAAAAGTTTCGTCCAGAAAAATCCCACGGATTAGTAAAAAATCCCAGGGATTCGCAAAAGACGGTTTTTTCAAAATTTCCGTCGGAAAAATCCCACGGATTCGTAAAAGACAACTTTTTTTTTCAAAATTTCCGTCCAGAAAAATCCCACGGGATTTGTAAAAAAATCCCACGGGATTCATAAAAAAAATCTCACGGGATTCGTAAAAAAATCTCACGGGATTCGTAAAAAGACGATTTTTTTTTCAAAATTTCCGTCCAGAAAAATCCCACGGGATTCGTAAAAAGACGAACTTTTTTTTTTCAAAATTTCCGTCCAGAAAAATCACACGAGATTTGTAAAACAATCTCACGGGATTCGTATAAAAATCCCACGGAATTCGTAAAAAGACGAACCTTTTTTTCTTCAAACATACCCGCTATCCATCATGCCAAGATATTGACCCACTTCAAGTAAATCTACTCCCCAACTAGCATAAGTGTGAGCAACAAGAACTCTCGATTCCATAAAAGCAATTTGGAAAAGATGAAGAAACAACATCCGTAATGGAAAGATGTCTAAAATGAATAATGGGACAAACCGACAAACAGTTTTTTGGTTTACTACGATAAACAAATTTAAATTTATTCAAAATGCTACTCCTATAAGACATCATATTTCACATTAAAAAAGCCAAAAATACTAAAATAAAAAGGTAAAAAGTGATGAGTACATGTTGCCATATTCAATAAAGTGAATCATGAAAAGAAAAGAATTCACATTAATCTCAACTCAACTAATGAAACCATGCACGAAATACATATTCCCAGCAATTCGCTACTTCACATATTGGTTTCACATTATCCACGGCATCACTAATAACCTGAATACGATCCTTATTCATAAACTAACGATTCCACCACCACCATCATAAATACCACTAATTCACAAATAGCATAAGAATCTATAATCAAACACATAAACAAAGATCTAAAAGAAAATAATCATCATACTCACATAATCCTCTTTTGCAAATCAATCGAGCACGAACCGAAGAACCACTTCAATTCAATCAATGAGAAACTAAAAAACCATTACTAAAAGCATCAATAACAAGCATCATTAAAAATTAGATCTAACAGCGAGAAGCTTCTTCCGTCGCAAACACCTTGGTCCGTTAAACCTAATCGAACACGAAGATGCGTTGACATCCTCTTGTCGTGTTGAAAGTGGAGATTTGACTGGTGATGAAGTTATAGTGATGGAGCAATGGAAATAGCTCTGATGAGTTATTATTTTCATTTTTGAGTCACACAATTGACCGAGTTTCAAGTACAGGAGGTAGCTGCTTGATATGAAATGAAACGTGTTTACTTTTGAATGATATTACAAAATTACCCTTCAATAATAATTATATTAAAATAATGATTAATTTAGACCTTTAGATTAAAAATAAGGGGATGGTTGAGATCTTTTGATTTGGCCTTTAGATAATTATTGTTCTGCATTGAACTTTTGTCAATAACATATTTTATAAACGTGCATGTGAATTAAAAACTGAGATAGTGACATTTTATCAAACACATGAGATGCATTTAACCATGTACCATATGACTTTATTATTATTATTATTATTTTTCTACCATAAACAACTCCAATGAATCAAAGTAAAGCATAACCAACTATCTTAAATATAAACATTGACTTCTTCCTTTTTAATTAAACTGTCTTTGTTTAACCAATTTTATAATTGTAAAATGTGTTATACCTAATGAGAAATCCCCAATTTACTTAAAATTAGAGTTCTTTCATATAGAAGAGAGACTTATAACTTTCAATGAACTTTTTTACTCTTTTGAATAGCTAATGAGAAAAGTTAAATGTAAACCCCAAATTATGCAAAAATCTAATTTTAAATCGTGACCATTCATTATTTTATCAACCCCCAGGTTTCATACTTTAAAAAAAAATGTCTGTCTCACATACTTACGCGAAAAAATTATATCATCACGAAGATAATTAAATCATCTTTCTATAAAGAAGAGAGACTTTATAACTTTCAATGAACTTTTTTTGCAGCTTTTTTGGGAGTGTCGAATTTTACGCTTGGAAAAATACATGTTATTTGTTATTTTAACATCTTAGGTGATTATACAAAAATCACATGTAATTTTATGAAATTGCACGTGATTTCTAACCTAAAAAATCACATATGATTTTTTTAGACGCAAATTTCAACACTAAAACAAAACTCGTAAAAAAAATCGTCGAAAGTATATCGAAGTGCCCAGCTACGAAAAGATGAAAATAAATAAATAAATAAATCTCGCCGCGATAGTGTATTTTTGTTGCTTAACGATTTACTGTTTGCAATCTTTTTTATATACGTGAAAACTGTTATTTTAATTTGATATAAAAATAAATGGCAAAGATTGATTCATTGGGTATTTAAAGAATTTAGGATTTACATTCATCTCAACTTAGATAGCAGTAGCATAAAACAACAAAATAAATTTTTATATATTTTTTATATTTTTACATAGTCAAGGATGACACTCTAGTCTCATATTTTTTTACACGCACTTTTCAATGAGGTAATCGTACTACGTATTTCACTTTTGTTAGAAATAATATATTGTAAGTTGTACTAGTAACAAATAGCTAAAATATAGTCGATGAATAATTGATATATATATATATATATATATATATATATATATATATATATATATATATATATATATATATATATATATATATATATATATATATATATATATTTTCAAGTAGACCGTCTTTAAACCCAATAGTCGACAAAAGGCTAATTTTTCCTAATCATTCATGTTTTATCAAATTAAAAACTGAAACAACGAAAATTTTGGGTTACCCGCATATATGTACTACACTTGCATGTCACACATCATTGTCAAGCTGAGTTAACCTGCAAAATTTCTTGCATTTATAAAAGTAATCAATATCAATATATTAAGTAAAATTGAGAAAAATGTAGCATTGAAATACGTGCAAAAACTTGGTTCAATGAATAGACAAGAGAATACAACTCTGGACCTCTTTAAAGCCTGAAGCACACGACGGCTGACTCGACCCATCAGAATTTAAAACTCAAAATAGCACAAAACAGCCCGTTCTTAGAAAAATGATTCATATTGTCACCTTTATAACGATAAAAGAAGTCATGGTACAATTTCGTGAAACACATATCTTTGAATATCATTCCCAAATTCACATTGCTTTGCTATCTGACTTGCTCATGGAACCACGATAAAAAAAGATAGATAGTCACTTACAACAATAAACGATTATGTAAAAAAATACAGTAACCGCTCGCTAATAATTTATAAATATCCAACGTGAATGTAACATACAACAAGCCTCATGCCACAACACTATGGCCAGTAGATCTTCTGCATTTTAACAAGTTTGTAAACCCGCTTCTATGGGAAGAAAGTTTACCACCTGCTTGATTGTTTCAGGACAAATAAAACTTGCAAACGAGATAGGGACAGCTTGTTTACTTGGTTCCTGGTCAGCCTCTACATGAACCACAATAAACATCAAGAATGGATAGCGATACGGAAATCTATATGAGATGACCTAACCTGATTAATTCAATATACTTTTGATCGTGTATCCAGCTTACCAAATTATTGAAGAGACGAGAGTTTTCATTCAAATTATAAGGAAATTATGGACCATTTAATGGCTTCATACTATATTGAAACTGAATTACCCAATACATGTGCTAATTAAACTAAAGAAAAGGGGAGACGGAAAACTAATCGATTTGGTTCTTGCAAACGCATAACAATTGATCAAAGTTTACTGCATTTGTAAAATTCAAAATTTCCCATCTTTAGATGTTTACAATGCACACATCATTTATCAGTCTGAAAAGCCCAAATATCATATATAATAAACATGTAGATGAATTAAAAACTGAGATAGTGACATTTAATGACCATGTACCATACGACTTGTTTTTATTTTTACCCTTAAAAAACTCCAGTCAATCAAAGCAAAGCATAACCAACCATCTTAAACATTAACATTGACTTCTTAATTTCTAATTATGCTTAATTTCTAATTAAGCATAACCAATTTTATAATTGTCAAGTGTGTTACACCTATGTCAATAAAAGTGCACATTTTTACGGAGTAATACATATTTGATGATCAATTCATTTAGCATAAATAGTTACAATGTACTCAATTCATTTAAGACAAAGAAAGGAAAGCAAGCAAAACATGAACGCAAAATATAAACGCAAACTTGACTCATAGTTGAAAGACAATATAGAAAAAGGTGGCAGTGGCATATGTTACCTTTCTTGGAAAGCGAATGCAGCAGAGTAGCGACGTATGCAAAGGAGTGATAAAATATCTACTAAACTTTTGGTTGTGGATGAAAGCTTGCTCTAATCATGAACTATTAATGAATAGCTACATTTTCCCTCGTAAAATATCAATCTTTAGAATTCACACTTTTGTTGTTAATAAAGTCTATGTTATTAAGAACATATTTTAAACAACTAACAATATGGATATATTTTTATGTGAAGTCTTGCATCTTTCTATGTAAAAACAGCCCAGTTTAATCTTTATACTCATAGGAGTTTGAAATTTTCACAAAACGAGTTATAGGTGTCAAAAGGGGTTGGTCAGTTAATGGCTCAAAATGGGTTATTTTATGTACGGGCTGAGTTGACCCGAAATTTCTTGTCCAAACGCATTTAATTTCCATATTGTGAACATATTCAAAGATGAAGAAATTCATAGTACACATACCATGAATAGCCTCAGTGTAAATCAATCACTAAACCTATTACTTTTATCTTGAATTTGCACTTTCGTTGTTCATAAAGTCTATGTTTTTAAGAATCATCTTTTAGAGAACAATACGGATATATTTTTATGTGAAATCTTCTTTTTTTGGGTAAAAGGTCAACGACCTGGTAAATATATTACTCCAAAAAGCATTTAAGTACAACAGATATGGGTGAATCCCATATCTCAGCCTGTTACATAGGCGAAAAGCTTACATAACAAGATACTTCCTATTTTCTAAACAAGAAACAAAACCGCTAACCCCATGATAACAAAAGACTCTGACAAAAATAAAAACTACTTCCTACGACCTTGGAGATTAAAGCCATACATGGCATTAAGAGCATCCAATTCCCCTGGAAGATCATAAATTTGCTTCGAATAATCATCATAGTCATCAAACTCATCTTCACGCTCATGACCACATCCAAAAGATTTGCCGATTAGGTAAATGCGCGTTAAGAACCTCATCATCATCACTATCAGAAACCACCACCTCACCCACCTTTGAAAAAGGGTTAGCCCTCTTAATGGAAGAGGTAGACGGAATAGGATGACCATCATCATCCACAAGAGTAGCTTTCCCATCAATAAGTAGCTTTTCAAGCTTACCAATTTTCTCAACTATAGGAGTAGAACAAACTTCCTTTGTTCCCATTGTATCACTCACAAACGGTTCTTGTGATGTAGCACCGGTCTTAATCGACTCATTCTCATTAACCTCCATTGTACGACCATCATCTACATCTGTATCGTCCATATTAAGAGCATCAAACTGATTAGAAGTAGTGATCTTGGTTCCACTCGTACTAGCCACATCAGAAGCCTTCTTCTTACTGACATTTACTTTCTTGGGTTCAGGAGGAGTCTTTCTTGGCTGATATTCAAAATGCTTACCCACCACAGGTTTAGTAAAACCTCCTCGACCCGGATTCGATCTAGCTTGCTTTCCCTTCTTCTTATTGTTAACAGTCTAGAAACCATCACTTACGTTCTTATTAGGTTGAGCAGTCGGAATCACAACCTTAGGACAATCCACCAAAGTATGTCCAAATACCTTTCATTTATCACATCGAGGCGGTTTCCACTCATATTCAACACGGATCTTCTCAATAATCGAGCCGTACCATCAAGTAAAGGAATCTCAACGGTGAGGTGTCCCAAGAACCTCATCCGACTTCACTTCAATCATACACCTAGCAAAACTACTACGGCCCCAAGATTCTTTGCACATTTGACTAGTAAAAGCATCTAACCTTTTGGGTGTCCCAATCAATGTAGCAAGAAGATGAGCCGATCATCGAAAACATAGCTAAGGGAACATCATGGAATTTAACCCACACCGAATGTTAGTCAAATCCTCTTTAAGCAAGTTCGTGTTCAATGTCCATGGTTTAAGAATAATAGAACATTACGAATCAACCAAGGACCATTATCAAGAACATCATTGACGCATTTCTTCGAATTAAACTTGAAGAAAAAGAACCCCTTAGCGTTCATCATAACCTTTTGTAAACTATACTTAGCCCACGCATTGCGAACATAATAATCTACAACAAGAAAAGCAAGGCGTTGACCAAGGAAGTATCCGTAAAGAGTATTCTCAAACCTCATGTTCACCTCTTCCACTACTTTCATTGGGACTGAAAGGTCAACATCATCCTTCATTTTGCTGCATTTTAACATCCGAAAATTAGAAACGTGTTTCTGGGATTCATTAGAAGCAACACCCGCGTAAGAAACCGAGTTAACTCCATTACCACGAGTAGTATCAACCTTGGGTGCATTAGGATCAGAAGTAACACTCTGATTCATATTCTCATTAGTACCATACTTCTGGGATTGCATAGCCACATTAAAACTCGAATGAGGAGTATTAGTTGAATTAACTTTAGTACCATTCGAATTAGATTGAAGCCCAATACCACTCGAATTGTTCACATCAGAAGATGAAGCCATATTAGCAATATCACTGTCAATTTTATTCATTGCTTCATCAAACTTCTTATGCGCATTAGCAATCAATTGCTCCACATTAGGCTATTTTGAACCATTAGAGGACGAATCAGAAGCAGGTGTATCATGGCTTTGCTCCAAATCATCCAAAACAACCTTATCCTTAACCTTGTTCACGTTAGCAGCCCCATCACATTCAATGTGGTCAACAAGACTCTTGTTCTGACCAGCACTCCCATCATCTTTGCCTGTAATCCGTTTTGTTGGGAATTATATTCAAGTTAATAAGACAAAATACATGAAAGATGAAGGAATGTTGAAGACAAAGAAAGACAAGGGACCTACTTGGCAAAGAAGTATTTATTTTCTAGTCCCTTGTAGTCATTTGTAACCCTAGTATCTTTTTTATATAAAGAGATACAGGGAGTTAGGTTTATGTGTGTCAAACAATGTAAACATAAGACAAAGGTGTGTGTGTGGGAAAACCCAGGCGTGGGGTGCCTAGGGTTTTGGTAAATGTCGACATATAGTATTTAGCCTCAAGGATCATTGATCTCTGTTAGATTGTAACCGTCTTAGAGTTGATCATCTAGGATTGGGGCTGTAGATGTGTTTTGTAGAACACATGATGACGAAGAAACCTTAATAATAACAATGATAGTTTGATTATTCCGCTGTGCATATATATATATTGTTTATTGTTATTTGTGCTTTATTGATAATCCTAGATAAGGTCTAAACAACCTAGAGCATCGATTCTCACATGTGGTTTCAGAGCCAGGTTGCTCTTGATATCTAGGATTTCGCAAGGTTTATGGAAAAAGAAGAAAACAATTCGAATCTAAAATAATTTTCGTAATGCTTCTGCAGGTCAGTTTTCAAACAGGTGTAACGTTTTTGTTAATCGTTGGATCTTGACGAAATTTTAGGTGGAGTTTCCCTATATACTCATCTAACTTTTCACTGGAGGGATTGTCAATTCGAGCTTTCAATCAAAAGTTATTCAATGTCGAATACTGCTGCACAGGAAGGGTAAACTATTCGAATTTTAAGACTTAGTTCATATATAAATCGTTGTCGTCTTTTGCAAGCGATGACAATACTTTGAATTATATATTTACCTCGTCCCAAGATTATGAGTCCAATTAAAAATCATGGTTTGGTAGAGCTACGGAATAATTATTATTCTTTTTGATGGTTACTGAAGTGGAGATATTATCATTGTACGCAACAAGATTCATTCAATTCTTATACTTTTGAATCTTTAATTAATCAATGGAACTTTTATCACATACAACAATCATGATAATGAGAGCAGGTTGTGAGTTTGATTCATCATGCGTTAAAAAAAAAACAATAAGTGTAATGTCTTGGAGCTACTGCTGTGTCATCATTGGATTGGAGAAACAAAGTGGATCAACATGTGAGCTGTTGTGTTAACTTTATACTGCTATATGTTACAAATGATGTTGATATTTAGTGTTGCTACGTCTAGTTTCTACTGTCGAGTTCGATTAAGTGCTGCCAGGTATTTTTACTACTACTCACGTTGAATTTGTTGTACTGTTATTGGTTACCACTGCTAGCCTATTTTGTTACCACTGCTCGAACGATAGTTTCCACTGCTAGCTCAACGGTTACCACTGCTACGATACTATTGTTACCACTGCTTTCAAGGTTTATTTATGAGTAGTGATTTGGAGGGTTCGTGATCGACAAGGCATTGGTGTGTTGTAAGCTACTATTACAAGTATTGTTTGTCAAGTTATATATTGGATGTTGTTGTTCATGTTATATAACTACTCCTACTCGTTGAGGATTAAGTTGGTGACTACTGCTTGAGTATGTAACAAGCGCTGCTCCTCGTTTAATATTGCATATGGAAAGATGGATGTTTAAATGAAGGATCTTGATTGGTTAATAATGAGACAGTGATTTTCATGCACAACTATAGTTATATTGATATAAATTTGTCGGTGCTTGGAATATTGTGTTAAACCGGTTAGTTTGCATGATCAAAATACTAGTATGGTTATTACTTTAGCTTTGTCTATGAAATTATTTGTACTGCCGGTGGTGTCCGAGAAAAATTTTCTACTGCTAGTATTACCCGATATACGTTGTTTCTATTGTTAGCTTTGGTCGATATCGGATAGTACATACTTTTTGGTTCTCGGATAAGTTTAACTAGATTGGTTTTCGATTTGAGGGGAAGTTGAGTGTGATATTTGTTATGGATTTTTGGCGACACACACAAGAGTTGGTTCACACACACAAGAGAATTTTGGTTTTTGTTCTTAACAGGTTCATGGCTCATTCTTATTGTCATAATTGATTACGAAGAAAGGCGTTTATCACCTATTTGAAGATGAAGTGGAATTATTTGGGTTTGTGTTTTATCATATCTTAAAGTGGGAGATTACACTTTTAAGGTAACTTGTTCGTGCTTCAATGATTGTGACGAAGAATTGACATAACACTTAAAGGAGTGACGTTATTGTGCTCAGTGATTATTGTCAAGTGCGATGTCATCTTTAGTGCAAGATATAAGACACATGTTTGGGTTGTTCTACTTCAGCATCAAGTTGGTTATACTTGGTTTTCTTCATCAGTAATTATTACATAAAGCCTACATTCTTCAAATGGTTAACATATGGGTTTCGAGGAAGCTTAATGTTAAAATGTTTAACCATTTGCATGCATCATTCGAGGTGAAGGTTTTACGATCGCTAGTTGTTATTACTATCACGATTTTGATTTCTACTATTTCAAGTTCATTTTTAGATGCGTAAAACTTAATGGTGGGTAATTTGAAACATTGGAAGGATGGATTGGACGTATGATATTGATTCATAGTTGTGAAGATCAAGGTTGATCACTTATGACCCCTAATTGAAGATGATAAAAAGGGGAAGAATATTTCCATAGAAGCTGCAACTTGAATATTCTTGGTGATTGCATGTTTAAGGGGAAGTTTGTTTATCTTTCATGACATACTTGTTCGTGCTTATTTGGTTTTGTCATTATCAACTAGGGGAAGATTGTTGGGAATTATATTCAAGTTGGTAAGACAAAATACATGAAAGATGAAGGACTGTTGAAGACAAAGGATGACAAGGGACCTACTTGACAAAGAAGTATTAGTCATTTGTAACCCTAGTATCTTTATTATATAAAGAGATACAGGGAGTTAGGTTTATGTGTGTCAAACAATGTAAACATAAGACAAAGGTGTGTGTGTGGGAAAACCCAGGCGTGGGGTGCCTAGGGTTTTGGTGAATGTCGACATATAGTATTTAGCCTCAAGGATTGTAACCGTCTTAGAGTTGATCATCTAGGATTGGGGTAGATGTGTTTTGTAGAACACATGATGATGACGAAGAAACCTTAATAATAAAATGATAGTTTGATTATTTTGTTGTGCATATATATATATATATATATATATATATATATATATATATATATATATATATATATATATATATATATATATATATATATATATATATTGTTCATTGTTATTTGTGCTTTATTGATAATACTCGATAAGGTCTAAACAACCTAGAGCATCGATTCTAACACGTTTCATTCGTGCATCAAGTTCATCACAATCCACATTGATATATGGAAGCGTATCCTTTTGCAACCCAACTTGATCGGCCAAGTTAGCTGGTGCATCAATAGTTTGCGAACTACTAGTTTGATCGGCCAAACTAGTAGAAGACCCCACATCTTTAGTGCCCTTACGAGCACTATTCTTGTTGAAGAAACCTTTTTCCATCCCTCTTTAACCCTCAACCTGTCGAAACAAATCACCCCAACCTAGTAACAATCAACCAGCGAAACGCATGCACAATAGAGAAACAAAGCGACAAAAAAACCCTAACTTATGAAAAGTTAGGGTTTAACCATTAACGACCAGATCCTAACCAACACCCATCATGAACACACCACTAAGAAAGAATTCGGATCAGTGAAGCTTTAATAGGTGTGATAACCGACTAAGGATAAAGAATAAATAGGGTCGATCAATAAATACGAAAGTCGGTTTGATAAACAAAACAATTTTATGTAAACCCTAAAAAATTGATTCTACAAAAATTATCTAAATCTTGAGAAACAATACATGAATCCAATCTAAAAACGAATTAACAATGAAGTTAAGTAATCCAAACCAGATCGATGCAAAGAATTCAAGAAAAGAGACAGAATTGATGGAACGATAGAAAAGATATTAGGGAAAAAAATCGCCAAGAGGGTTGTATGGATATAAAACTGTTGGTTTTATGTGAAATCTTCTATATTTCTATGTAAAAACTGTTGGTTTTATGGATATAAATTAGTAGACGTGAGTTAGGATCGAACTCGAGACCACGGAATTGCACACTTTGCGTATGAGAATTAAAGTTAATAATTAAATGTAATAGTTATATTTATTTATTAATTAAACGAAATAACTATAACGAACGTTAAGTAATTAAGTGTAATGGACTAACGGTCGTTAATGGAATTGGAAAGGACTAGATTGCAAATATTAGGAAGGTTCCGGAATCCCTTGTGGGATGTTGTAACCGATCGGCCACAAGGACCAAACCCAACCCAACTCAAACTCAAACTTGTTCACCAAGTTTAGTTTAGTATATATACAAGGCTAAGGGTCTTGTGTTTTGCATCTCTTGTACTCATTAAGCTAATTCTAAAATTGTTTGTGTGTTTTTCTTGCTAAAACCGATCGACACACACCTCAAGGGTGTCGATCCTCAACTTTTCCAAATCAAAGTTATTTGTTTAATTAAAACTAGCGTTCCTTTAATTCGGTATAGTACGTGTGTACAAGAAAGTGGTACTAACACATCATTGTTAGTATTCTTGGATTGAATTACAAAATCGGTAAGGGGTAATTCACATAATCCTATAAACCCTAATTAGGGTTCATCCAGTTGCTAGTTTTGTGGATTTGATTCTTGTTCGGCTATAATCAAGAAAGGTACGCATATTCTTGTTTATGCTAATTAATTATTCGTTAATCTTTGATATACGCTTCCGCATGTATACTTTGATGTTTTGTGTTTTACTTATTGAATTTCATGTTATATAATTCCAACAGTGGCATCACGAGTCATTGGTTTTAATGAGTAATTAATAAAACGAATAATTGTATGTTGTTTGATATGGTTAATCTAGGGTTTTGGTTTAATTTTTTATGTGTCGATTTATTTTTTTTTAATATGGGGCGTACCCCTTAAAATTTTTTAGTCGACATATTTAAAATTTTTTAGGGTTTGTAAAATTGTTTGTTAACCTTATCGAAACCTAGAATTAATATATATGTTACGTGATTAATTCATGAATAATATGTTATGTGACATGGAATTATTATATGCGATCTTGTGACTAATTGAATAATTGTTATGATATAGCCATGATGATACATGCATGTTGACATGGATAGTTGCTTGAATATTGTTTAATTGTTAAGATATTTTAGCACATGGTTATTTATGATAAATCTTGAACTGGGGAAGACTCCAATTATATATTAATGAATCAATTATGTGCTATTTGGTATATTTTAATTAAGGGTTTACGCAATCGATTCGTCGATGTATGTGGCTCACTTTCTATTGCTGGAGTGAAAGCCCTAATTAATATATACATTAATTAACCTAGACATTGATTATTAATAGGGTTTTATCGAATAAGTTGCATGTAGCTACTTGTTTACACGTATTAATTGTTAGTTATGTGTGCATTGTTTTTAGTTATTTATTTTTTATTTTTTTACTTGTTTGTTTATTATGTGTGTGCTTTTAAGAAAAGGTGATTTTGAATAGAAAAATAATACGGACTAAAAAATGGTGAAATTTGATTTGTTTTAAAGAGTTAAGTTTTCAATAGTTTAATTGATTGATTTTTTGGTACAAAAATGATAACGGCTCACCCAATTTGACGGACCGTGGGAAGTACTAGGAGGGGAGCGTTAAATTGTGACCCTAAACAGGAGGTTATTGCTTCAATGACGACCAAACTCTCCGCTTGCTTGAGAGTCAAATTGGAGTTACCAAGTAGGCTATGCGTACAAAATCATCTTAAGGCAAATTAGCTTTAATTCCATGCGCCACTGATGGGAATTACCCGAAAAACTAAGTGTTTACACTTATGCAAAAGTACGGGTATAATGGACGATAATTAAAGGTAAATTCCTTTATTGGCGAAACCAATACCTAAATCAAAACTTTGATAATTTGATCTTTATGAATTGGTAATATAAAGTTTTTTTATTAAAATTTATGCTACAAGATGAATGCATGACATCTTTGTACATATTTGATTTGACCACATAAAATCAAAACTAGTACCCTTTATAAATTAAGTTATATGCCATCTAATTAAAGGGACACTTGAAGTTGCAATTTACGTCATGTCAGAACTTGGCGAGATTGTAATGGAGAGGTAAATCTTTATGTAAAGTCAGACCTTACATGAACATATTTGCAGTTCTTTAAGTTAGACACTTAAGTTGAATATGAAGTGAGACCTGGACTCAAGGCATAAGATGGGATGAAACATGTTTATATTTTCAATAGCGTTGGAAAATATAAATCCCATAATGATCTAGGAATTGGAAATTGTTTGCCAATTATTGTTCGACAGATTACCTTATTATATGCTTTTGTTACTAGCAAATCAACTGATGTAATGAACATATGATAATTTAGATCATAGTTTTCGAGAAAATTATATGGTTATATGTTTATATTTTCTTGGGTATATTTTATTTTCTTGAAAATTTGTATTATCGAAAATACTAATACTTGAACTTTTTCCCAGTAGAAATGGCTCAAAACAACGATAACACTAACACTTCACTAAGTTCTGCGTTAAAAGTTTTTGATCGAAAAAGTTGATCGCTCGAGAATTTCAATGATTGGCACCTCTTTGAGAATTGTCCAGAGTTCTTGATCGGTTGAATTATATGTACACGCCTTGTCCCGCTAAACCAAAGACCGACGCACCTCAAGCGGAAAAGGATTCTTGGAAAATTGAGTATAAGCGTCATAACGATGTGGCTTGCCTAATGTTGGGAATGATGGAACCTGCTCTTCAAAAGGAGTTCGAAAATTACTTCCCATCTGTCATGCTCGATGAACTTTGAACTATGTTCGAGAAAACAGCTGCTGTCGAAATTTATGATTTGGTCGATGCATTACATAGCTGCAAGCAGGGAGAGGGTAAACCCGTAAGTGCTCATGTATTGGAGATGAAAGGATACATGGACCAATTAAGGGAACTTGGAAAAACTTATGAAGATGACATGGCCGTGAACTTGATCAACAAGTCCTTAACAAGGATTTCAATGGTTCTTTGGAACTTCAATATGCAATCGCGTGGGAAGCGATTCTTGACCTACACGCATTGCTAATTGATTATCAAAAGGGTTACCTCGTAGGCTCCTACTCCCGGTACTTTCTATTCAGGTGGAAGGATAAATAAGCCAAAACCGCAGTTCGAACAACAAGAGGTGATGGGCAAGGGAAAGTTGATAAAGGTAAAAGGTTATGGCCTATCAACCGAACCCAAGAAGTGCCCTACTCCTAGGAAGGAAAATCCTAAAAGGATCAAGCATGCCACCACCGCAAGGTCATTGGGCATTGGAAGAGAAAGCTATGCTATCTATCTTGATGAATTATGGGGCAAATAAGATGAAGTATGACGGTCCTCGCCGGTTCTTCGTGTAATTTATTTGTGTTTGAATTATTTACTCTAAATCATAAAAATTCCTTGGTATATGATCTTGGATGTGGTATTCACATTTGTAATACACGCAGGGTTTAGAGTGGAGAGGAAGCTAGCCTATGGGGAGCAATATCTCGCGTGGGAAATGGCGCATATGCACTATTGAAGCCATAGGAACGTTTAGTTTAGTATTGCCTTGGGCTTAGTACTATTATTGAACAATTGTCATTACGCACCTTCTATAATAAGAGGTGTTGTTTCCTTTCGATATTGTTGGATGATGGTTTTACTCATACTATTTCACGTAATGGAATTTCTTTCTTTAAATGGTGTATTTTATTTTAATGCGATTCATGTGAATGGTGTGTTTGAAATTTATGTGATTGAAATGAATCTAACAAATATAATAACTCGATGTTTAGCATCAATAAGAAAATAAAGTTGGACTTGAATTCTTCTTATCTTTGGCATTGTAGACTTGCTCATATAGGCAGGCTCGCATGCAAAAGCTACAACAAGAAGGGCTTTTGCAAAGTATCAATGATGAATCATTTGATAAATGTGAGTCATGCATATCTTGGAAGATGACGAAGAAACCTTTTCATAGCAATATGGAGAGGGCGTCCAATCTACTTGGTCTTATTCATCTTGATGTGTGGACCACTTAGACATGTGTCAAAGAGAGGTGCTAGCTACTTCTTAACCGTTCATCGATGATTTCACGTTATGGTTATGTTTATTTACTTAAACATAAACATGAGGTGTTTGAAACATTTAAGGTTTTCAAAGCGTATAGAGTCGCAATTGGGAAAGAAGATTAAAGCTCTTCGATCCGTAGAGGAGATGAGTATGTAAGCCAAGAGTTTAAAGATTACTTAGTGAGAATGGAATTGTCCAGAATCTCACTTCTCCATATACTCCACAACAAAATGGTGTATCCGAGAAGAAATCATACATTGTTGGACATGATACGATCTATGTTTAATCTTACTACTCTACCTTTATCCTTTTGGGATTATGCTTTAGAATCAGCTGTTCGCATTCTTAATATGGTCCCACAAAGAAGGTTGATAAGACACCATATGAAATATGGCATGGTAAAGCTCCTAACCTGTCTTATTTAAAGGTCTGGGGTTGCGAGGCATATGTTAGACGTGACTCAGCAGATAAACTCCAACAAAGGGATCTGTAAAGTGTATCTTCGTAGGATACCCTAAGGAAACTATGTGTTACTACTTCTACTATCCAGCTGAAAATAAAGTAATTATTGCTAGGTATGGAGATTTTATTGAAAATGATCTCGTATCTCGAGAATTCAGTGGGAGGTTTTATGATCTGGAAGATGATCTTGAAGATGCATTACCTTCTAAAAACACTAACGCATTCCGCTTAGAACCCGATAGTCCGGGTCCTCACCGAAGTTGAAGTGATTCCGTTCAGAGATCCGTAAGGTCTATGCGTGCACCGAACGTCTATGTCTTAATGTAGAGGTTGAGGAAACTATGTTAGGAGATCTTGGAGGGCCTAATAGTTAAAAAGCTGCCATGGAAAGTCCTGAAAAGGAAAAATGGCAAGTTGCAATGAATGAGGAAATACAATCCATGAGAGAAAATGAAGTCTGGGAAGAGGTCAATTTACCTCCAAACGCCAAGGTGGTTGGATGTAAGTGGCTCTATAAAATAAAGACTGACATGGATGGCAATATACACGTCTATAAAGCTCGTCTAGTTGCGCAAGGTTATACACAAACCTATGGCATTGATTATAAGGAGACCTTTTCTCCTGTAGCAGACATTAGAGCTATTAGAATTCTCATAGCTATAGCAACATATTATGACTATGAGATATGGTAGATGGATGTCAAAACCGCCTTCTTGAATGGTCGCTTAGATGAAGACATCTATATGAAGCAACCTGAGGGGTTCGTGAATCCACAATTTCCAAACCGTGTTTGCAAACTTCAAAGGTCCATTTATGTATTGAAGCAAGCATCAAGGCAATGGAATAAGAGATTTGATGAAGAAATCAAAAGGTATGGATTTATTCAAAATCTTGATGAGCCATGTGTATATCACAAAGTTAGTGGGAGTGATGTAATTTTCCTTATCCTTTATGTCGATGACATATTAATTATGGGAAAAGACATTCCAAGTTTTCAAAATGTTAAGGCATATCTTGGGAAATGTTTTTCCATGAAGGACTTAGAAGAAGCTGCATACATTTTGAGAATCAAGATCTACCGAGATAGGTCAAAGCGGTTAACTAGTTTAAGTCAAAGCACTTACATTGATAAAATATTGAAGAGATTCAATATGCAAAATTCCAAGAAAGGATATTTGCCGATGGAAGTAAAGCATGGCTTATGTAGCGATATGTACTTCAACTACCGTGAAGTGGCATGCATGCGAAATGTTCCTTATGCTTCGATGAGGATCTATTATGTATGTTGTGAGATGCACAAGGCCGATGTGGCGCTCGCCGAATATGACCGGTCGATATCAACAGAATCCGGGTGAACTTCATCGATCGTCATTAAACATATTCCAAAGTATATGAGGAATACGAAGATTTGTTTTAGTGTATGGTGGAAATCAAACACGAGCTTGGTGTTGCTGTGTTTACGTGATGCGTCTGGCGATGTGATAAAGATGATACGCAGTCTCATACGGGTTATGTCTTTGTAATCAATGGAGGAGCAATGATTGGAAGAGCAAGAAACATAGTACGATTGCGATGTCCACGACAAAAGCTAAATACATAGCCGCTTGAAGTCGCAATGAGGTGTTTGGATTAGGAAATTCATTTCGTGGCTTGGTGTTATGTCTTCAATTGAATCACCTATTGATATGTATTGTGACAATTCTCGAATCATATTTTCCAATGAGCCCAGAGTCATGAAAGGCACCGACATTTTCTACGGAAGTATCACTATGTTCGGGAACAAGTCCGTGAAGGTGAAATAAATCTATTGAAAGTTCACACAGATGATAACTTAGTTGATCCTTTCACTAAGGCTTTGGCTAAAGACAAGCTTATTGGACTTGCCAATGGAATTGGACTTCGTTTAGCTAATAGTTTCATGCAAAACTGTTATTACTATTTGGATAAAGGATATTGTAAACATTTATTATTTTGATGAAATAAAATTTTGATTATGTTTATTTTCATTTATAATATTGTTGTCCTATATTTTCATGTTTAATCCGTGAGTCACTAAGTTATTCTAAATTGTCCGTTGTCGATTAATGATATGGGAGTATCATTAAACTAAGACAAATCTGAGAGATGTGGTAGAATATACTTGAAAGTATATTGATGAGAATGCATACCAATTTCAGATGATATTCAATGAATTGAATATAGGACTTATCCCAACTAAATAATTTACTTTGCGGATATTGTTATAAGTAAATTATGAATAGTTATTCTCAGACTTGAGATACCAGATAAGTGTCATGAATGTAGTGCATTTCTATGGAACAACTTAACGCTATACGTAACTGGTAGTCATAAGGGTTGTTTTCAGAACTGTTACAAAGTTTGTGGGTTAGTCTCGTAGTTAAGATAGAATTTGTTCATTCAAATTTATTTGGAGTTTAATATTGCTGGCCCCTCGTAGAGTTGACAAGATGTTTGTGCGGCCTCACCCAAAATCTCCCCTAAATATGTTTAGAAGATTTGGTAATCTTGGTAAATCACATACAACAAGAAACATAATAGTTTAATAAAGAATGACTTAACACCATATCTTTATTTAACGTGGTATTAGAAACAAAAGGATAATAATAATAAGAAATCGAAGTGTTGCTAGACGCTAACCGATGTGATCACTCTAATAAGATATATCCAAGTGTGAGCTGTTGGTTTTATGGATATAATTAGTAGACGTGAGTTAGGATCAAACTCGAGATCACGGGATTGCACACTTTGCGTATGAGAATTAAAGTTAATAATTAAATGTAATAGTTATATTTATCTATTAATTAAACGAAATAACTATAACAGACGTTAAGTAATTAAGTGTAATGGACTAACGGTCGTTAAATTGAATTGGAAATGACTAGATTGCAAATATTGGGAAGGTTCCGGAATCCCTTGTGGGATGTTGTAACCGATCGGCCACAAGGACTAAACCCAACCCAACTCAAACTCAAACATGTTCACCAAGTTTAGTTTAGTATATATACAAGGCTAGGGGTCTTGTGTATTGATCTCTTGTACTCATTAAGCTAAACCTAAAATTGTTTGTGTGTTTTTCTTGCTAAAACTGATCGACGCACACCTCAAGGGTGTCGATCCTTAACTATTTCAAATCTAAGTTATTTTTTTAATTAAAACTAGCATTCCTTTAATTAGGTATAGTACGTGTGTACAAGAAAGTGTTACTAACACATCATTGTTAGTATTCTTGGATTGAATTACAAAATCGGTAAGGGGTAATTCACATATCCTATAAACCCTAATTAGGGTTCATCCAATTGCTAGTTTTGTGAATTTGATTCTTGTTCGGCTAGAATCAAGAAAGGTACGCATATTCTTGTTTATGTTAATTAATTATTCGTTAATCTTTCCTATACGTTTCCGCATGTATACTTTGATGTTTTGTGTTTTATTTATTGAATGTCATGTTATATAATTCCAACAAAAACAACCCAGGTTGATCTTTATACTTATATAAGTTTGAAATTTTCATAATACGAATTATATGTGTCAAAAGGGGTTGGTCAGTTAATGGGTCAAAATGGGAAGTTTTAAGTATGGATTGGGTTGAACCGAAATTTCTTGGCCCAAAATTTCTTGCCCAAACGCGTTTAATCTCCTATTAATTATTAGTGAGTGTAATATAGTAGTAAAACTTATATTCCTGCAACATTACTCAAATACTTCGAAACAAAAACAAATAGGTTGTTTAATGCTTAAAAAATTACTTCATGTGGCTTTTGCTCTGTTGCGTAATAATTCTTAGCATACTAATAGGTCTGTGCAGGCATTTTATTGATTGAATTATGTTCAAGTATTTGTCAAAAGTAACATAATAGAGTCTTATATAAAAATTATATCATGTATAAATAAAACCAGATATTTTGTAGGATACTAATAAGTGTGTGCAGGTATTTATTTGTTGGTTTTGCACTTGAGCTTACATCCTATAATTTGACCGTTCAATCGGCCAAACCCAATGCAAGAAGCAAAACCTCACATCTGAAATATTAGGTAGAAATTAGATGTTAGTGTCTAAACTTTGCCAAGATAAATGATCTATTAATTGAATTTTTACGGTAAGAAAATCCAAACACTTTCCTAAAACCGTCTCTTCTACATATAAGCATAATAATATAAGAAATCTTAAACACCATCTAAATAACAATTCCAAATACAAATATAGTATCTTTCGATATCTACCTTTTAATTTATAGCAGATTGTTACAAATTACAAACATAGTATCCACCTTTAATATTTAGAGCAACCAAACACCCCTTTAAACAACAACCATACACCCCTAGACACCAGTAGCCAAACACCCATTCAGACATCATTGACCGTAGATAGCAGCAACCAAAACTCCTTTTGAGAGCTGTAACTAAATATTGCAAAAGTAATGGATTTATATATGAGTGATACATTTACTGCATCCAAATGCTCTTTATTTTTAATGTCAGCAAGACAAGAATCATGTATCCAATGAAAATAGAGTTGAACTAACTGTAGAAGGAATTTTAAAAGTATCAAAATATTCAAGATAATTTATGTATCAGAAACACTTTGGTCATTATTGACCCATTTCTAATGCAGTATAAAATAAATGTTTTATTGTAGTGATGTTAAAGACAAGAAGTTTCACACAAGCAGTATATTATCTACCTCAAGGGATCTACTATGAATTGGCGAACAACTAGATGGTTACAATTAAAGGTATTTCTGCAAAACTCTCCATGCAAAACAATGTATAAATATCTGCTTTAAGATAAGAATTTAGATTCAAAAGATAAAAGCATATATCTGTTTCTAAATTGATCAAAGCTGGTCATATTTCAGTTCTCGAATATTATGCAGCATCATCTATGATGCAAGCATAAAGAATAAACTATCTATATTCTATATTTCTATATACCTTAAATGACATTCAGACCACTCATATTCCTTCAACTTCATGAGTAAAACATCACACTCGTAAGCCAGATCATTGTACTATATTAACAGAAGCAGACATTTATAACTATAAATTTCAGACCTTCATACCTTACCCCATTGGAGGCCAGTTAGCCATTTGCATCGAACGGGATACTTTTGAGCTGCAAATGTAAAACATTACACTCAAGATAGCTCCAACAATACAACGTGCAAAAGCATATTGTATAGCTGAATACACCGCAGTACCAACCTTATAAAGAACATTATTAGGAGGAGGAGTGACATTGCCAAATTGACAAAACAGAAACAACAAATGATAAAAACATTAGGCTATAAGTTTTAGCAAAATTTAATCAAAAGATATCGCAAAACTAAAGGAATTGAATTTCATTGGGGATTTTTATCGAACACTTAAAGTAGAATTCAATACCACAAATTTGATTGAATCATTCTCCTGATGGATATCAAAAGATATTTTATGGCAATACCTCTTCTGATGCCATCAAACATTCTCCTGATGGATATCAAATCAAAGTGGAAACTAATAGCAAAATTAAAGGCCGTATGAACAAACAAATTAAACAATCAAAGATGAACAAAAAGTAATGATCAAAACCACAATTAAAGTATAATTCAATACCACAAATTTGATTGATGGAAATTAAACCACACTTATGATACATCACAGAGAAAGTAAACTTAAGAAATCGATACATATGATACGCCAGCGAGAAAGTAATCGTAACGTAAGGTTTATTAAGTTATGCCTCGAACACTTACGCAACAAGAATATTAAAACCACAATTACAAACATCTTTAAAAACTTAACATTTATTTAACTACGAGATGCACTACTCCTTGCTGCAGTTACTCTCAACTTCACCATACAAGCTTGATGATAGACCTGAAAGAGTTCAAAAGTAAAACCATGTTAGTGATGCTTTACTGACAAATTCAAGTAAAATCAGGTTCAACAAAAGAGAGAACAAAGTACCTTGTATATTTTGAAGAACATCTAGAATGCGCTGCAACTCATTGACAACAATTTCAATTTTCATTCGTTGGGGTGGGGAATCCACAGAGCATGATACTCCGATCTTAATAGTTGCAGCCAAACATTCTGCCACTATCTTTGCATTCGCTTCCGTACTTTGCAACACAATTGCATCATCATCAATAACATCAATTACACGATCTGGTAATGCCATGTAAGCAAATTTATGAAGGCTAAGACCATCGGTAAACATATCGTCCGTTGGCTTTTTCCCAGTCATCATCTCTAGTAATAATATTCCAAAACTGTAGACGTCCCCACTAGTTGTCATCTCGCTCCTAATACCATACTCTTCAAATCAAAAAGATCAGTTAATTTACAAAACTGTAATCTGCAATTATATATTTAAGCATCATGGAATACATGAATCATATATTACCTGGAGGTGCATAACCAATTGTTCCTTTAACACCGGTTGAGCTGTTTTGGTTTATGTCTGCACCAAGTAGTCGAGTTAAACCAAAGTCTCCAACATGAGCCACCATATCATCATCAAGTAGAATGTTACTTGGCTTCAAGTCACCGTGAACAATCGTTTTTTGGCAGTGATTGTGAAGATAATCAAGTGCTGTTGCAACATCTCTAAGGATATTTACTCTTTGAAGAAGGTTGAGTTTCGATATGTTTGCACTTGAATGAAGCCAACCGTGCACACTTCCATTGGACATAAACTCGTAAACCAAAGCTTTAAAATCATTGCCTTGTAAATCAGTACTTGAACATGAAGTTATTATCTTCAATAAATTACGGTGCCGAATATTCTGCCATGCTTCACATTCTGCTATAAAACTTTTGTGAGCTCCTTTATTTTGAAGATGCAGAACTTTGACTGCAACATGTTTATTATGATTAGAATTGAGGATTCCTTTATAAACCGAGCTAAACCCACCATTGCTAATCAAATTTGCCGCAGAAAAGCCATCAGTAGCCTTGAAAAGTTGATTGTATGAAACTTTCAAAAACAATTCATTCCCTGATGATTGATATGGTCGATTGTTGCATTTCTTCTTATCTAAAAGATACACACAAAAAAATATGATAAGCAACGTCGGTGCAATCACAATGACTAATATGTAGAATGGAAACCTTTTTTGGTTTCTACTGCTCTCCTTGCATTTGGGTAACTCAAATGTAACCAGGCCACCACAAAGCCTATTGTTCCCCAAAACCGAAAATGCACTTGCATTGGAAAACACTCCTACAACCGGTACTTCACCCTCAAAGTCATTAAAAGATAAATTCAAAAATTCTAAGAATTTCCATTTTTCTAAAAATTGGGGAATTTTTCCTGATAAATTATTTTGAGAAATGTCGAATGCCGCCAATCCTCCCAAGGAACTTAATGTAGATGGTATTATGCCTTGAAATTGGTTGCCTCGTAGGTTTAGCGTTGTAAGGCTAATGCACTCACCAAGGCTACTAGTAATGGTACCTGATAAATCATTGTATGATAAATCGATCTCGCTCAACAACTTGAGAACTTTAATCTCTGATGGAATTGAACCAGACAGGCGGTTTTGAGAAAGATTTAAAAAAATAGTTAATGATGGAAGTTGAAGAAGTTGTTTGGGTATGTTTCCACTGAGTCTATTGTCTGCAAGGTTTAACCCATTTAGTTCTTTACAATTCCCAAGGCTTGATGGAATATGACCTTCTAATTTGTTGGAATATGAATAAAATTTATTCAACAATGATAGGTTCCCAATGGCATCAGGGATAGGCCCTGAAAACTGATTGCTAGATAGAGTAAGAAATTGTAGCTTTTGAAGTTTACCAATGGTAGTGGGGATTTTTCCTTTGAATCGATTATTTACTAACCCTAAAAACGTCAAGCCAACTAGACTACCTATGTTTGAAGGGAGGTTTCCAAATAACTGATTCTTTCCTAAACTTAGATAGGTGAGTTGACCAGAAAGATTGCCTATTGATATAGGAAGCACTCCTATAAGGTTGCAATTATAAAGCTCTACACTTTCTAATCTCGTGCAGTTTTTTAAAGAATCAATAAACCTCATGTCATCAGCTTCTCCGCGTCCATGGAAGTTGTTATATGCTAACTCAATTATAGTAATATCTCGTAGTTTTGAAAAATTGATTGTCAATTTCCCACTAAAATTGTTGTAACCCATGTCAAGAAGTCTTAACTTAGAGCAATTAGAAAGAGAAGGTGGAAGAACTCCGGTCAGTTCGTTATTCCTTAACTGAAGGAACTGAAGATTTGGAAGCTGATTACCAATTTCTGAAGGAAGAGTACGAGTGAGGTGATTATCAGGTAAGGAAATATTAACTAGGAGTGAGAGGTTGAAAATGGAATGAGGGATGCTTCCATATAAGTTGCAATCACCACAGTAAAATCCTTTCAAGGTTTTCCAAAGACCCACGGTATCTGGAATGCTCCCACCCAACGGGTTCCCGACAGCAGAGAACGCTTCCATTGATGTGATATTCTCCAAGAAAGGTGGGATTCCACCTGTTAACTTATTGTCGTCAATTCCAAGACGAGAAAGTTTCAAGAGTAAACTCATCTCCTTGGGTATGCTTCCAGCTAGCTTATTTCCAGCGAGAAAAAGGTCTTCGAGGTTAGAACATCCAGATAAGTTTGTTGGAATGATTCCACTGAATTTGTTTATGTGAAGATAAAGAAGACGTATTCTAGATAGACGACCAAGCTCATGAGGAATGGTTCCTTGAAAGCTGTTGTTAGAGAGAGAAAGCACACGTAGGAAGCTAAGGTTTCCTACATGAGGAGACAACGTGCCTTCTAAGCCTTGAGATCCCAGCCGTAAAGAAGTCACTCGTTTGTGCCGCTTTCCACATGAAATACCAATCCAGTCACAGAAATGAAAGGAATGGTTCCACGAGGTTAGAACTTTATATGGATCGTGGGTGATCTCTGACTTGAATGACAACAACGCCTGATAGTCAGTCTCATTACCGCCATTAAAAGCAGAGACGGTGGCGGAAGTAAGACATGCTATCGCGAAAACATAAAAGAGAAAAGAAATACGTGAGAAAGCTGAGAAGGAAATCATTGCTTGTGGTGACTTAATTTTTGGAAAGTTACTTAAATTCATATGAATAAGTATTGGCTTTTTATTCACGGCTTAAGTAAGACAATTTGATGGATAATAACTAATTTCTGTGTATAATCATATATCACGAGTGACTTTAAATAAGAGTTGGGGTAGGGGAGACTGCACTTACAATGTTTGACTTTTTCCATGTACAACGTTTGACCTTTTTTTTTCATAGCATCATACCGTTTCATATGACTTTCTAAACTTATGTTTAAATGTTTGACCAATTTTAATTTAATGACAACTTTAATAGTTTCTGAAATCATGTTGAAATGTTTGGGTAAGTTTATTTGTCTAAGCTATTATTCGTTTCATCAATAATTAAGTTTGAAAATATGTTTTTTATTCTTGATTTCATTTCTAATTGTCGTGTTGGCGGCTTCTTTTCGACCTTTTTTTTAATTGATCACGGGGACCCTTTTTTTCTTTTTGGATAGAGTAAAGTCTAAAATACATCCATGTGGTTTGTCTCGTATATCGATTTACATCCTTAAACTTTTTTTTTGGCACAAAACCATCCCTCCGTTAGTAAAGTTGGCACAAATACATCCTTCTGTTAGTAAAATCAGTTAATGAAGACTAACGGTGCAAATATTTCTCCGTTATCTCTTAACGGAAGAGAAAATATTTGCACTGTTAGTCGTTAGGACTAACGATTTATTGCATCGTTAGTCCTAAGGATTTAGAACTAACGGTGCACTCCAACGCCACCGCCACCACCATCAACGCCACCCACCACCGCCACCTACCACCTCCACCGCCACAAACTTGTCATTATTATCAACCGGGAATAAATAACAAACTGTATAATCATGATTTTACCACTCAAACTCATAAATACCTACAAACCCATCAAAATAAACAAAAAGAAGAACGAAACACCCCCCCCCCCCCCAACCAAGAAGATAAACCATCTTTTTTGCACTTTCTAACTCCATATCAAAATGCTTACCAATATCATCATCAATCACATCACCTCTATCGTCAAAATCAAAACCGAAACAACAATCCACACCCTTAAATTTTAGACCGATAACTCGAAACCGAAACAACAATCCACTGATCTGATCTAAATCTAGCATAAGGTATATTACAATCCACTGATCGTTTGAACGTGGTCTGTTCGGGCGAGTTCTCCGGCGACGTCCCGATGGAGAAACACCTAAAGCATATGTATGCACCGGATCTGAGATCAGGGTGGGGGGTTAGTTTTGTTTAGGAGGTCAAGATGCTTGCCAAGAAAAAAGATAGGGACTGTTTGGATTAGGGAATTAATGAGCTTGTTGATCTTGGTATGCAAATGTATAATAATAAAGTTTTAATTTTCCTTATGTATGATATGTATGATGATGAATTAAATAGATGAGATGTATTTCAGAATGTTTTATTGAACTCTTTTGTTTGTGATGATTAGTCTTTATACGTTTTATTTAACTTTTTATTGTTTTGATATGTATGATGATGAATCTTTCTATGTTTGTTTAAGAATATTGTAGTGGACTATGATATATTTAGGTGGGTTTTTAATGGTGGGAAGAAACTCGTGATGTGAGTGTGATGTTTTCTAATAGGGAAGTATAAAAGGGCTGTAGCGGTAATGGTGATGTAGAGGTCGGTGGCGGTGATGGTGGTGGCGGCGTTGGGTGGAGGTGGTTGCAGTGGCGGGTGGTGGTGGTGTGTGGTAGGTGGTGGTGGCGTTGGGTGGTAGGTGGTGGTCAAGGTGGGTGGTGGTGGCAATGGTGGCAGTGGATGGCGGCGGTGGAGGTGGGGGTGGTGGCGTTAGGTGGTGGTGGGTGGCGTTGATGGTGGTGGTGGCGTTGGAGTGCACCGTTAGTCCTTAGGACTAACGATGCAATAAATCATTGGTCCTAATGACTAACGGTGCAAATATTTTCTCTTCCGTTAGGAGATAACGGATAAATATTTGCATCGTTATTCTTCATTAACTAATTTGACTAACAGAGGGATGTATATGTGCCAACTTTACTAACGGAGGGATGGTTTTATGCCAAAAAAAAGTTTAGGGATGTAAAGCGATACACGGGAAACCACAGGGATGTATTTTGGACTTTACTCTTTTGGATAATTGAACCAACAAATTTGCCAATTCTGAGTTCCGCGCCCAGGTGGTCTTCCACTACTAGAGAAAATGCCATTAGCAATAATTTTTTCAGCAACAATAGATAAATCGTTGCTAAATTATGCATTTAATAACTAATTTTAGCAATAAAATTGTTGACAAGGTTGCAATTTTTTTAGCAACAAAAAAAATTAGTTGGTACTTCTACAAAAGATCATAAATATTTGTTGCTAATTTAGCAACCACTAAGCAATTTTGTTGCATTCTCAAATTAGCACCGGCCGAATTAGCATCAATTGATGCTAGTTGCTAATTCGACCGGTGCTAATTTTAGAATGCAATGAATTGCAAGTCGCTGCTAAATTAGCAACAAATATTTATGGTCATTTGTTAAAAATACCAACTAATTTTTTTGTTGCTAAAAAAATAGCAACTTTGTTAACAATTTTTGTTGCTAAAATTAGATGCTAAATGCATAATTTAACAACGATTTTTCTATTGTTGTTAAAATAATTATTGCTAATGGCATTTTTTCTAGTAGTGCTGGTTTATTTGCTTTACTTTATTTCCCTACGGAGTGTGTATGATATTTATACTTTATAAATATATAGATTTATATGTGATGATTAAAAACAATTGGTTTGCTACAAAATGTGAAGTAGGCAACCACATACTTGAATTAAGAATGGTAAGAAGAAAAAGATGGCCTTTGACCTGTTAAATTGCTGGCCGAGAGTACCAAGTGCCAACTTTGTTTGCGACGAGGATTTTGATAATGGTATATAAATTTTCCACTCAATGTTGAATAATGTTTTTTATTTTTATTTGTGTAACTTGAGACAATAAACAAGAAACCAGTGTTAGAACTTGTAAATTGATAACAACTAACCCAAATATAAGTTGCAAAATAACTTCTAATGATTATGTAAAAAAGAGTGTGACAACCTATTAGTTTACGTTGTGCTCGGTTTGCGACAATGTACGCATACATGAACCAATGAAGGGTTTGGCTAATATTAGAGCTTAAATAATCGTTCATGTTTGGGGTACTAAACTAATAGGATATTTTAGATTTTTGAGTTTTTAATTATATCATATTAAGGTGGTGTTTGGCATTGCATTTGCCATCAGATTATTTGATAATTTGTTTATTGCGTTTTCAAAAACCAAATAATTTAGAAATTGTGTTTGGGCAAAGAAGCCAAAAATCACTTTTATGCATTTTCTAGCCTTCACAAAAAAAAGAACCCACATATAAGTTGCAAATAATTAACCTCTTGCATACAAATTTACCAAATTAGCCCTTAGATATTGTTTCACCTATCTACTTGTTTCCTACTACTGTGGTGACTTGTGTTTCTGAAAAAAACCTCATCAATGTTATATTTTTTTCCTCAAAATATAAATCTGTCGATCTTCAGTCTATCAGCGGCGATATTGTTTCAACGAATGACCGCAGATCAAGTCCACCACGATACCATTTAGAAGTTCTTGCTTCCATTTAGTGCTAACACATTATAAGAACTTTGTTGGATTAATGATTTTGATGCATTAAATTGACTTGAGTATTTAATGGTTGATATGGATGAATTTGGGGATGAAAATAACGATTAAGTTAAAAGGGTGTGGACCAATGTTGATATTATAAATTTTGATATTTATTGGATTAATAGAACATTTTTCCTTTTTTTAAATCCATAAGTTCATATTTAACTTGCCGGATATAATTCCTTTACTCAAAAAATCCATAAGTTCATATTATTGAATAGGTCTTGTTTATGTCAAAATTAAGTAATTCAACAAATACAAAGAACGTCTATTATAGTCATTTTACCTATTAACTAAACAAATAATCTGGTTTAACAAACACTAAAGACCGATTATTTGATTATTGCGATTTCAAAAAGTATAATGAAATCCAAGCAGTATTTTCAGAATCACGTTACCGCTAATTATCTAATTATCCATATATTTTCAATACGAATAATCTATTTTAAATAAACAATCCCAAACACCCCTTAAATTTTGGGTGCATTTCAATAGAAAATCATGTACCTTAAAAGGCGTTTCCCACGGGATCAGATAAGAAGGTTAAGGATACCAACATGCTTATTATCACATGAAAGATATCACATTTCTTAAAGTGATATCTCGTAAGAGTGATATCACAAATCCTAAGAGTTATTTTGATTACAACATGTATCATAAATAATTTGATGACAACATGATTCTTGGGGAGTCTATAGGAATTATGTGAAGATTAGTATGTGTTGGCATGTCTTTGAAATAATTGAATTCTTGTGGCAGCTAGTTAAGATTATTCTTCAAGGAATTATATACGGAATCTTGGAAATTGAATGTTTGTCCTTTTCGTTAAATTAAAAGCAAAATTTAAATGTTTAGATGTTTATAATGCAAATAACATATATTATAAACATGCAGGTGAATTAAAAACTGAGATAGTGACATTTTATCAAACACATGAGGTGCATTTAACCATGTACCATACGATTTTTTTTCTTTTTTTTTCTATTTATTTATTTGTTCTAAAAAACTCCAATCAATCAAAGCAACGCATAACCAACTATCTTAAACATTAACATTGACTTATTCCTTTTTAATTAAACTGTCTTTGTTTAACCAATTGTAGAATTGTCAAGTGTGTTATAACAATGTCAATAAAAGTGCACATTTTATAAAATCGTCAAAAACCTTCATTTTCTAATCTTTTTCTTAACGAATTTTCATTCTGAAACAATCAATCGATTCGTCTAATAATTGTGCACATAATGATTAGTTTGAATTAGATTTCCGTTAGTTTTGAGAAATACCTCAATTTGCTTAAAATTAGGGTTCTTTCATATAGAGAAGAGAGACTTCTATAAATTTCAATGATTTTTTTTTTTTTTTTTTTTTTTTTTTTTTTTACTTGTTTTGAGTTGCTAATGAGAAAAGTTAAATGTAAACCCCAAATTCTCCAAAATGTAATTTTGAATCTTGACCATTCATTTTTTATCGAAAAAAAAAAAAAAAAAAAAAACGATATCGTTTTTAAATTAATTAATGTCTCACATATTTACGCCAAAAAATTATATCATCACGACGAATTAATCATCATCCTATAGAGGAGAGACTTCTATAACTTTCAATGAACTTTTTTTATGGTTTTTTTTGTAAGTGTTAAATTTACTCTTGGAAAAATACATGTATGCTAATTTAATATCATAGGATTTTACGAAAATCACATGTTATTTTATGAAATCGCACGTGATTTTTAAAATAAAAAAGACATAAATTTCAACACTAAAACAGAACTCGTAAAAAGTAATCGTCGAAAGTATATTGAAGTGTCTGTCTACGAAAAGATAACAAGATTTCTCGTTGCGATAGTGCCTTTTTGACGCTTAACGATTTACTTGCAATATTTTGTTTTTAAACGTGAAAACTGTTATTTTTTTTATATAAAGATGAGTGGCCAAGATTAATTCATCGGGTATTTAGAGAATTTAGAATTTACATTCATCTCAACTGCATAAAACAAATAAACAAGGTTTTTTTTTTTACATAGTCAAGGATGACACTTTAGTCTATGAATATTTTTTTACACGCACTTTTCAGTGAGGTAATCATACTACGTATTTCACTTTTATTGGAAATATTATATTGTAAGTTGTACTAGTAACAAATAGCTAAAATATAGTCGATGAATATTTGATAGTTCAGTTATTTTATTTTTATTTTTTTATTTTTTATTTTTTTTCTCTTCTTCAAATTATTGAAGTAGTACTGAATGAGTAATGATTAAATGAGAAATAAAAGTAGAATGAGAAGAATAAGAAGTAAAACGTGTGTCAAATAAAAGTAAACCCAATAGTCAACAAAAGGCTAATTTTTCAAAATCATTCATGTTTTATCAAATTAAAAAACTGAAACAACGAAAATTTTGGGTTACCCGCATATATGTACTACACTTGCGATGTCACACATCATTGTCAAGCTGAGTTAACCTGCAAAATTTCTCGCATTTATAAAAGTAATCAATGTCAATATATTAAGTAAAATTGAGAAAAATGTAGCATTGAAATAAGTACAAAAACTTGGTTCAATGAATAGACAAGAGAATACAACTCTGGACCTCTTTAAGCCTGAAGCACACGACTGACTCGACCCATCCGAAATAAAAACTCAAAATAGCACAAAACAGCCCGTTCTTAGACAAATGATTCATATTGTCACCTTTATAACAATAAAAGAAGTCACGGTACAATTTCGTGAAACACATATCTTTGAATATCATTCCCAAAATCACATTGCTTTGCTATCTGACTTGCTCATGGAACCATGATAGAAAAGATAGACACACTCAGTCACTCACAACAATAAAGGAGTATGTAAAAAAATACAGTAACAGCTCGCTAATAATTTATAGATATCCACCATGGATGTAACATACAACAAGCCTCATGCCATAACACTATGGCCAATAGATCTTCTGCATTTAAACAAGTTTGCAAACCCGCTTCTATGGTAACAAAATTTACCACACGTTTTCTTGTTTCAGGATGAATCAATCTCACAAACGAGATAGGCACATCTTGTTTAATCTGTTTCTAGTCAGCCTCTACATGTACCACAATAAACATCAAGAATGGAAAGAGATACGGAAAGCTATATTAGATGACCAACCTGATTAATTCAATATACTTATGATCGTGTATCCAGCTTACCAAGTTGTTGAAGAGAGAGTTTCTATTTAAATCAGGGATAAAGTATTCGGACCTTTTAATGGCTTCGTACAATATTGAAATTGAATTACCATTACCTGTGCTAATTAAACTAAAGAAAAAGATGTTCAATTTTAATCATAAATATGCGAAACTGTGAAGGAGAAGATGGAGAACTAATAGATTTGGTTCTTGCAAAAGCATAACGTACAATCGATCAAAGTTTACTACATATTTAAAATTCCAAATTTTCTATCTTTAGATGTCTATAATGCATACATCATTTATCAGACTGAAAAGCCCAAATATCATATATAATAAATATGTAAGTTAATTAAAAACTGAGATAGTGACATTTTATTAAACACATGAGGTGCATTTAACCATGTACCATACGACTTTTCTTTACCCTTAAAATACTCCAATCAATCAAAGCCAAGCAACCAACTATCTTAAACATTAACATTGACTTCTTCCTTTCTAATTTAAGTGTCGTTGTTTAACCAATTTTATAATTGTCAAGTGTGTTATACCTATGTCAATAAAAGTGCACATTTTAAAATTGATTAATACAAATTTGATGATCTTGAGATTTAACACATAAACAAAACCGTGGTATAAAAAGAGGTGGTAGTGGCGTATGTTACCTTTCATGGAAAGCACATGCGACGTAGTAGCGACAGTAGGGTCGTTAGACTACAACCGCTAGCGATGGCGGTAGTTGTCGCCAGTACCCCCTAATGTTATAGACTGCAATCGAGTCTTCTCTTCTTGACTTTAAAACATTGTGGGTTCATCGTCAGTTTCATAAATGAGATGTGCTTATTCCTCCTTGTCTTTCATCTTAACTTTGGTGCAATCGCGTCCAAAATGACCTAAGTCACCACATTCATAGCATTTGTAAGTGCTATTCTCTTTAGTTCCTTGACTCATACTTGTCCCACGTGCACTTGGACTATTCTTCCATTTCATGCTTTCCTTGGCTTCTTCAAATGTCATTTTGTCTAAATCTTGATATTGTTCAATAGTTGCCACGATCGGTAAAAACTTCTTTGGAACCGAATTGAGTAGTTTCCTCATAGTTATCTTGCTTTCGAGTGCAGTTCCAAGATTTCTAAATTTTTCCCTTATACTGCTCAATTTGCTTGAAAAACCACTTACAGTTTCGCTTTCTTTCATCTTTAAAGACTGTAGTTCACTCCTCAAAGTTTGCGAACATGCTTTCTAAACTAAGTCTACTCCAATGAACAGAACTTTGTTCGAGTGCCCAACTTCCTTTGAAGTTGTAAACTGTGCTACCTGCATTAGGACATCTTCTGCCAATGTTTGAAAGATCATTGCCTTCAATGGATGTGCTTTCTTCTCACCCACGACATCTTCAACATCAATTGTTTCCATTAGACCATGGGCCTTCATTATTGTTTCCATCAATAATGCCCACGTAGTGTAGTTTGTTTCGGTCAATTTTGGACATGTAGTTAAACATTTCCTTGTTTTTAAACTGATGATCTGCTTGATGCGTTATCATGCTTATCATCTTCTTTTCCTACCGTGCTTGCTTGATTGCACTTTTAACTTGCTTACTTATTATAATCAGAACCGAGATGGTTTGTTTTCTTGCTCTTGTGTTTGATCAAAAGATCAAAACTCTAACTTGCTATTGGCCAACATGCTAACCAGGTTTTCTTGCTAAACTTGCTCAATATTGACAAACTTGCTAATCAATATTTTGTTTTCCAGACCCACTTGCTAATCTGGCTCTTACTGCACTTATCTGACCTACTTTCTAATCAGTTCATGCCTCCTGACCCACTTGCTAATAAGGTCTTTCTTGTTTTGATAAAAAAATAATCGATCATCTATTGCTGATATTAAAACCCCAATGATTCTACTTACTTGCTGGTTTGAATCAAGGGTTCTACTTGCTATTTTAACCTAAGAAAAAGGCTCGAAACTTGCTATTTGAATCTTAAGGCTGAAAACTTGCTATGAACCTAAGGATTCAGTCTTGACTTGCTAGGAATCACTAGGATTCGGTTTAACTTGCTATGAACCATAAAGGGTTCGGGTTGTCTTGCTATTAACCAATAATGGTTATCTTACTTCTTACTTTGTGAACCACAAGGGTTCGGTTTCTTACTTTCTTACTTTCTAACTTATTTGTATAATTCTAATTCTAATACTGAAATATATAAGGTGTAAGCGAGAATCACTTATTCAAAAACGATCACTTACAATCTTCTACAATTAGGGCAACTTTCGATCCCTTCTTTCTTTTCTCACTGCAATCGGTGGTGTGGTTTGGTATCTGCTTTCTTCCTCCGGTAGTTATACACAATGATTGTGCGACAATCATTCACCTTTGATTCTTGCTTTTCAATCGATGGCCACTTGCACTCGTTCTTCCCTGGATTGATTAACTCTTGCTCTGTTACCACTGGTGAAATGAATGGTCTTGGATTAAACTTTGTTTTTCAATTATACAACCTCCTTTGAATCGGTATGAATGGAACCGAATGTTTGGGACATCAGTTTTGCAACGAAAACAAAAGGAAAAGTGCATAAATCTTTCGAATTTATAACACGAGCGTATGTAACTTCGCTTGAATATATGAGTGATCGATTGAATTAAATTACAAGCGATTTTTTGCAAACTCTTAATCCTATTTAAACATTACAACCCTTATTCTAAAACGGTTTCATTCTTGACCATCCAATACTAAGTTTCGTATACGAAACTTTACAAATCATATATATAACACTAAACTACCCTTAACATTTGCTTCTTTTACATTTGGGTCCAAAATTAATGAGTACCAAAATTGTTTATATTGTAATTTTTTATCTATTTTACAGTGCAAAAGCCCCTTGGAGTTGTTTTCTGGCGACATCAACCCGTATAAAATGGTTCATTCAAGTTGCGTTAAAGATATAAACATAGCTTAAAACTAGGTCCAACATGTCCGTTCTGGTCTTTCATAGCTTAATATTCAGGTCCTACATATCGGTTCGGGCTATGTTGAAGATATAAAAGCTGAATATAGCTTATAACGGTCGGTTTGGTCATTTCATTAAAAAGTAAATATGGCATATTAATCATTTGAAGAACTTGATGAAAAGAACTTTCAGAATACCCAAATGTTACATACCATGCGTCATCCTGTATCTCTTTTCTATTCTATGACGAGATGACGGGTCATGATCATCCTAAAACGTATATCCAATTAAGAAAATAACATTAGAAGTCGAAAATAAATATTTATATGATAATAATGCACTGAATGCAACTTTATTGTTTGGTTTCAATCTTAAACACTTAAACATACACAATAACTCTCCTTTCATACTAACACATCTTGTTTTATATAATTCAGTTTGAAAGTAAAGTACCAATAAAATTGCATGATGCCACATTAAGAAAACGAGTACTTTTTGGAGCTGCTCTATATACTTTATCACGGTAGCAGAACTTGGGCGGGGCTTGAACATTCTTTTGTCATTTTTGCTACTTTAGGCTTATCTGGTTCAGCATCATATTTAGCATTGTACGAAAGAAATTAGCATCAGAAAAATCACTTAAATACACTTAAAACATGAAGAATAAAAAACTTGAGGTTTAATTCCGTATTTGGGTTGCATAAAATTGGTGGGAAGACTCTACGGTTTATGCTGCCAATTGTTTAGGATACGCACAACTATATCACATTCTAAGTCCTTGAGTTTCTTTGAGACATTTTCTCAAACACCTAGTGTGCGTTTATTAATACATACAAGTACAACTATAGCATATAATCTGCTTTGACAGATTAACTGGTTAGATTTAGAAATCTCTGGTCATTAAATAGTTGTTATCTTTAAAGGAGTGTTTGGGTTAGAAGATTAATAGTATAATAAGCTGTAGTATTGATTTTTCTACTTACATCGGGTATGTCCATGCTATTAGTAAAACACAATGTTCAAAGTTTTGGTTATTATAATAGATTTTACCTTTTGACCAGAAAAAAAATAGTAAATTTGGTAAAAGTCACAAATTTAAGTAACTATTAATATCAACTCACATGTAAATATGTTAATATGAGTTCCTTTATTGCTTCAAAACTTAAGTAGTAACATGTTTGACACATACGATATGTCACTAGGAAAGAAAACGTAGTCTTACGTCACTTACACATATGCAACAACAAAATTAAACCACAATTACAAATATCTTTAACAACTTAGCATTCACAATTAAAACATCGTTAACAACTTAACATTTATTTAATACGACATGCATTGCTCCTTGTTGCAGTTATTTTCAGTTCACCATACAAGCTTGGTAATAGACCTAAAAGAGTTCAAAGATAAAATCATGATAGTGATGATTTATTAATAAACTCATGTAAAATCATATTCTGCAAAAGGAGAGAACAAAGTACCTTATAGATTTCAAAGCACATCGAGAATCGGCTGCAACTCATTGACAACATTTTCAAATTTCATCCGTTGTGGCGGGGAATCCACAGAGCATGATACTACAATCTTGATAGTTGCAACCAAACATTCTTCCACTTTCTTTGCATTCGCTTCCATACATTGCAACACAATTGCATCATCTGTTGGAATTATATAACATGACAAGTCATAAATATAAACAATAAATATCAAAATAATCATGCGAAAGCGTGAGGAATATAATGAATAATTAATTAACATAAACATAAAGTATGCGTACCTTTTGATTCTAGCCCAACAAGAGTCAATCCAAGCAACTCTTCAATTAAGATGAACCCTATTAGGGTTTATAAGGATTATTGGAATTGCCCCTTACCAATTTTGCAATTCAATCCAAGATACAATCAATAGTGTGATTGTACCACGTTCTTTTACACACATACTATTAACGAATTAAATTAAATGCTAGTTTAATTAACACAAAAATATTTTGTTAAAGAAAACAAAGTGATCGACTACTTGGGAATTGTGTCTGATCGTTTGAACAAAAAACACACAAAAACAATTTTGGTTTTAGGTTTAGGAGTACAAGAGCTAATTTACAAAGACCCTAGGCCTTGTATATATACCCAAAGAAACTTAGAGTCCAAGTTAGGGTTGAATGAGTTTATGGAAACCCCCATCCAATTGGTTATGGAAACTCATAGGGTTTCTAGAACCTACTTGACATCTAATTTCGTATTTAGTCATTTCTTTAATATTTAACGATCGTTAGTCATTACTTTTAATTACTCAACGTTCGTTATACGTTTCGTGTAAATAATAACTAAATATAACATTTTATATTTAATTATTATAACTTTAATTCTCATCGTAAAGTGTGCGATCCGTGGTCTCAAATTCGATCCTAACTCACAACTACTAATTTATATCCATAAAACCAACAACTCTCACTTGGATATATCTTGTTGATGGAGCCAAGGGGTTCCATGGTGCCCATCACCCCATGGATTTTTGATATAATTTTAATTTTGAAAAAACATTGATTTTCTTAAAGTCATCTTAAATACACCGGTTCATCGAAACGTGTTTCTATTATTACTGTTCAAATTTTTTGGTGCACCCGGTCATATTTGGTCCTGGTTCCGTCCCTGTATATCTTAATAGTGTGATCACATCGGTTAGCGTCTAGCAACACTTCGATGCCTCTAGTTAAATAAAGATATGGAATTAAGTCATTCTTATACCATGTTAATGATTTTTGAAAAAACCTTTTAATGATTTTTCATTATTATTATCCTTTTGTTTCTAATACCATGTTAAATAAAGATATGGAATTAAGTCATTCTTTATTCAACCATTCTGTTTCTCGTTATAAGTGATTGAGCAAGATTACCAAATCTTCTGAACATATTCAGGGGAGATCTTTGGGCGTGGCCATGCAACATCTTGTCAACCCTACAAGGGGCCAGCAGTATTAAATTCCAAAATAAATTTGAATGAACAAATTATATCTTGACTACAAGAATAACTCACAAACTTTGCAACACTTCTGAAAGCAACCCTTATGACTACCAATTACGTTTAGCATTAAGTTGTTCCACAGAAATGCACTACATTCATGACACTTATCTGGTATCTTAAGTCTCAGGATAACTATTCATGATTTACTTAATAACAATATCCATAAAGTACAATCATGTAGTTGGGATAAGTCCTATATTCAGTTCATTAAATATCATCTGAAATTAGTATGCAACACATCAATATACATTCAAGTATATTATATCAAATTACTCAGATTTGTCTTAGTTTAATGATACTCCCATATCATTAATTGACAACGGACAATTTAGAATAAATAAATTATTCACGGATTAAACATGCAAATATAGGATACAATATATTATAAAATCAAACATACCAAGTATTTGATTTATTATAACAATTGTTTTAACATCCCTTTATCCAAATACTAAATAGATCAATGCATGAAAATTCCAGTTGATGAATTATGCCTCAAGTAATGACAATCATACTTGTTGACAATGCATAAGTCAACCAACTTGATCTATCGTAATTTTGAGAATACTTATTTCAAGAATTTAATCAGTGAAGTTCTTGTATGTGTGCATTCAACAATCCATATAATAATTCGTAAAGTGTGTGACTTCCTCTACCACTAATTTATGACAATTAAACTTTCAAACATTTTTAAAGTTGAAAGTATTCTTATTCTTTTAATGTATAATGCAACTGTGCTCTTAGTATCACAACTAGTTCACATTGCCATTAACAAGGATGAAATCCTACCATGACTACTATTGAGTGTCATCTCAATTAAACTAGCATCATTGTATACAAACAACAATATGCTCTTTAAAAAAGTCCGTAAACTTTAATATCTTACTGTGTAATGTTTGTATCCGATGACAATTTGTACAACAATTGACATATTGTTCATCCATTGAATCTAGGAGCAATTCCAGGCCGAGGAATGTAATTATAAGTCCAAACATATTCTATTAAAATATTCATTACACAAGTTATCTAATAACTTTCGTTAGATATCAATGTTGTGAAATCATCTTTCATTCAAGCATGATACAACTATTTTAATACACAACATGATGTACATGATGAATCTATAGGTCAAAATTAGATTTCATTCATGTTCTATCTTGTCAAAAGATATGTACCCATTTTCCAAATGATATATCATGTTTTATCAGAATCATTTATTTTGCTGCACATGTTTATTAACAATAAACATATATTCAAAAGTTGTATGTTTTAATTCTTACAAGTGAAGTTTTATTCCAAACTAAGACTTAATATTTAATTTACATGAAATGTTACTTCTCATATGTTAAGATTAGTATGTGTTGGCATGTCTTTGAAATAATTGAATTCTTGTGCAACTGGTTAAGATTATTCTTCAAGGAATTATGGAATCTTGGAAATTGAATGTTTGTCCTTTAGGTTATGGAAGCAATTTGCACACTTTCAATTCTTATTCTTATTTGGACACTTTAATGTACAAGCAGTTAAAACAGATTATACTTAAAGTACAACTGATGCACATATTAGGGTGTGACAATAAAAAATGAGAGTGTGCAAATCATTTTTCTTTTAGTTAAACTAAAAACAAAATTTTGAATTGTTTATATATTTATAATGCATACATCATTTATCAGACTGAAAAGCCCAAATAACATATTTTATAAACATGCAGGTGAATTAAAAACTGAGATAGTGACATTTTATCAAACACATGAGGTGCATTGTACCATGTACCATACGACTTTTTTTTTTACCCTAAACAACTCCAATCAATTAAAGCAAAGCATAACCAACTATCTTAAATATTAACATTGACTTCATCCTTTCTAATTAAACTCTTTGTTTAACCAATTTTATAATTGTAAAGTGTGTTATACCTATGTCAATAAAAGTGCACATTTTATAAAACCGTCTAAAACCTTCATTTTCTTAACGAATTTTCATTCTGAAACCATCAATCGATTCGTCTAATCATTGCGCAAATAACGATTAGTTTGAATTAGATTTCCGTTAGTTTTGAGAAATCCCCCAATTTGCTTAAAATTAGGGTTGTTTCATATAGAGAAGAGAGACTTCCATAACTTTCAATGAACTTTTTTTTGCCTTTTTTTGAATTGCTAATGAGAAAAATTCAATGTAAACCTCAAATTCTCCAAAAATCTAATTTTATATCTTGACCATTCATTATTTTATCAAAACAAAACCCTCAACTTTCATACTTTTTAAAAAAACTAAATGTCTTACATACTTACACGAAAAAGTTATATCATCATAAAGAGAATTAAATCATCTTCCTATAGACCAGAGAGACTTTTATAACTTTCAATGAACTTTTTTTTACGGCTTTTTTGTGAGTATTTTTTACGCTTGGAAAAATGCATGTAATTTGTTATTTTAATATCTTAGGTGATTTTATGAAAATCACATGTAATATTATGAAATCGCACGTGATTTCTAACCTAAAAAATCAAATGTGATTTTTTTAAACGCAAATTTCAACACTAAAACAAAACTCGTAAAAAAAATCGTCGAAAGTATATCGAAGTGCCCAGCTACGAAAAGATGAAAAAAAAATCTCGTCGCGATAGTGTATTTTATAAAAGTAATAAATATCAATATGTTAAGTAAATTTGAGCATAATGTAACATTGAAATAAGTACAAAAACGTGGTTCAATGAATAGACAAGAGAATACAACTCTGGACCTCTTTAAGCCTGAAGCACACGACGGCTGACTCGACCCATCAGAATTTAAAACTCAAAATAGCACAAAACAGCCCGTTCTTAGACAAATGATTCAGATTGTCACCTTTATAACGATAAAAGAAGTCACGGTACAATTTCATGAAACACATATCTTTGAATATCATTCCCAAAATCACATTGCTATGCTATCTGACTTGCTCATGGAACCATGATAGAAAAGATAGACACACTCACTCAGTCACAACAATAAAGGATTATGCAAAAAGATACAGTAACCGCTCGCTAATAATTTATACATATCCACCGTGGATGTAACTTACAACAAGCCTCTTGCCAAAACTCTATGGCCAATAGATCTTCTGCATTTTCACAAGTTTGCAAACCCGTTTCTACGGTACGAAAATTTACCACACGTTTTCTTGTTTCCGAACGAATCTAGCTCACAAACGAGATAGGGACATCTTGTTTACTCAGTTCCTGGTCAGCCTCTACATGTACCACAATAAACATCAAGAATGGAAAGAGATACTGAAAGCTATATTAGATGACCAACCTGATTAATTCAATATACATTTGATCGTGTATCCAGATTACCAAATTATTGAACAGACGAGAGTTTTCATTCAAATTATAAGGAAATTATGGACCATTTAATGGCTTCATACTATATTGAAACTGAATTACCCAATACATGTGCTAATTAAACTAAAGAAAGGGGAGACGGAGAACTAATCAATTTGGCTCTTGCAAGCATAACAATCGATCAAAGTTTACTGCATTTGTAAAATTCAAAATTTCCATCTTTAGATGTTTACAATGCACACATCATTTATCAGTCTGAAAAGCCCAAATATCATATATAATAAACATGTAGATGAATTAAAAACTGAGATAGTGACATTTTATGACCATGTACCATACGACTTGTTTTTATTTTTACCCTTTAAAAACTCCAGTCAATCAAAGCAAAGCATAACCAACCATCTTAAACATTAACACCAGACTTCTTAATTTCTAATTAAAGCGTCTTTGTTTAACCAATTTTATAATTGTCAAGTGTGTTACACCTATGTCAATAAAAGTGCACATTTTTACGGAGTAATACATATTTGATGATCAATTCATTTAGCATAAATAGTTACAATGTACTCAAGTCATTTAAGACAAAGAAAGGAAAGCAAGCAAAATATGAACGCAAAATATAAACGCAAACTTGACTCATAGTTGAAAGACAATATAGAAAAAGGTGGCAGTGGCATATGTTACCTTTCATGAACAGCGAATGCAGCAGAGTAGCGACATATGCAAATGAGTGATTAAATATCTACTAAACTTTTGGTTGTGGATGAAAGCTTGCTCTAATCATGAACTATTAATGAATAGCTACATTTTCCCTCGTAAAACATCAATCTTTAGAATTCACAGTTTCACACTTTTGTTTTTAATAAAGTCTATTTTATTAAGAACATATTTTAAACAACTAACAATATGGATATATTTTTATGTGAAGTCTTGCATCTTTCTATGTAAAAACAGCCCTGTTTAATCTTTATGCTCATAGGAGTTCGAAATTTTCACAAAACGAGTTATAGGTGTCAAAAGGGGTTGGTCGGTTAATGGGTCAAAATGGGTTATTTTATGTACGGGTTGAGTTGACCCAAAATTTCTTGTCCAAACGCATTTAATTTCCATATTGTGAACATATTCAAAGATGAAGAAATTCATAGTACACATACCATGAATAGTCTCAGTGTAAATCAATCACTAAACCTATTACTTTTATGTTGAATTTGCACTTTCGTTGTTCATAAAGTCTTTGTTTTTAAGAATCATCTTTTAGAGAACAATACGGATATATTTTTTTGTGAAATCTTCTATCTTTCTATGTAAAAACAACCCAGGTTGATCTTTATACTTATATAAGTTTGAAATTTTCATAACACGAACTATATGTGTCAAAAGGGGTTGGTCAGTTAATGGGTCAAAATGGGAAGTTTTAAGTATGGATTGGGTTGAACCGAAATTTCTTGCCCAAACGCGTTTAATCTCCTATTAATTATTAGTGAGTGTAATATAGTAGTAAAACTTATATTCCTACAACAATACTCAAATACTTGAAACAAAAGCGAATAGGTTGTTTAATGCTTAAAAAATTACTTCATGTGGCTTTTGCTCTGTTGCGTAATAATTCTTAGCATACTAATAAGTCTGTGCAGGCATTTTATAGATTGAATTATGTTCAAGTATTTGTCAAAAGTAACATAATAGAGTCTTGTATAAAAATTATATCATGTATAAATAAAACCAGATATTTTGTAGGATACTAATAAGTGTGTGCAGGTATTTATTTGTTGGTTTTGCACTTGAGCTTACATCCCATAATTTGACAGTTCAATCGGCCAAACCCAATGCAAGAAGCAAAACCTCACATCTGAAATATTAGGTAGAAATTAGATGTTAGTGTCTAAACTTTTGCCAAGATAAATGATCTATTAATTGAATTTTTTACGGCGTAAGAAAATCCAAACACTTTCCTAAAACCGTCTCTTCTACATATAAGCATAATAATATAAGAAATCTTAAACACCATCTAAATAACAATTCCAAATACAAATATAGTATCTTTCGATATCTACCTTTTAATTTATAGCAGATTGTTACAAATTACAAACATAGTATCCACCTTTAATATTTAGAGCAACCAAACACCCCTTTAAACAACAACAACCATACAATACACCCCTAGACACCAGTAGCCAAACACCCATTCAGACATCATTGACCATAGATAGCAGCAACCAAAACTCCTTTTGACAGCCGTAACTAAATATTGCAAAAGTAATGGATTTATATATGAGTGATACATTTACTGCATCCAAATGCTCGTTATTTTTAATGTCAGCAAGACAAGAATCATGTATCCAATGAAAATAGAGTTGTACTAATTGTAGAAGGAATATGAAAAGTATCAAAATATTCAAGATAATTTATGTATCAGAAACACACTTTGGTCATTATTGACCCATTTCTAATGCAATATAAAATAAATGTTTTATTGTAGTGATGTTAAAGACAACAAGTTTCACACAAGCAGTATATTATCTACCTCAAGGATCTACTATGAATTGGCGAACAACTAGATGGTTACAATTAAAGGTATTTCTGCAAAACTCTCCATGCAAAACAATGTATAAATATCTGCTTTAAGATAAGAATTTATATTCAAAAGATAAAAGCATATATCTGTTTCTAAATTGATCAAAGCTGGTCATATTTCAGTTCTCGAATATTATGCAGCATCATCTATGATGCAAGCATAAAGAATAAACTATCTATATTCTATATTTCTATATACCTTAAATGACATTCAGACCACTCATATTCCTTCAACTTCATGAGTAAAACATCACACTCGTAAGCCAGATCATAGTACTATATTAACAGAAGCAGACATTTATAACTATAAATTTCAGACCTTCATACCTTACCCCATTGGAGGCCAGTTAGCCATTTGCATCGGAGCAGGATACTGTTGAGCTGCAAATGTAAAACATTACACTCGCATAGCTCAACAATACAACATGCAAAAGCATATTGTATAGCTGAATACACATAAGTACCAACCTTATAAAGAACATTATTAGGAGGAGGAGTGACATTGCCAAATTGACAAAACAGAAACAACAAATGATAAAAACGTTAGGCTATAAGTTTTAGCAAAATTTAATCAAAAGATATCGCAAAACTAAAGGAATTGAATTTCATTGGGGATTTTTATCGAACGCTTAAAGTAGAATTCAATACCACAAATTTGATTGAATCATTCTCCTGATGGATATCAAAAGATATTTTATGGCAATACCTCTTCTGATGCCATCAATCATTCTCCTGATGGATATCAAATCAAAGTGGAAATTAATAGCAAAATTAAAGGCCGTATGAACAAACAAATTAAACAATCAAAGTTGAACAAAAAGTAATGACCAAAACCACAATTAAAGTATAATTCAATACCACAAATTTGATTGATGGAAATTAAACCACACTTATGATACATCACAGAGAAAGTAAACTTAAGAAATCGATACATATGATACGTCACCGAGAAAGTAATTGTAACGTAAGGTTTATTAAGTTATGCCTCGAACACTTACGCAACAAGAATATTAAAACCACAATTACAAACATCTTTAATTACTTAACATTTATTTAACTACGACATGCACTACTCCTTGCTGCAGTTACTCTCAACTTCACCATACAAGCTTGATGATAGACCTGAAAGAGTTCAAAAGTAAAACCATGTTAGTGATGCTTTACTGACAAACTCATGTAAAATCAGGTTCTACAAAGAGAGACAAAGTACCTTGTATATTTTGAAGCACATCTAGAATGCGCTTTTGCAACTCATTGACAACAATTTCAATTTTCATTCGTTGGGGTGGGAATCCAGAGCATGATACTCGATCTTAATAGTTGCAGCCAAACATTCTGCCACTATCTTTGCATTCGCTTCCGTACTTTGCAACACAATTGCATCATCATCAATAACATCAATTACACGATCCGGTAATGCCATGTAAGCAAATTTATGAAGGCTAAGACCTTCATTGAACATATCGTCCGTTGGCTTTTCCCCGTCATCATCTCTAGTAATTGTTGATACAAAGTTGGGCGTTCGATTTGGAGCTCCGGTTCTCGTACCAATTGAGAATTGCTTGCTTGAGACACTGCGCACTAAGAGACAAGAAACACCGTTAGGCTTACCGTGGGATTGTCTCCCACGATTATCCTCCGGCGTGAGTGAGTAATCGGTTTAGGGTTTAAGGAGTTTTAGGGTTATGAGATCATACCTTAAGCGAGGGATATGATTCCCTTATATACGCATCGGAATCCTTGTTGGTTCCGTGTTCCCCAACCTTCGGCGTATCCGCCAAAGTCGGTTGGAATGATTATCTTCTTATTTTAGAAGACATCATATATCTAATCCATAAATAGATTTGGGCTTGGGCTTTCGTGAGCCCAAACACAGTTATTGAAAGTGGCCAGTCGTCATCGGGCTTGTTAGTATTGGGTGTGATCGGGTTTATGACCCGATACCGACTATCGTCATCGATAATAATATTCCAAAGCTGTGACGTCCCCACTAGTTGTCATCTCGCTCCTAATACCATACTCTTCAAATAAAAAGATCGGTTAATTTACAAAACCGTAATCTGCAATTATATATATAAGCATCATGGAATACATGAATCATATATTACCGGAGGTGCATAACCAATTGTTCCTTTAACACCGGTTGAGCTGTTTTGGTTTATGTCGCACTAGTAGTCGAGTTAAACCAAAGTCTCCAACATGAGCCACCATATCATCATCAAGTAGAATGTTACTTGGCTTCAAGTCACCATGAAAAATCGTTTTTTGGGAGTGATTGTGAAGATAATCAAGTGCTGTTGCAACATCTCTAAGAATATTTACTCTTTGAAGAAGGTTGAGTTTCGATATGTTTCCACTTGAATGAAGCCAACCGTGCACACTTCCATTGGACATAAACTCGTAAACCAAAGCTTTAAAATCATTGCCTTGTAAATCAGTACTTGAACATGAAGTTATTATCTTCAATAAATTACGGTGCGAATATTCTGCCATGCTTCACATTCTGCTATAAAACTTTTGTGAGCTCCTTTATTTTGAAGATGCAGAACTTTGACCGCAACATGTTTATTATGATTAGAATCGAGTATTCCTTTATAAACCGAGCTAAACCCACCCTTGCTAATCAAATTTGCTGCAGAAAAGGCATCAGTAGCCTTGAAAAGTTGATTGTATGAAACTTTCAAGAACAATTCATTCCCTGAAGATTGATATGGTTGATTGTTGCATTTCTTCTTATCTAAAAGATACACACAAAAAAATATGATAAGCAACGTCGGTGCAATCACAATGACTAATATGTAGAATGGAAACCTTTTTTGGTTTCTACCGCTCTCCTTGCATTTGGGTAACTCAAGTGTATCCAGGCCACCACAAAGCCTATTGTTCCCCAAAACCGAAAATGCACTTGCATTGGAAAACACTCCTACAACCGGTACTTCACCCTCAAAGTCATTAAAAGATAAATTCTAAGAATTTCCATTTGTCTAAAAATTGGGGAATTTTTCCTAATAAATTATTTTGAGAAATGTCGAGTGCCGCCAATCCTCCCAAGGAACTTAATGTAGATGGTATTATGCCTTGAAATTGGTTGCCTCGTAGGTTTAGTGTTGTAAGGCTAATGCACTCACCAAGGCTACTAGTAATGGTACCGATAAATTATTGTATGATAAATCGATCTCGCTCAACAACTTGAGAACTTTAATCTCGATGGAATTGAACCGACGGTGGTTTGAGAAAGATTTAAAAAATAGTTAATGATGGAAGTTGAAGAAGTTGTTTGGGTATGTTTCCACTGAGTCTATTATCGCAAGGTTTAACCCATTTAGTTCCTTACAATTCCCAAGGCTTGATGGAATATGACCTTCTAATTTGTTGGAATATGAATAAAATTTATTCAACAATGATAGGTTCCCAATGGCATCGAGGATAGGCCACGAAACTGATTGCTAGATAGAGTAAGAAATTGTAGCTTTTGAAGTTTACCAATGGTAGTGGGGATTTTTCCTTTGAATCGATTATTTACCAACCCTAAAAACGTCAAGCCAACTAGACTACCTATGCTTGAAGGGAGGTTTCCAAATAACTGATTCTTTCCTAAACTTAGATAGGTGAGTTGACCAGAAAGATTGCCTATTGATATAGGAAGCACTCCTATAAGGTTGCAATTATAAAGCTCTACACTTTCTAATCTCGTGCAGTTTTTTAAAGAATCAATAAACCTCATGTCATCAGCTTCTCCGCGTCCATGGAAGTTGTTATATGCTAACTCAATTATAGTAATATCTCGTAGTTTTGAAAAATTGATTGTCAATTTCCCACTTAAATTGTTGTAACCCATGTCAAGAAGTCTTAACTTAGAGCAATTAGAAAGAGAAGGTGGAAGAACTCCGGTAAGTTCGTTATTCCTTAACTGAATGTACTTAAGATTTGGAAGCTGATTACCAATTTCTGAAGGAAGACTACGAGTGAGATGATTATCAGGTAAGGAAATATTAACTAGGAGTGAGAGGTTGAAAATGGAATGAGGGATGCTTCCATATAAGTTGCAGTCACCACAGTAAAATCCTGTCAAGCTTTTCCAAAGACCCACGGTATCTGGAATGCTCCCACCCAACGGGTTCCCGACAGCAGAGAACGCTTCCATTGATGTGATATTCTCCAAGAAAGGTGGGATTCCACCTGTTAACTTATTGTCGCCAATTCCAAGGCGAGAAAGTTTGAGAGTAAACTCATCTCCTTGGGTATGCTTCCAGCTACCTTATTTCCAGCGAGAAAAAGGTCTTGAGGTTAGAACATCCGGATAAGTTTGTTGGAATGATTCCACTGAATTTGTTTATGTGAAGATAAAGAAGACGTAGCCTAGATAGACGACCAAGCTCATGAGGAATGGTTCCTTGAAAATTTTGTTAGAGAGAGAAAGCACACGTAGGAAGCTAAGGTTTCCTACATGAGGAGACAACGTGCCTTCTAAGCCTTGCGATCCCACCGTAAAGAAGTCACTCGTTTGTGCCGCTTTCCACATGAAATACCAATCGATCACGAAATGAAAGGAATGGTTCCACGAGGTTAGAACTTTGTATGGATCATGGGTGATCTCTGAATTGAATGACAACAACGCGATAATCGGTCTCATTACCGCCATTAAAAGCGAGAGATTGGCGGAAGTAAGACATGCTATCAGCGAGAACATAAAGAGAAATGAAATACATAAAAGAGAAAAGAAATACGTGAGAAATCAGTCTCTTTTATGTTCTCGCGATAGCATGTCTCATTACCGCCTGATAATCAGTCTCATTACCGCCATTAAAAGCAGAGACGGTGGCGAAAGTGAATTCAATTGATGATAGGGATGTTTGATGAATGATTCGTTTAATATTTCAATGATTCAACGGATTGGTGGATAGGGATATTTCAAATGTTTCGATCAAATGCGATCTGATTGGGATAGGTATCTGCTATTCAGAAGCGAAAGCTTCAACAGATAGTGAGATATCAATCTCAGAGATTATCAAAATCTCAAATTGAACGATGTCAATTTCAAACTTAAAATTCACACGTTTTTCAGGTACTATTTGAACGATGTCAATTTCAAACTTAAAATCTCAAAATCTAAAATTGATGATAGGGATGTTTGATGTTTAATATTTCAATGATTCAACGGATTGGTGGATAGGGATATTTCAAATGTTTCGATCAAATGCGATCTGATACCAGGAAATAGACGCGGATGATACGGATGAATGATACCTGAAATTAATCACGGATGATTCGAAAGAATTATATTTCAATTGGTGAATTAGGGTAGGGGCCATGTTTTGTGATGATATTTGAATTGGATGAATTCAATTGATGATAGGGATGTTTGATGTTTAATATTTCAATGATTCAACGGATTGGTGGATAGGGATATTTCAAATGTTTCGATCAAATGCGATCGATTGGGATAGGTATACGCTATTCGAGGCGAAAGCTTCAGCGAGATAGTGAGATATCAATCTGGAGATTATCAAAATCTCAAATTGAGCGATGTCAATTTCAAACTTAAAATTCACACACTTTTATTTACGAGGCAAGGCCTCTATTTATAATACAAGGAGAGGTAGGTGTACTAATTCGACCTCGTCATTGCTACCTAATTTACATAATAATAGAGGCGGCCGAATTTGCACTTTCTAACTCCATATCAAAATGCTTACCAATATCATCATCAATCATATCACCTCTATCATCAAAATCAAAACCGAAACAATAATCCACACCCTTTAATTTTAGACCGATAACTCGAAACCGAAACAACAATCCACTGATCTGATCTAAATCTAGCATAAGGTGTATTACAATCCACTGATCGTTTGAACGTGGTCTGTTTGGGCGAGTTCTCCGGCGACGTCCCGTTGGAGAAACACCTAAAGCATATGTATGCACCGGATCTGAGATCGGGGTGGGGGGTTAGTTTTGTTTAGGAGGTCAAGATGCTTGCCAAGATAAAAGATAGGGACTGTTTGGATCAGGGGATTAATGAGCTTGTTGATCTTGGTATGCAAATGTATAATAATAAAGTTTTAATTTTCCTTATGTATGATATGTATGATGATGAATTAAATAGATGAGATGTATTTCAGAATGTTTTATTGAACTCTTTTTTTTTGTGATGATTAGTCTTTATAAGTTTTATTTAACTTTTTTTTGTTTTGATATGTATGATGATGAATCTTTCTATGTTTGTTTAAGAATATTGTAGTGGACTATGATAAATTCAGGTGGGTTTTTAATGGTGGGAAGAAACTGGTGATGTGAGTGTGATGTTTTCTAATAGGGAAGTATAAAAGGGCTGTAGCGGTAATGGTGATGTAGAGGTTGGTGTTGGTGATGGTGGTGGCGGCGTTGGGTGGAGGTGGTTGCGGTGGCGGGTGGTGGTGGTGTGTGGAGGTGGTGGGTGGTAGGTGGTGGTGGCGTTGGGTGGTAGGTGGTGGTGAAGGTGGGTGGTGGTGGCAATGGTGTCAGTGGATGACGGCGGTGGAGGTGGGGGGTGGTGGCGTTGGGTGGTGGTGGGTGGCGTTGATGGTGGTGGTGGCGTTGGAGTGCACCGTTAGTCCTTAGGACTAACGATGCAATAAATCGTTAGTCCTAATGACTAACGGTGCAAATATTTTCTCTTCCGTTAGGAGATAACGGATAAATATTTGCATCGTTAGTCTTCATTAACTGATTTTACTAACAGAGGGATGTATCTGTGCCAACTTTACTAACGGATGGATGGTTTTGTCGCAAAAAACGTTTAGGGATGTAAAGCGATACACGGGACAAACCACATGGATGTATTTTGGACTTTACTCTTTTGGATAATTGAACCTACAAATTTGCCAATTATGAGTTCCGCGCCCAGGTGGTCTTCCACTACTAGAGAAAATGCCATTGGCAATAATTTTTTCAGCAACAATAGAGAAATCGCTGTTAAATTGTGCATTTAATAACTAATTTTAGCAATAAAATTGTTGACAAGGTTGCAATTTTTTTAGCAACAAAAAAAATTTAGTTGGTACTTCTACCAAAGATCATAAATATTTGTTGCTAATTTAGCAACCACTAAGCAATTTTGTTGCATTATCAAATTAGCACTGGCCGAATTAGCATCAATTGAAGCTAGTTGCTAATTCGATCGGTGCCAATTTTAGAATGCAACGAAATTGCTTAGTCGTTGTTAAATTAGCAACAAATATTTATGATCATTTGTTAAAAATACCATCAAATTTTTTTGTTGCTAAAAAAATAGAAACTTTGTTAACAATTTTTGTTGCTAAAATTAGATGCTAAATGCATTATTTAACAACGATTTTCCTATTATTGTTAAAATAGTTGTTGCTAATGGCATTTTTTCTAGTAGTGTTGGTTTATTTGCTTTACTTTATTTCCCTACGGAGTGTGTATGATATTTATACTTTATAAATATATAGATTTATATGTGATGATTAAAAACAATTGGTTTGCTACAAAATGTGAAGTAGGCAACCACATACTTGAATTAAGAATGGTAAGAAGAAAAAGATGGCCTTGTTGGTTTAACGGACAATAAATTAATAGACGTGTGTTAGGATCGAACTCGAGACCACGGGATTGCACACTTTGCTTATGAGAATTAAAGTTAATAAATAAATGTAATAGTTATATTTATTTATTAATTAAACGAAATAATTATAACGGACGTTAAGTAATTAAGTGTAATGGACTAACGGTCGTTAAATGTAATTGGAAAAGGTTTAAGTTGTAAATAATGGGAAGGTTCCGGAATTCCTTGTGGGATACCTCATCCGATCGGCCACAAGAAAAGGAAACCCAATCCATCTACAACTAAAACTTGTTCACCAAGTTTGTTTGGGTATAAATACAAAACCAAGGGTATTTGTAATTTATCTCTTGTACTCATTGGCTAAACCTAAAAATTGTTTTGTGTGTGTTTTTGCTCCAAACCGATCGTACACCTTCCTTAGGGTGTCGATCACCATCTTTTCCAATACAAAGTTATTTGTTTAATTAAAACTAGCATTCCTTTAATTCGGTATAGTACGTGTGTACAAGAAAGTGGTACTAACATATTATTGTTAGTATTCTTGGATTGAATTACAAAACGGTAAGGGGTAATTTATATAATCCTATAAACCATAATTAAGGTTCATCCAATTGCTAGTTTTGTGGATTTGATTCTTGTTCGGCTAGAATCAAGAAAGGTACGCATATTTTTGTTTATGTTAATTAATTATTCATTAATCTTTCCTATACGCTTCCGCATGTGTATTTGATGTTTGTTGTTTATATTTATGATTTGTCATGTTATATAATTTCAACATGCCTTTGACCTGTTAAATTGCTGGCCGAGAGTACCAAGTGCCAACTTTGTTTGCGACGAGGATTTTGATAATGGTATATAAATTTTCCACTCAATGTTGAATAATGTTTTTTATTTTTATTTGTGTAACTTGAGACATTAAACAAGAAACCAGTGTTAGAACTTGTAAATAGATAACAACTAACCCAAATATAAGTTGCAAAATAACTTCTAATGATTATGTAAAAAAGAGTGTGACAACCTATTAGTTTACGTTGTGCTCGGTTTGCGACAATGTACACATACGTGAACCAATGAAGGGTTTGGCTAATATTAGAGCTTAAATAATCGTTCATGTTTGGGGTACTAAATTAATAGGATATTTTAGATTTTTGAGTTTTTGATTATATCATATTAAGGTAGTGTTTGGCATTGCATTTTCCATCAGATTATTTGATAATTTGTTTATTGCGTTTTCGAAAAGCAAATAATTTAGAAATAGTGTTTCGGTAAAGAAAGCCAAAAATCACTTTTATGCGTTTGTAGCCTTCAAAACGTGGTTTTGAAAAGGCACCCACATATAAGTTGCAAATAATTAACCTCTTGCATACAAATTTACCAATTTAGCTCTTAGATATTGTTTCTTCTATCTTCTTGTTGCCTAATACTATGGTGACTTGTGTTTCTGGAAAAAAAAACCTCGTCAATTTTATATTTTTTCCCCACAATATAAATCTGTTGTCAGTCTGTCATCGGCAATATTGTTTCAATGAATGACGGCTCACGAACAATCCTATCGCAGATCAAGTCCACCATGATTCCATTTAGAAGTTCTTCTTACCATTTAGTGCTAACACATTATAAGAACTTTGTTGGATTAATGATTTTGATGCATTAAATTGACTTGAGTATTTAATGGTTGATATGGATGAATTTGGGGATGCACTTTGTTACTTTTTCTACGTTGTACGTTGCAGGTGTGTAGGCCCAAGAGTAGACAAGAACGTAGATCTGGGAATACAAAATCCTTGCAACAAAGTTCTATCTTGAAGTCTCTGGCTACATGGGGGAAATATGATGGTATTGCAACATTAGTTAAAATTATGTTAGACCATTCTCAGTTGGGATCCTTGGGTCACGGCGGAGGTAATTTTTTAGAAGGGAGAACAACGGGTAACACCAACATCAGGCAATGTCTTCGCAAGATTGCGGATGGGCATTTTACGACAGCAGTGAAAGTGTTATCATCCTCCGGTGTTGCTCCACATTGTGATGATACCGTTAAATCCTTGGAGGCTAAGCATCCTTACAAGCAACTCCCATCCATGCCAAGCAACACATTTTCTAAGCCTCCCCTTGTAGCAAAGATTGATACTGTGTTTGGTTGTATTAAATTGTTCCCAAAAGGCATTTCATGCGGAAGAGATGGTTTGAGGGCGCAACATATTTTAGATGCTTTATTGGAGAGGGGTCATCTACCTTCGCAAATCTCTTAAAGGCAATCACTTAAGTCGTTAATTTGTGGTTAGCGGGAAGTTGTCTGCCTGTTTTAGTAGAGTTTGTTGCATCTGGTCCTCTCACGCCACTCCTTAAACCGGATAACGGGATCCACCCTATTGCAATAGGAATTATTTGAAGATGTTTGGTTTCTAAGGTTGCCATGAAAGGTGTGGGTAAAGAAATCAAAAAGTAATTTAGTGATTTCCACTTTGGAGTCGGAGTGTCGGGTGGCGCTGAGGCTATTTTACATAGCGCCAATAGAGTGTTGAGTGAATATCACAATGATGGCTCTCTTGCTATGCTTATTGTGGACTTATCAAATGCATTTAACCTTGTGGATAGATCAGTATTACTCCACCAGGTTAGGGTGAGGTTTCCCTCTATTTCTTTGTGGGTGGGTTTCTTATATGGGCAGGCAACGAGGTTGTATATAGGAGACACACATATCTGGTCTGCCACTGGGGTGCAACAAGGTGACCCGTCGGGACCTCTTCTATTTGATCTCGTATTGTACATGTTAGTACATACAATCCGAGACAATTGCAAGCTTCTTCTTCATGCTTGGTATCTTGATGATGGGACAGTTATTAGAGATTCAGAAGAGGTGGCCAGGGTATTAGAAATTATTAAGGTGAGTGGTCCAGGTCTGGGTCTTGAACTTAATATCAAGAAAACAAAGATATTTTGCCCCTCGTGTAATGGTATGAAGCTTCGTGAGGGTTTATTCCCTGTTGATATTCGAAGGCCGTCATTGGGTGTTCACTTCGACATGACTGTGAGACAGAAAGCAGTTTTTGAGTGTCTACAGGCCCCACATGCCTAAGATTTTCTGTTAGCTATCCCCATAGACGGGCTAGGTCAACATATGTCACCGGTGGACTATTGTACTATCCTTAGGTATCGCCTTATGATTCCTTTATTTCCGATTGATGAGATATGCCCAAATTGTCGCAAGGCGTGTTTGGATTCCTTTGGGGAACACGTAGTTCATTGCAAAGAGATCCCAGGATTCAAGTACAAACACGATATTGTTAGAGATGTCCTTTTTGACGTTTGTAGGCGTGCTGTGATCTCCGTAAAAAAAGAAGCACCTGTGAACTTATTGACTGACCCTTTGGATAGAAGATCCACACTCAGACCGGCAGACGTTTTGGTGTTTGGATGGGTTGGAGGGAAACATGCATGTGCGGATCTAACATTGGTTTCTCCTATCGTGGGTTTAAGTAGCCGGGGTTTTACGGCTACTTTGAAAGCCTCATCGTACAAAATGGCTAAACATAAGAAAGCGTGCATTGAAAATCAACATGTTTTTATTCCTTTCGCATTTGATACCTTTGGTTTCCTTGCATCCGAGGCTGTGGAGCTCCTCAACAGAGTCCAACGAGTTATGCATAGCAATGTTATGACACCTAGATCTACAAACCTAATTTTTAAAAGTATTGGATTTGCCATTCAAAAAGGGCTGGCGGCGCAGCTTGGTGTTCGTTTTCCTTTCACTTTATGTAAATCGAAAGAATACATATTTATTTATTAAATTTTGGGAAGAAAATAACGATAAAGTCAAAAGGATGTGGATCAATGTTGGTATTATAAATTTTGATATTTACTGGATTTAGAGATATTTTTCCCTTTTTAAATACATAAGTTCATATTTACCTTGCCGGATATAATCCGTCTACTCAAAAAATCCTAAGTTAAATTATTGAATAGGTCTCGTTTATGTCAAAATTTAGATATCAAAAAATACAAAGAACGTTTATTATAGTCATTATATATATACTAAAACACATTGGGGCATGAGCGGTAACATGCGCATGAGCATGTACATGCGCATGAGCAGTAGCAAAAAAAAAAAAAAAAAAAAAAAACTTTAGCAAATTCATTCCCGTGAATAAAATGATCGAGGCAACACTTCCGTCATAGCAACGCAGGTTAACCCGCTAGTTTTACCTATTGACTAAACAAATAATCTTGTTTAACAAACACTAAAGGACCGAATATTTGATTGTATTGTGATTTCAAAAAGTATAATCAAATCCAACCACTATTTTTCAGAATCACGTTACCACCAATTATCTAACTATCCATTTTCAATACGAATAATCTATTTTAAATAAACAATCCTAAACACCCCTTTGATTTTGGGTGTTCGTTTCAATAGAAAATCATGTATCTTAAAAGGCATTTTCCCACGGGATCAGATAAGAAGGTTAAGGATACCAACATACCTATTATCACATGAAATATATCACATTTCTTAAAGTGATATCTCTAAAGAGTGATATCACAAATCCTAAGAGTCAATTTGATTACAACATGTATCATAAATAATTGATTAATTACAAAAATCGTCCTTGTAGTAAGGCCAAATTGCATGTTTCGTCCTTGTGGTTCATTAAGTGCAAAAATCGTCCTTATTTTTCCTTGTTTGGAGTCATTTAGTCCTTTGGCATTGGAAAATCGTCCGTGTGGTTTCTAAAAGTTAGTGCCGAAAGAACAAAATGATTCCAAGCGATGCAAAATAAGGGCGATTTACATAATGAACCACAAGAAACAGCTGCATCAATTAACCAAACTCAAGGGCGATTTTCTAATTACTCTTAATAATTTGATGACAACATGATTCTTGGGGAGTCTATAGGAATTATGTGAAGATTAGTATGTGTTGGCATGTTTTTGAAATAATTGAATTATATTCTTGTTGCAACTGGTTAAGATTATTCTTCAAGGAATTATGGAATCTTGGAAATTGAATGTTTGTCCTTTTCATTAAATTAAAAGCAAAATTTTGAAATGTTTAGATGTTTACAATGCATACATCATTTATCTTACTGAAAAGCCCAAATAACATATATTATAAACATGCAAGTGAATTAAAAACTGAGATAGTGACATTTTATCAGACACATGAGGTGCATTTAACTATGTACCATACGATTTTTTTATTTTTTACTTTTTATTCTTTTTTAAAAAACTCCAATCAATAAAAGCAAAGCATAACCAGCTATCTTAAACATTAACATTTGACTTCTTCCTTTCTAATTAAACTGTTTTTGTTTAACCAATTTTATAAGGGCAAATCGCATAAAAGTATACTCAACTTATACCCAATTTCAATTTAAGGTACTCAACTTTTTTTTATCCCAATTTAGTGTACCAAACTTTTTTTTGATTGCGATGTAAGACAACTAGCGGGTTTCCAAGTCACTTAGCCGGTTACCAAATTTTCCGACGACCTTTTCCGATGACCCACCAGCACCACCTTCATTTATCACCACCACCACCATAACCCACCACCAATACATTCATTTATCACCACAACCACCATCTATCACCACCACAACTGATGTTTGACGACTCATGTATATAACAAACAAGGAAAGTGAAAAACATAAAATGATTTGCAGAGTACAGAGTACAGGACTGCTTGAACACAAATGATTTGCATTTGGCTTCAACATAATGATAATTGATTATCCGAAAAAAATGTTCAGTTAAAACAAACAACATTCTAACTATAAAACCTATAGTCAATCAGAGTTGGCACCACATATATGAAACACTTAGGAGACTGAATCAGAGTTGGCACCACAACTCAAAAGATACATGTTTGGCTTCAATCTAAGTGTAAAACAAAAATAGTTTATTCAAAATCTGTTCATATATAGCAAATCACATTTTCAAATATTACCTTTAGCCCAATTATTACCAGCACCAGATTGACCAAAGACAAAATTATCAGTTCTAAAAATCTGACCGTAAGCACGAGATCTCAAACTATCCATTGTGGTGGTGATAGACGGTGGTTGTGGTGGTGGATTATGGTGGTTATGGTGATAAATGAATGTATTGGTGGTGGTGATGGTGATAAATGAAGGTGGTGGTGGTGGGTCATCGGAAAAGGTCGTCGGAAAATTTGGTAACCGGCTAAGTGACTTGGAAACCCGCTAGTGGTCTTACATTGCAATCAAAAAAAGTTTGGTACACTAAATTGAGATAAAAAAAGTTGAGTACCTTAAATTGAAATTGGATATAAGTTGTAAAGTGTGTTATACCTATGTCAACAAAAGTGCACATTTTGTAAAATCGTCTAAAACCTTCATGTTCTAATCATTTTCTTAACGAATTTTCATACTAAAACCATCAATCGATTCGTCTAACACATTTTGCAATCTTTTTTTTTTTTAACGTGAAAACTGTTATTTTATTTTGATAAAAATGAGTGGTCAAGATTGATTCATTGAGTATTTAGAGAATTTAGGATTTACATTCATATCAACTCAGATAGCAGTAGCATAAAGCAACAAAATAAGTTTTTTTTTTTTTTTTTTTTTTTTTTAATATTTTACATAGTCAAGGATTCTAGTCTAGGGTGAACGTCGGTCCAAAACCGAATCGAACCGACCTGAACCGACAAAACCGAAAACCGAAAACCATAAAAAACCTAAACCTAAACCGAACCGAATATGGTCGGTTCGGTTTGGTTTACTGTCGGGTCCGTCGGTTCGGTTCGTTTTACGTATGTTTGTGCATGTTTTTGTCAGTTTTGGGTCGGACGGAACCAAACCGAAACCGAAAATTGTAAAAAACCGAAACCGAAGGGTTGTCGGGTTGGTTCGGTTTTTGTCGGTTCGGTCGTTTTTGTCGGTCCGGTTCGGTTTTGAACCTTTCATGCTCAGCCCTACTAGGGATGGCAATGGGCGAAAAAACCCGCAACCCGTGGGTACCCGCACATAAATGGGTGGGTAAAATCGTTAATTTTCACCCACGGGTGGGTCGTGGGTGAAAATTTGTACCCATCAATAGGTGGCGGGTGGGTAACGGGTGAGGCATACCCATCGCGGGTAAACCCATGACACCCATTTAAAATACCCACGGGGTATACCCTTCAAAAAAATCCGTGGGTGCACCCATAAACCCATGTTAAAATTAATTATACTAATTAAAGTATGTATGATATTGCATGGTATACATTTAATAGTTACCAAGTCTCAAGAAACCCATTAACCTATTTGAGTTTCAAGACTAAAAAGAGAATATGAAAGATCAGATGATCAAAGATGTATACACGTGATTTGGTGCAATGATATTTAATTTATGCTTTCAAACATGTGTTTAAGTATTTTGTAAACCTGGTATTTGGCAAATTGAATGGTGTCTTGTTATGGAATTTCATAATTATTTTTCATATCATGGTTTTGTAGTTTTGTTGCATTACACTAACTCATGGGTTACCCGTGGCCAATAAATACCCACGGGCATGGGCATGGGTAGAAAATTATACCCATTGGCGGGTGTGGTGGGTGATGGGTGAGAAAAAAACTATGTGGGCGGGTGGCGGGTTAGAGGTACCGTGCCCATTACCACGGTGCCATCCTAAGCCTACTCTAGTCTATGAATATTTTTTTGCACTTTTCAATGAGGTAATCATACTACCTATTTCACTTTTATTGGAAATATTTTATTGTAAGTTGTACTAGTAACAAATAGCTAAAATATAGTCGATGAATAATTGATAGTTTTTTTTTTTTTTTTTTTTTTTTAAATTATTCAAGTAGTACCATCTTCAAACCCAATAGTCAACAAAAGGCTAATTTTTCCTAATCATTCATGTTTTATCAAATTAAAAAACTGAAACAGCGAAAATTTTGAGTTAACCTGCAAAATTTCTTGCATTTATAAAAGTAATCAATATCAATATATTAAGTAAAATTGAGAAAAATGTAGCATTGAAATATGTACAAAAACTTGGTTCAATGAATAGACAAGAGAATACAACTCTGGACCTCTTTAAGCCTGAAGCACACGACTGACTCGACCCATCAGAATTTAAAACTCAAAATAGCACAAACCAGCCCGTTCTTAGAAAAATGATTCATATTCTCACCTTTATAAGTTATAATGATAAAAGAAGCCACGGTACAATTTCATGAAACACATATCTTTGAATATCATTCCCAAAATCACATTGCTTTGCAATCTGACTTGCTCATGGAACCATGATAGAAAAGATAGACACACTCACTCGCTCACAACAATAAAGGATTATGTAAAAAAAAATACGGTAACTGCTCACTAAGAATTTATAAATATCCAACGTGGAGGTAACATATAAACGAGATAGGGACATCTTGTTTACTCATGCATTTTCACAACGTGGATGTAACACTATGGCCAATAGATCTTACGCATTTTCACAAGTTTGGATACCGCTTCTATAGTGCGAAAATTTACCACACTTTTTCTTGTTTGAATCGAACCTAGCTCACAAGCGAGATAGGGACATCTTGTTTACTCGGTTCACAGGTCACCTCTACATGTACCACAATAAACATCAAGAATGGAAAGAGATACTGAGCTATATTAGATGACCAACATGATTAATTCAATATAGTTATGATCGTGTATCCAGCTTACCAAATTGTTGAAGAGAGAGTTTCTATTTAAATCAGGGATAAAGTATTCAGACCATTTTGTAATACCTGAAATTCTAAAATTCACAAAAAGACCAAAATAACCCTACAATTAAAAGTATGAATAATTAAATTCAAAAGAATACCAAGTAAGCTATGTAAATTCAGAGAATTTTAAGAAATATCCCACATGACCTAAATAAATATTAAACACTTTGTAAGGGTAATTTTTATAGTTTATGATTTTATAAAAATTAGTTTTGTATTTTTATAATTACCGAAAATATTTAAAAATCTTTATAAAAGGAATAAAAGTTAAATTAAAGCCCAATATAATTTATATTATTAAAAGACCATTTAATCTAAGTCCAATACATATTAAAGCCCACAAGAAAAATAGAAACTCAAGTATAAATACATATATTCGGTTCCTATAATTCCTTATTGTCGATAACCCTAAAACCGACCTAAAAACCCCTCACAAGTCGACTTCCAGTTTCCAGAGCCTGAGACCATTTTTCTTGGACGAGATTCAAGGCATAGAAGGTGGGAAAAATAGTGGTTGAGTTCCAAATTTCTGTGGTGATCGTTGTGAGTTTTGAGGAAATTAGGGTTTAAGCGAGAAGGAGGTTTTGTGTTTTCTTGTTCTATCGATTCAAGCTCTTCAAGGGTATGTTCCTAATGATGAATTCAGTCCTATAAGTCGTATATAACATATAAAAATTAGCCATGCATGATTTATATGTCGTATGAAATTATTTGAAATCCAAAACCCTAAAAGCGTATATAAATAACGAATGAGCTTTAAATATTTTTAGAGATCATGAATCTATTTTTCCAGAAGCTATTACATGATATAAGACCTGAATAAAATATATGTTTATGAATTTGAAGCTTGTGTGATTTGTTTTGGGTTTTTCTTGATTCGAAAAGCATAAAAAGGAAAGGTTTTTAAAAGGCGATTAGGGTTTTGTATAAACTAGGGTTTCCTTATAATCATGGAAGGTAATTAATGAAGTGGTAATGATGAGCTAATGATTGGTGTAACTTAGGTTTAGGGCTTGCTTTTGAATTGTACATTATTCGGCTCTAAATAAAAAGTTTGGGTTGGTTTTGTAAATATTGAAACTTAAAGGTTATTTTGTAAAACAGTAAAATACATGTACTAAATGTATAAAATAAGTGTGGGGGCTAAGCGTGTGATTTTGGATACTTAGAAGGCTATTCGAATGGTATTTAATTTAAAGGGTATGTTTTGTAAATTCTAAAACCTTTGGGTTAAAAGTGTAAAATCTGATAATATAGGGTTAGTACGTATAATTAAAGATGTTAAAGGTGCAACATGTGATTTTGGATAATTATGGGTCAACATGTGTAAATGAATTACGTAAGGACATGTATGAGTTTTGAGGTAACTTCGTTTGTTTCCATATCGTTCTAGGTTAAAGTGGAAGTCATTAAAGGAGTAACATGTTAATTGAATGCGTAATAAGTAATATTGAAGGTATGGAAACCCTAGAACTAAAAATGGGAAGTTGATTAAGGGTTAAAAGTTAATTGTGTAATTCCGTTATTTCATGTGAGTTATAAATTATGTAAACTATTTTGAAAGAGAGTCTTAAAATCCGTCTTTGACATTGTAAACCCTATGCTATGAATAATGATCATATAAGCTCTTAAATAAGATGATTGTCATATTAAACCCATAAGTTTGGCTAAGTAATGAATTATACTCTAAAACATTGGAATTCGTCATCACTAAAATGGAAATAATCGACAACCCTAAAAGTATTAATGAGATTAATCCGTTATACTAATAAGTATTAAATAATCATAATCCGTGTAGATTCGTTGAAGGAGACGCGACGTTACATCTTCGTATTCGTTCATTTGTTGCTTTTCTTCTCATTTGCTTTAAGGTGCGGATATTCATCTTACTTTAAGACACTTGTGTTATCGTACATGAGTTCGACCTTTTCGAAGAAGGTCCTCATGTTTTCCTTCTTTGTCATTCCTATTATGTTTATTAGGATTCCCAATGCCATTGCTATGAACCCATTTTGAATGTTTGATCTGTTATTTATCTGAACGATGTTCTAGTGAATTATGCAATATCGATGTGAACTTATGTTAGAAAGACTTTGTTATATACATTTGTTGAACCTCGCTATATTTGGATTATGAACTTATGATTATGAACCTCGGTTATGAACTTCATTTATGAATATATGATATGCTTATGATATGAACTTATGATTTCGACTATCGAATATGAACCTTATGATATGAACTATCCGATATGATTACGTGACCTTGTGTTGAATATGATCCGTGCCATATCCGAAAATCTGTTTGACTTAAGTTGGTTGACTATAACCAAATACTTAACTAGTCATGGGGTTCCATGTCCGTATCGATGATGCACCTCGATATGACTCTAGGGCGATGAGTGATGTTACCACGTCTACGGATGGTGAAGCATATTTTTGAATATGTAGGAAGGGCGTATGGATGCATCCTAGATCGATCATTATCCGATATGTTATCGGTGAATGATGTCGTATTACACGCGTCTTCACAAAATTCGGGAGCTAGCTACTCTATATATTTATTTTCTATGTTACCTTTGGAAGAAGAAAGATATTTATAATGTGATATGTTAGTGAATGTGCTTATGACGTATTTGTTTAAGTGATTATTAATTGCCATGATAGGATAAGATTGTTAAAACATGATTCGTATATTTGATATTATGATTTGTTATCATTATGTGAATCGTTGATCTGCGAGATGAATGTGCTAGTGTGTATTTGAGTGTTTTGAAGGTTAACATGTATGATGGTTCATTAAATTTGTAAACCTTGTCAATTGGTTAATTATATGTCTATATGTGACCGCCATGTTTAAACTCGCTAAGGTTAAGATTTGTTATGAGCTGGTTTAACTATTATATACGCCATTTCATTTCATATATTATTGAATTAGGTGCTTTAGATGTTTCTTCATTGATTTGTATGAATGCTATGTTTATTTATGAGTAAGTGTTTTCCGTTAGTTTTAGACTTTCTGTTTGGCTTATCGTAATCCGATATTTGATATGTTATGTGTTTGGTTATTTACGATGTGTTTGTGTTGTATCATTGATGTGCTATGTGATGTCTAAACTATTGTGTGGTTGTTTGAATTTACGTATATTTGTGCTTCCATGAGAATCTAAAAGATCCTCGTCATTATTTCATTTTGATTTTGTTATTTGTATATTTGTTTTGCTTTTGTTTCGTTATATCCGTTCACTTGGGCTTTGTAAGCTCACCGCACTTTTCTTTTCTGCGGCGGTATTTAGCATTCAAGATGAGCTTATGGGATAGGCGATCCGGGTTTGAGAGTAGAGTGAGAGCAAGATTTTACCATAGAGATCTTAGATTTATTTTGAAGTTTTAGCTATTTATGTTTTCTTTTGAATATTTTGTAAAGGCTTCCGCTATTGTACATTAGTTAAAGTTCGATATGAAACCGTATTGTGATATCTTTACCCTTGTCGGTTGGGGTGTTACAATTTATGGTATCGAGCTCTAGGTTTTAGGACCCTTAGAGCTTAGGCTATGACCGTGAGAAGTGGGTAGATTTAGGATTTTCCTTTCTGCGTGCTTCTTTGCGTACCTATCGTATTTAAGTTTTCTTGATAGTTGGAATTTCTTTTAGATGGTTATTCCCGTCGCTAGTTCATCCGATAGGAGTAATCGAGGACCGGCTAGGCAACATAAGGAGAAGGCGAGTGGGCGTTATCATTGCTAAGGGCTGCACGAGGTATGGTAAAGTGAAGAGGACTAATAAGAGGATAAAAGTTCCGGCCAATATGTGGACATGTACCATCGAGGAGAAGGCCTTGAGGACCATTGACGGAGAGGAGGTGGAAGAGTATGAAACTAAGGTGGTTGACAACGAAGGTTTCACTACTACATATCATGATAGGTGTCCCAAGTTCGTTGAGGATGAAGGAGTAGGACTAGGCGAGAGTCGCGATCATATGCCTTTGTGGATCGTGTCTTGGGAGGAGGAAGAGAGGAAGCGTAAAGGTGGCTTTGCTAGTCGCTTCCTACCACGACTGAAGGAAACAAGAGCGGATGGATAAGCGAGGAGGAGGAGGAAGAAGAGGAACCTAAGGAAGAGTACGAGGTGGAGTCGGAAGCAGAGTCTCTGCCACTAGTAGGTTCAATCCGACACAAGAATAGGAGTTTTGTTTATGATTTGTTACTCTCTTATTTAGAATTTTCGACATTTGATTTTGAGCTAGACCTTTTGTTTCTCATTTGACGTTTGAATCTGGAATTTTAAGTTTTGTTTTGGAAAGTTCATCTTAAGACGATTCTACAAATTTTGTTTGATTAATGGAAATAAAACAAAATTTTGAAAGTATAGTTCCTGTCTGTTGTTTTCTTTCTAATAGATTCGTTGAGTTTTCCGTTAGTTCTCATAAGTTTAAATCGCTATTTATTTTCTTAGTGATGTTGTTTAATTTCCGTTTGAATGAAGTATGGCCATCATGATGGTATACTCATGTGTATCTGATTTGTTATAGTATATTACTTGCTATCTCGCGTGTTATCCGTTATGTGGTATGTTTTGTTATGATATTAGTTATGTGTTTTGTCATGACCGAGACCGAATATAATGACAATAAGAACTTGTTATGTGATGCAAGTATTATGACGCTTTGATCAACGTAATAATACCGAGATCATATAATCTGAACTTATTGAAGGTATCGACGTCTGGGGAAATGCTGTGATTGATGTGTGATAGACTTTGACTTGTATCATTATTTTGGTGCTTCTTATGTTCGTTTGAATTCGTACCTAATTGTGAGGTTTTTGTCGATATCTCATTTGATATAAGTTTTGTACGCTTAGAATTCGAAGTTGTTATGATGTCGTGAACCTATAGATTGCTATGACTACCTTAACCTTATATGTCTCCCCATATTTACTGCGACTATTGAGGCCGATAGGATTTATTTCGTCTATGCATTTGATGTCCTCATCATTTGATATCTGAATAAGTTAGAATTTGTCATTTGATTTTCTGCGTCTCATCATTCTCCGCCATTATTCTAAAGAGTATATAATTATCTATTATAAGTATTTGACTATTTATTTGATTTACGAATAAGTATGAGATTGAATAGTCGAAATCCATCCATTTATTCCAGATAAGATTAACGTTCGATATATTCCTAGAAGTTACGAAATCGATTCGTTTTACGGTTCATTCGCCTTGTCCAATTTCGAGGCGAAATTTTCTTTTAGAGGAAGAATTGTAATACGGAATTTCTAAAATTCACAAAAGACCAAAATAACCCTACAATTAAAAGTATGAATAATTAAATTCAAAAGAATACCAAGTAAGCTATGTAAATTGAGAGAATTTTAAGAAATATCCCACATGACCTAAATAAATATTAAACACTTTGTAAGGGTAATTTTATAGTTTATGATTTTATAAAATTAGTTTTGTATTTTATAATTACCGAAAATATTTAATTAACTTTATAAAAGGAATAAAACTAAATTAAAGCCCAATATAAGTTATATTATTAAAAGACCATTTAATCTAAGTCCAATACATATTAAAGCCCACAAGAAAAATAGAAACTCAAGTATAAATACATATATTCGGTTCCTATAATTCCTTATTGTCGATAACCCTAAAACCGACCTAAAAACCCCTCACAAGTCGACTTCCAGTTTCCAGAGCCTGAGACCATTTTTCTTGGACGAGATTCAAGGCATAGAAGGTGGGAAAAATAGTGGTTGAGTTCCAGAATTTCTGTGGTGATCGTTGTGAGTTTTGAGGAAATTAGGGTTTCGGCGAGAAGGAGGTTTTTGTGTTTTCTTGTTCTATCGATTCAAGCTCTTCAAGGGTATGTTCCTAATGATGAATTCAGTCCTATAAGTCGTATATAACATATAAAATTAGCCATGCATGATTTATATGTCGTGTGAAATTATTTGAAATCCAAAACCCTAAAAGCGTATATAAATAACGAATGAGCTTTAAATATTTTTAGAGATCATGAATCTATTTTCAGAAGCTATTACATGATATAAGACCTGAATAAAATATATGTTTGTGAATTTGAAGCTTGTGTGATTTGTTTTGGGTTTTCTTGATTCGAAAAGCATAAAAGGAAAGGTTTTTAAAAGGCGATTAGGGTTTTGTATAAACTAGGGTTTCCTTATAATCATGGAAGGTAATTAATGAAGTAGTAATGATGAGCTAATGATTGGTGTAACTTAGGTTTAGGGCTTGCTTTTGAATTGTACATTATTCGGCTCTAAATAAAAGGTTTGGGTTGGTTTTGTAAATATTGAAACTTAAAGGTTATTTTGTAAAACAGTAAAATACATATACTAAGCGTATAAAATAAGTGTGGGGCTAAGCGTGTGATTTTGGATACTTAGAAGGCTATTCGAATGGTTATTTAACTTAAAGGGTATGTTTTGTAAATTCTAAAACCTTTGGGTTAAAAGTGTAAAATCGATAATATAGGGTTAGTACGTATAATTAAAGATGTTAAAGGTGCAACATGTGATTTTGGATAATTATGGGTCAACATGTGTAAATGAATTACGTAAGGACATGTATGAGTTTTGAGGTAACCGGTTTGTTTCCATATCGTTCTAGGTCAAAGTGGAAGTCATTAAAGGAGTAACATATTAATTGAATGCGTAATAATTAATATTGAAAGTATGGAAACCCTAGAACTAAAAATGGGAAGTTGATTAAGGGTTAAAAGTTAATTGTGTAATTTCGTTATTTCATGTGAGTTATAAATTATGTAAACTACTTTGAAAGAGAGTCTTAAAATCCGTCTTTGACATTTGTAAACCCTATGCTATGAATAATGATCATATAAGCTCTTAAATAAGATGATTATCATATTAAACCCATAAGTTTGGCTAAGTAATGAATTATACTCTAAAACATTGGAATTTCGTCTGTCACTAAAAATGGAAATAATCTGACAACCCTAAAAGTATTAATGAGATTAATCCGTTATACTAATAAGTATTAAATAATCATAATCCGTGTAGATTCGTTGAAGGAGACGCGACGTTACATCTTCGTATTCGTTCATTTGTTGCTTTTCTTCTCATTTGCTTTAAGGTACGGATATTCTGTCTTACTTTAAGACACTTATGTTATCGTACATGAGTTCTGACCTTTTCAGTAAAGGTCCCTCATGTTTTTCCTTCTTCATCATGTTCTCTTATGTTTATTAGGATTCCCAATGCCATTGCTATGAAACCTTTTTGAATGTTTGGTTTGTTATTTATCCGAATGATGGTTCTAGTGAACTATGCAATATCGATGTGAACTTATGTTAGGAAGACTTTGTTATATACATTTGTTGAACCACTATATTGGATTATGAACTTACGATTATGAACCTCGGTTATGAACTTACATTTATGAACTTATGATTTATATGATTATGATTTCGAATATAAACCTTATGATATGAACTATCCGATATGATTACGTGACCTTGTGTTGAATATGATCATGCTATATCCGAAAATCTGTTTGACTTAAGTTGGTTGACTATAACCAAATATTTAACTAGTCATGGGGTTCCATGTCCGTATCGATGATGCACCTCGATATGACTCTAGGGCGATGAGTGATGTTACGCGTCTGCGGATGGTGAAGCATATTTTGAATATGTAGGAAGGCGTATGGATGCATCCTAGATCGATCATTATCCGATATGTTATCGGTGAATGATGTCGGTATGCAATCTGCGTCTTCACAAAATTCAGGGAGCTAGCTACTCCATATATGTACATTTATTTTCTAAAGTTACTTTGGAAGAAGAAAGATATTTATAATGTGATATGTTAGTGAATGTGCTATGACGTATTTGTTTAAGTGATTATTAGTTGCCATGATTTTAGGATTTAGATTGTTAAAACATGATTCGTATATTTGATATTATGATTTGTTATCATTATGTGAATCGTTGATCTGCGAGATGAATGTGCTAGTGTGTATTTGAGTGTTTTGAAGGTTAACATGTATGATGGTTCACTAATTTGTAAACCTTGTCAATTGGTTAATTATATACAGTATGTGACTGCCATGTTTTAAACTACGCTAAGGTTAGGATTTGATCGAGAACTGGTTTAACTATTATATACGCCATGAACTTTTCATTGCTATATTATTGAATTAGGTGCTTTAGATGTTTCTTCATTGATTTGTATGAATGCTATGTTTATTTATGAGTAAGTGTTTTCCGTTAGTTTTAGACTTTCTGTTTGGCTTATCGTAATCCGATATTTGATATGTTATGTGTTTGGTTATTCGATGTGTTTGTGTTGTATCATTGATGTGCTATGTGATGTCTAAAACTATTGTGTGGTTGTTTGAATTTACGTATATTTGTGTTTCCGAGAATTCTAAAAGATCCTTCGTCATTATTTCATTTTGATTTTGTTATTTGTATATTTACTCTGTTTTGCTTTTGTTTCGTTATATCCGTTCACCTGGGCTTTGTAAGCTCACCGCTTTTCTTTTCTGCGGCGGTGTTTAGCATTCAAGATGAGCTTATGGGATAGGCGATCCGGGTTTGAGAGTAGAGTGAGAGCAAGACTTTACCATAGAGATCTTAGATTTATTTTGAAGTTTTAGCTATTTATGTTTTCTTTTGAATATTTTGTAAAGGCTTCCGCTATTGTATAGTTAGTTAAAGTTACGATATGAAACCGTGTTGTGATATCTTTACCCTTGTCGGGTCGGGGTGTTACAATTTAATGGCTTCGTACTATATTGAAATTGAATTACCAATACTTGTGCTAATTAAAATAAAGAAAAAGATGTTCAATTTTAATCTTAAATATGCGAAACTGTGAAGGAGAAGATGGAGAACTAATCGATTTGGTTCTTGCAAAAGCATAACGTACAATCGATCAAGTGTGTTAACCAATTTCAAAGATGGAGAACTAATCGATTTTGGTTAAATCAATCAAATAGTCTCAGTGTAAATCAATCACTGAACCTATTACTTTTATGTTGAATTTGCACTTTCGTTGTTCATAAAGTCTATGTTTTTAAGAATCATCTTTTAGAGAACAATGCAAATATATTTTTACGTGAAATCTTCTATCTTTCTATGTAAAAACAACCCAGGTTGATCTTTATACTTATATAAGTTTGAAATTTTCATAAAACGAACTATATGGTGTCAAAAGGGGTTGGTCAGTTAATGGGTCAAAATGGGAAGTTTTAAGTACGGATTGGGTTGACCCAAAATTTCTTGTCCAAACGCGTTTAATTCCCTATTTATAATTAGTGGGTGTACTATAGTAGAACTTATATTCCTACAACAGTACTCAAACACTTCAAAACAAAAAGAATTAGGTGCAGTGGTTTAATGCTGAAAAAAAATACTTCATGTGGCTCTTGCTGTGTTGCTTAATAATTCGTAGCATACTAATAAGTCTGTGCAGGCATTTATAGATTGAATTATGTTCAAGTATTTGTCTAAAGATGGTCTTATTTCATTTCTCGAATATTATGCGACATCGGCTATGATGCAAGCATCTGAGAATAAACTATCGACTTTCTATATTTCTACATTCCTTAAATGACATACATGTGGTGTCGGAGATACAATAGCAGAAGCACAGAACTGGAAACACGACACAAGGTACTGTTGCTACCTAAACATGCAGATTTATCTTATTGAAGAAACTAACTCAAAACTTCAATTCGGTACAAAGGTAAATCCCTACCCAGCTACCCTTCACGGTATATATAGACTAACCAATACACGTTAGACTATAACTAGGATTGTGTTGGAAATGTATATATTTACAAACACGTAAATGTCCGGATTCGAACTCGTGACTACGGGATTGCACACATTAGCGAATGAGAATTAAAGTTAATAATTAATGTTTATGTTTACGATTAATTATTGCACATTAAGTCCGGTTAACGATCGTTAAGTATTTAACGGAAAAATGACTAACGACCGTTAAATGAAAAGAGAAAGGACTAGTAATGAAAAGACTTGAAAAAGTTATGGGTTTCTCTTGGGCTTGTCCTATGGCCGGCCAAGGTAATGGGTTTTCAACCTAAGCCCTAACTTGTTCCCAAAGTCTTCCATCTACTATATAAACAAGGCTAGGTTCTAGACACTTTGTGCATTGAATTAACCCTAAATCTCTCCTCTCCTCTCTCTTGTCCCTATTTGGCCGAACACCCCTTGTAAGGGAGTTTGGTTTCGTTTTTCTTAAACGAGGACTTGTGTTAGATCTAGCAATCGCTTGATTCGTTGGTTAATTCGTGTGTACAAGAACGTGGTTGTAAGACACTATTCTTACACCAATTGGTTTGAGTTGTAGAACGGTAAGGGACAACTCTTTAAACCACTTCTTTGTTTAAGAGGTACGTTACGCATACTTTCCGTTAATTATTTATTTGTTATGATCTTTAGTCTTCCGCTGTGTACTCTTGATGTCTACATGTTATTATTGTATGTCATGTATTATAAACTCAACAGTGGTTTCAGAGCCTTGTATAACAAGTAATTAATTACTGAAATACATAAATAAAATAAACATGTTGTGTTATTATTTGTATGCGTGATCTAGGGTTTGCAAAACCTAAACCCTAATTTTAGGGGCGTTTTTGGTGCCTAATTAGGTTTTGTAAACTAAAGTTTTAATTGGATTAGAAACCCTATGATGCATGCAACTTTATGTGTATTATGTAACTCTTTTAATTGCATTAATTGTTAAGTGTAATTTTATATCCATGATAATTATCGCATGTTTTATCATGGATGTGCTTTTATTGTATGTCTTTCTTGTTTAAGTGATATACACTAAATTGATAGATCTAAAATTGGGAAGACCTCAATCATTATTAATTTAATCAATTATGTGCTATGTGGGATGTATTTAATTTTGACTTACATAATCGATGAATCGATGCATGTGGCTCACCTTGTACATAGATGAAAGCGGGGAAAGTCTTAATTAAATATATGCATATTGAGATCTAGAATTGGTTTATTAATAGGATGTATCAAAAATGTTTGTATGTGGCTATTTGATATGCATGACTTATTTTTGTTATGCATTCATTGTTTATATGTTTATTTTAAATATTTGCTTGTTTGTTATGTGTAACAAGGGTATTTTACAAGAAAAATAAACCGACCTAAACAATGGTGAAACATGTATTTTAAGCATAGTAATCATAATCGTTTAATTGATTGGTGACTTTGGTACAAATGGTGCGAGCAGCTCACCCATTAGGATGAACTATAAAGGGTTAATAAAGAAGTGCATACGGTCATCTTGAAAGGATGTCTAAGGTTATGCTTCAACGCTACACGGTCCTCTACACTTCTGTAAGTTCAAATGGAGCTACTTAGTAAGCCATTAAATGTGCAAGCTCATCTTAAGGCGAATTAGTTTTAATTCCATGCGCCACTTGGTGGTAATTATCCGAAACACTAAGTGTTTACACTTATGCAAAAGTACGGTATAATGGATGATAATTAACACTAAATTCCTTGATTGGTGAATCCAATACCTCAATTAAAGTTTGATGATGAAAAGCTTATACATTAAAACAAGATATAAATGTTTTAATAAAACCTATGTTACGAAGATGAATGCATGACATCTTTGTACATATTTGATTTGACATCAAAATTATTACCCTTTAATTTAAGTTATATGTCATCCAACGAAACGTAAACACCTAATATTACTTTTTATTGGCGTGAGAACGTGACTTAGATCGTAATCAAAGGGTAAAATGTCCACGTGTCGTGAGATCGGGCAACTCAAGGCATAAGATGGGATAAAACATGTTTACATGGCGATTGAAATTGGCTATATGTAAATCCCATAAATCTAGGAATTGCAATTGAAATTGGCAATTGAGCAAAAGCTCTACCACTTTGTATAAGGTTCATTACTAGCAGATCAACTGATGTGATGAGATTATGACAATTTGGATCCTAGTTTTTCAGTGAAAATTAAATGGTTATATGCTTATGAACCATGGGTAATTAATTTTCTTGAAAAGGTTAATTATCGAAAATACTAAAATTGAATTTTGTAATTCTTTTGAATGTATAATTGCAACATTTAACCGTAAGCGAAGTTTAGTCTTTGATCGATAAATTGCTCCATTACGCTTTCAAACAAATGTTTGATCGAGAATAATTCTTGAAAAGAAAAACAGTCTCTTTTCCATGGGAGAAGCATTAGACTCAATCCTATTCCTTTTCATGAATGTGAAGCGATATAATAGGACGTTTGAATTCTCTAAATTCTAATGTAACTCACGACAATGAATTGCCGTCATATTTTCCATAAAGATTTCATTACCTTCATTTGGTGAATGAATTCTTTTGTAACAAACATGAATGTTGGTTAACTGAAAAACATGTATATGAGTTACAAAATTAGAAGCTAGACAAATTACCACGAAAATTGGTAAAAGGCAAACTAGCATATTTTATCTAGTTGTTTTGCTTTAGCCTTTAAAGGTACTACATACCGGTATGGGGATAATAGGCACATTAGGAAGAAATTGCATACCCAATTTTCAAGTTAATAACATTGATGGATAACCCATCATTCACAGTAGAATGCACCTTCTACTACCTTAGTAATGATTACGTATGGTTCTTCAAGGTTTAGGAAAGTAAAAAGCAAGCAAGTTGTTTTCTTTGGTTATGCAACACTTACAATGTTGTCGATTCGGTGGGAGCATTTGTGTTGCATTCTTGAATAAGAAGTTGTTTTATTGATTTCTAATTCGATGGGAGTTACAAGCCTTATTTCCTGTGTAGTAATCCAGATTATCTTCAAAGATAATTACTTTCCAATTGTAGGAACTTATGTTTTTTAAGGAGAGTCATATGCGTTTCCTTACTAATCAATATAGTTCTACATCTACTTGTTATATCTACGACACAAATCATATTAATCAAATAAACGAACGTGTATCGTGTTGTTTATTTGCTACATGATGTTGTTCCGTGCACAAGTGGGAGAAATATTTATTGTGTGCAAGGTACAACACATATTAATATGATTTAAATGAATTCTCTTGATTGTAAAGTAAGAGAATAACGTTCTAATAGGAAATATACATTTAAATGTGTATGATTGCCCTATTAAGAATATGTGTCAAGATGATAACAAAGACTACTTTATTTTAAATATTTATGTCATTCAATATTTAAGAAACACTTGTTGTTGCAATTTATGTTACGTGAGAACGTGAACTATTATAGACCAAGGTAAAATATCCACGTGTCGTGAGAACGAGCATGGATGATTTTGCAGTTTCTTACATTGAACATTTCATGGAATGACATAATTAAATTAAGTAATCTAGTACTACTTTGATTTTAAGTATTCATTGAATGACTTAAATATATGTAGTAAATATTAACTTAAAATATTAAATTGAAACCCGAGGTGGTGTTCATAATTACTTTAATTATAAATGTTTATGATTTTGTAAAGTCACAAACATGAAGTCTTTTAATACAAGACTTACGATATAAAGTAAGACGTTAACTTGCTGTGTTTTAAGACATATGCATGAAGTCAATGAGTTGATCAATGACTTATAACGTATAGTGGGATTATAACTGGTATATCTTTTGACTTGGTCAAGAATACTTGTGTTATAATGCATGCAATTGACCTGGTAATTCTATTGTACCATTAAGTTTTACTTTGTTGGTAAATATGATAAACCAAATAGTAGATGGTTATCTTAAATATTGTTAGATTAATCTTACAATATTAATTCTAAGGAAATACAATAGTTTTATGGTATGTTCAGTTAGAAGAATCAAAATCCATTGGCATTGTTTGATTCAAGATAACTGTAGTTTCTTCCAAAAGTTATCAAGGTTAGTAGATTGAGTATAGATTGAATATACTTAATAAAACTCCAACCTAGAAGATTGATAAGACACCATTTGTTTATGGAATGTGATGAATCACATCAAGTCTTATAAATGAAGTTCTGAATTTGTTAAACTACTTGTAGAGTGAGTTGTAACAAACTAATGTCGAGAAGCTGTCAATGTATTACATAAAGTCCCAAAATAGAACAATGTATTGTTGCTCTACTTGCTAAACTATTTAAAGGTAATCTTTAAATTTTTAAAGGCAAGTGGGAGTTTTGTTTAGATCTTGAAAGATTGAATTACAAAACACATAATCTTCTAAAATGCACTAGCAAATATCATGATAAGGATAAACATGTAAATGATAGACCTCAATATGATGGAATTGTCATTCATAGATCCGTAAGGATATCTCATGTATTTAATATGCTGAGGATTATGAGTTACAGGATCATGGTAAGCATGTTAATCATGATGATGAATTTACCAAATGTTGAATTGTGGTAAAGCAATCATACTATGAATGTTGAGATGTTGTCCATAAAGATAATCAATTTTAGATACTTGGTTTATCTAAATGAAGATGATTTTCTTCAAAGGATGAAAACCCTAGTGGTTTAAATCTTTGTGTAGAAATCATATGGACAATATTGTACACGTATTTAATGCATGTCTAGTGATAATAATATTAATCATACTTAAGCAATTAACTATGATTGAATATTCTTTACTAGATACATTAAATAGAAGTATAAAGATTATAATTGTCATACTTAGTTTCATTGATGTGAAATTTTGACAATGAATATCAAAACTCTTTGTTTTGGAATTACTTTTGCGAGGACGATAAGTTTGCAAAGGAGTTTTATGAATTCAAATAATCTTTGAATATGTACAAACTGCAAGAATCCATGAATGGATATATGCATGCAACTAGGAGATGATACTTATGTTTAATATTAAATCTATGTTTGATTTAATAATTAAAATAAGATAGCTCGTAAGTATTCCTGAAAGCTAGTGGGAGTATTATTATTATTTTCTTAAATCTTATAAGTTGTATGGGCAACTACATTCTACTAAAATTAAGTTTTAGTTGGGAATGAAACTTCGTTTGTAAGATTTGGAAATAAGACATACAACCTTGGAATATATATATGTGTTTATTATTATAAACATATGCGGTAAATAAATGAGTCTAATAGAACATGATGGATATATAATGAGATCTTAAAGTCTAACTTGAAGATTCATCATGTACATCATGTTGTAAGATTGTCGTGTCATGCTTGATTACAAGATGGTTTGACAACATTGAAAGTTGTTAGTGTAATAAATATTTTAAAAGGAATATGTTTGGATTTAGAATCATATTCCACGATGCAGAGATGCTCCTAGATTCTATGGATGAAAATATGACAATTATTTCATAATTGTCATTGCCAACAAACTTGAGTTTTGGTAGGCACCAACATTACACTATAACTGTTCAAAGTTTACGGATGTTTAAAGAGCATATTGTTGTAAACAATGATGCTGGTATAATTGAGATGACACTCAATTCTAGTCATGGTATCCTTGATGATGACCATGTTGACTAGTTATGCTCATCTAAGAGCATAGTTGCATTATACATTAAAGAATGAAGAATACTTTAAAACTTTAAAGTTTTGAAAGATGATTGTCATAAAAGGGTGGTTCAGGTTATCACGCACCTTATGGAATGATATGATAATATCAAGATATGTGTAAACATATACAAGAAATTCACTTATTGAATTCTTGAAATAAGTATTCTCAAAATTCCTATGGATCAAAGTTAGTTGAAATTATGCCTTGTCAACAAGTATGATTATCATGACTTGAGGCAAAATTCATTAAACTAAGAATTATCATGCATTGATCTATTTAGTATTTGGATAAAGGATATTGTAAACATTATTATTCAAATGAAATAAAGTATTTTGTTACGTTTATTATTCATTTATTATGATGTTATCTTATATTTGCATGTTTAAATCCTTGAATAACTTTAGTTGTTCTAAATAGTCCGTTGTCGATCAATAACATGGGAATGATATTGAATTAAGACAAATCAGAGTATTAGTTAGAATATACTTGAAAGTATATTGATGCGTAGCATTACTAATTTCAGATGATATTCAATGGATTGAGTATAGGACTTATCCCACCAACATGATGATACTTTATGGATCTTTGTCATTAAGTATATCATGGATATTTATCCTCTGACTTGAGATACGAGAGATATGTCACGGATGTAGTGCATTTTGTGAAGCAATCTAACACTATCGTGGCGGTAGTTATAAGGGTTGTTTTCATAAGTGTTCGAAATCTATGAATCGGTCAAAATGGGATTTGTTTCCTTCAAATTTATTTTGAAGTATAATCTTCTTGGGCCCTCGTAGGGTTGTTAAGATGTTTGCATGGCCATGCCCAAGGTATACGGAATATGTTCGGAAGAATTGGTAATCTTGATCAATCACATAAAGCGAGAAACATAATAGTTAATTAAGAAATGAGTGAGATCCGTATTCTTATTAACATGATATTAGAAACAAAAGGATGAATATGATGATGAATCATCAAAACTTGGTTTTTCTCCAGAAAACCATACACGAGTTGTACCGGGAGCATTGGCGTGTTGCTAGACGCTAATCAATGTCATTTCACATTTTGTAAACATATCCAAGTGGGAGCTGTTGGAAATGTATATATTTACAAACACGTAATTGTCAGGATTCGAACTCGTGACCACGAGATTGCACACATTAGCGAATGAGAATTAAAGTTAATAATTAATGTTTATGTTTACGATTAATTATTGCACATTAAGTCCGGTTAACGATCGTTAAGTATTTAACGGAAAAATGACTAACGACCGTTAAATGAAAAGAGAAAGGACTAGTAATGAAAAGACTTGAAAAAGTTATGGCTTTCTCTTGGGCTTGTCCTATGGCCGGCCAAGGGAATGGGTTTTCAACCCAAGCCCTAGCTTGTTCCCAAAGTCTTCCATCTACTATATAAACAAGGCTAGGTTCTAGGGTTTTTCACACTTTGTGCATTGAATTAACCCTAGATCTCTCCTATCCTCTCTCTTATCCCTATTTGGCCGAACACCCCTTGTAAGGGAGTTTGGTTTTGTTTTTCTTAAATGAGGACTTGTGTTAGATCTAGCAATCGCTTGATTCGTTGGTTAATTCATGTGTACAAGAGCGTGGTTGTAAGACACTATTCTTACACCAATTGGTTTAAGTTGTAGAACGGTAAGGGACAACTCTTTAAACCACTTCTTTGTTTTGCTCAAGAGATCTGACATTCGCAAGAGGTACGTTACGCATACTTTCAGTTAATTATTTATTTGTTATGATCTTTAGTCTTCCGCTGTGTACTCTTGATGTCTACATGTTATTATTGTATGTCATGTATTATAAACTCAACATATTGCACTTTACTTAACATAGTAACTATCTAATAAGCTGGAAGATAATTACTTGCACGTCAAGTAAACTTGTTGGACTAGGACTCCAAATATAACTCTGAAATCTGATCCACGCTTTAGCAGCCACAATCAGACTTCATCAGGAATTCATCAACAATCACCCCCTAAATTTCTGAGTCAAAGAGGGTAACTCTTGTACACCAAGTAACGATCTCATCTCCTTGAACTTTATGCGCGCCAAGGCCTTCGCTAACGGGTCTGCTGTTTGTTCTTTACCGGATACATGCTCCACTATAACCTGCTCATTTTCCAAACATTCACGAATGAAGTGATATCGAGTGTGGATGTGCTTGCTTCTTCCGTGAAAGACCGGGTTCTTTGATAATGCAATTACCGATTTGTTATCAACTCGTATTATCACTTTTTGTCTTTCCAATACTGTCACTTCCTCCAATAACTCCCTAAGCCAAATTGCTTGGCACGCAGCTGCATTGGCTGCCATGAACTCACCTTCACACGAAGATAATGCCACGGTAGTTTGCTTTTGTGAGCACCATGTAATGGGTGATGTACCAAGATAGAAAATGTGTCCAGTAGTACTTCGTCCATCATCAATATCAACATTATGACTACTACCACTATATCCTACCAATTTCATGTCATTACCTCGCTTGTATTCAATTCCAAATGAAGTTGCACGTTTAAGATAGCGTAGGATTTTCTTGATAGCATGAGCATGTGGTTCTCTTGGACTTTGCATATATCGACTAACCACTCCAATCGAGTAAGTCAAATCTGGACGAGTGTGCAAGAGATAACGCAAGCAACTAACTACCTTTCGATAACGAGTAGCTTCAACTTCTGGTTCAACTTCAGCTTTTGAAAACTTAAATCCTTCTCCATTGGAAATAAAGTTGCATTGTAATCTTCCATACGAGCTTCTTTAAGATTTTCAATGCATACCTTTCTTGCTTGATCTAGATGCAATTTTTTCCTTGCGATACTTCAATACGTAAGTAATAAGTTAATTCACCAAGATCGACATTTCAAATTGAGATGCCATTCATTTCTTGAACTCATTGATGCAATCTAAGCTTGTCGATCCACGAACAAATCATCTACATAAGCGCAACAATGATAAATTCTCCTTGGTTACCGCTTTATAAACCGCTTTTTCTTGCATGCATTGTTGAAAACCCATCTCCTTCAAAGTGCCATCTAGTTTTATGTTCCATGCCCTTGAAGCTTGCCTTAGGCCATACAAAGATTTAGCTAGCTTATACACTTTTCCTTCCTCTCCTGGTTTTTCAAAGCCTTCACGTTGAGTAACATATACCTCATCCTTTAAGTCACCATGAAGAAAAGCCGTTTTGACATCCAATTGATGAATCCCCATCCTTTCCCGGCTGCGAGAGCAATCAAGAAACATATTGTCTCGAGTCGAGCTACTGGCGCGAACACTTTATCAAAGTCAATACCGGGGTGTTGCACATAGCCTTTAGCAACTAAACGCGCTTTGAACTTCTTGATTGTGCCATAAGAAGGGGCGGAGCCAATGGGGTGGCAGGCGGGTGCTGGGCCTCCCCCAACTGGTCCAACCGTCAGGTCCAGCCTTGACATCGGGCGAAGCGGGCGACAACAAATCAAGAAACGATGCCTAAATTTGGAAGAAGAATATGAAATAAATGGAAACAGAACATGTTATAAAGAGATTTAACCGGAAAAAGTTTCGGTGGTTGAAAGGTCATAAAATGAAGATGAAGAGGAAATAGTCCTCTCTCCTGATGGTCACGTGGGGCATAAAGCAAAAGGTGAAACTTTATACATAGAAAAATGGAAAATCAGTTAAATTACATTTAACTATTTATTGCTATGTCATCACTTTTTTGTTAGTGTTATTAGGTTGTCTTTTTATGTAGTATTAAGTTGTTTTGTTTGTGTTGAAGGCCCATATTTGATGATTTTTGTGAACATAAAAAGATGACCCATGTAAGAAACGAGAAATGAAATATTGATAGTGATGTCTTGTAATTAGCATGTGATTATAAGTAAGCTATCCAATTACAGTTTAAAACTGATGTTTTGTAATTGGCTAATGATTTATCGTTTTTATGTTTAACAAGTATGTTTAAACAACCACGCCAACCTCTTAAAAAGAAAGAGCTTTACCTGGTTTTAGTCAGTGTGGCGGTGGGTTCAAACCGTGTTGTTGGGTCTATTATAGATTTGATGATATAAAACAAGAAGAATGAAACATGAAGGACTAAAAGTGACAAGAAGGGAAACTATAAAAAGATGGAGGATTTGGAAGATTCTAGAAGATATGCTTAAAAGAATATTTAGTTTCCTAATTGTATTGTTTCCTAATTATATTATGATTCCTCTTGTAAACCCTAGATGTCTCTAGTATATAAAGAGACATAGGGTCATTAGTTTTAATGCGTGCGTACAAGATGTAGACGTCTAAAGGTGTGTGTGTGGGAACCTAGGCGTAGGGATTGGGAAAACGCCTAGGGTTTAGTGGTTTAGTTAGTTAGTGTTAAAGATCAAGTCTTTGATCTTTATTATTGTTTAGTTAGTTTATGATAATGAAAACCTTGTTCATTATAACGTTAATTCTTATTGAATATTCCGCTTTCGTTATTATGTGTTCCTAGATATAATATTAGACCTCGTCTAAGAGCTTACAACGATCTTCACATGTGGTATCGAGCACGGGGCTCGTGATATCTAGGATTACAAGGTTTTATGTGTCGAAGAATGATGAAAAAGGCGAAAAATTGGATCTCAAATTTTCGTATTTTTATACAAAGACCTTGCTTTTGAAAGCAGCGATAACTTTTTAGTTAACTGTTGGATCGTATTGAAATTTTTGGTGGATATTCTCTATATATCAATCTTATTTTTCACCAGAGGGATCATCGATCGGAGCTTTTATGTGAAAGATATGAAGCGTCGAAGTTGGCTGCTGATGGATTTTCAAAGTACTGCTGGAACAGTACTTTGATGTATGATTGGTTTGTGTTCGGATTTTTTTGGGTTTATTCAAGGTTTTTGATGTCGATATGTAGCAGATTCAAAGAAGTCCAAGATTCGTTTGATTCAATGTTTAAGGTTTTATTAAAGATTCGGTTTAATGATGGTTATTGCTGCTCACACAACTACTGTTCGAAGTACATGTTCTAATTTATTTTCCAAAGATATTATACCAAAGGGGTCCACGTGATGATTATGTTTTGTTCGATGAATGACTACTTGATTGAAAATATTCTGGTTCTTCATGTGATATATATTGCCATATGATTTTTGAATTCACAATGACAAGGTACTGTTTTTGATTGACTTTGATTTTTGGTGTGATCACATGGAATCTGATATTACTTTTGTGAATTAATCTGATTGGTCTCACGTGGTGTTGGTCACGTGATATGATTTAATACTTTTGATTATTGAAGAGAGTGGACAACGGGGTGAGGCTACGCATGGTTAAAAGAAAGTCTTTGTTATAAGCGAAAGTCTTGCTAATATTTTTGAAATCTTGTTGGACTTTTCAAAGTCTGCGAGGTTTTTAAAGTCTTAAACTTGATTTTTAAATTCTGCTATTCATAAATCTTGTTTGCTCGAAGGCATCTGCTACTCATGTTTGAAGCATCTTGCTTGGCGTAAAATCGCTTTTAGATTTGCGACAGACTGACGACAGAAAAAGTGTCACTAATTACGTAGTGACGTTGGTGACAATTTGTGACAGATTATGTGTCGCTAACAGCAGCTTTGTGACGGCTTTGGGACAGAAAAAGTGTTGCTAATAGGACTGATTTGGATTAAGGGGAAGATAAAGGAAGACATACTTGTTTCATTCATGGTGAGATCCATGATCTCAATTTCTCTACTTCGTCTAGGGAAGTTCGTTCAAGAATAGTTTTGTCATTATCAACTAGGGGAAGATTTAAGTGATAGCCAATGTGTGCATAGAGCATCATAAGAAAAATCACACATTTCATGTGAAGATCGTTGTAAGCTCTTAGACGAGGTCTAATATTATATCTAGGAACACATAATAACGAAAGCGGAATATTCAATAAGAATTAACGTTATAATGAACAAGGTTTTTCATTATCATAAACTAACTAAACAATAATAAAGATCAAAGACTTGATCTTTAACACTAACTAACTAAACCACTAAACCCTAGGCGTTTTCCCAATCCCTCGCCTAGGTTCCCACACATACACACCTTTAGGCGTCTACATCTTGTGCGTGCGTACTAAAACTAATGACCCTATGTCTCTTTATATACTAGAGACATCTATGGTTTACAAGAGGAATCATAATATAATTAGGAAACAATACAATTAGGAAACTAAATATTCTTTTAAGCATATCTTCTAGAATATTCCAAATCCTCCATCTTTTATTTAGTTTCCCTTCTTGTCACTTTTAGTCCTTCATGTTTCATTCTTCTTGTTTTATATCATCAAATCTATAATAGACCCAACAATCTTCCCCTATTTGATGATGACAAAACAAACACGATCTTGTACGAACTTCCCTAGACGAAGTAGCAGAAGTTGAGATAATTAAATCTCACCATAAATGAAACAATCTTGTTTTCCATGCTTCCCCTTGACTTGAACATGTCACTCAAACATCTCTTCCCCTTTTTGTTATTATCTTAATAGGGAACGTATGCAAATAATGATCTTGACCACCACGAACCAATATCATACTTCCAATCTAAGACTTCCAATGTTTAAAATCGCCCACCATTACGCATCATAAGAAAAATGGATCCAAAACAATAGAAAACTCCAACTAGCAGTAGTAATAATTATCAACAGTAGTAAAAGTCAAACACTTCCCCTTGAGTGATGCATGTAGACGGTTAAACATTTAACAATAAGCTTCCCCTAAAATCCATATGTTAACCATCTTCTTGATTCTTCAAAATCTGTAGGCTTTATGTAATAATCACTTGTGAAGAAAACCGAGTATAACGAATTTGATGAAGAAGTAGAATTTCCCAAACTTGTGTCTTAAATCTGTACTATCCACGGAACTCCATACTTATACGAACCACCAATATAAGTAGACCGCAATCCCTTGAAAAGAATCCTTAACTAGTATGAGACACTGAGCACTACAATGTAACTCCTTTAAGTGATAGTTTACTAGGTCTTCATCCATCCACCCTCTTGACCTATGAAAACTAGATTTTGCAAATCTTATATAATAAGAACACAAACCAAGTAATTCCACTTCACCTTCAAATAAGTGATAAATAATCCTCTTCGTAATCAATTCTTCAATAAATCTCCATAACGAGCCTTTTTTAAAATCCTTTTAAGAACATAAATTTCTTCCTGTGTGTGAACCAAACAACCATTACGTGTGTGTCAACCAAAATCCATAACCATTATCACGCTCGACTTCCCTTAAATCGAAAACCATATGAGAAAGAATCGGTGCTTGAGCAATACTTTAGAAGAAGGAGGATGCTTTAAGTAAAGTACTTTGAAAATGAAGCGATGCTTTAAAAAAAATTATAAGCGATATTTTCAAACTTGGGCAAGCAGTACTTTCAAATCAAGATGCTTTGACACGATGCTGCGCGATGCTTTGAAGAAAACGCGGCTGCAGTACTTTCAAAACCTCCGAGCAGCAGTACCTTCGTGACCAATCAAAGTCATGACCACCATAATTCATATACACCGTACCATAGCAAATCAAATCCCACGTGATCACAAATTTCGACCAAATAATGAAGAAGGGGAATTAAATATACCGGTAGGTCCAAGCATACCCTTTATTGCTTTTGTCGCAAAGCAAATTAATCACAGCAGCAGCATAAAGTATCAAACCCTTTTTCGAATCTGCTTTCTTTTTCGAATCACAGCAGCACCAAAACCTTGTAAATCCCTATATCAAGAGCTCCCCGCTCTGATACCAATTGTTAAGATCATTTATAAGCTCAGCTAGGGATCAATAACAAAGATAATAAACATAATACGCAACGGAATAATCAAAACTATACTTTGTTATTGAACAAGGTTTTCAATCACTAACACTAACTAACCCTAGACGTTTATAGGAACATGTCTACTATCTAAACTAATAACCTAGGCATTTACATGAACATACACCTAGGACACACACACACCTTTATTAATTGACTACATTATGCAAGACTTAATTAAAAAACCTACACCTATGTCCTCTTTATATACTAGAGGATAAGGACTAAATAATAAAACTTCCATTGCAAGCAAGTCCTTCTATCTTTTTGTAGGTTTCCTTCTTATCATATTAAGTCCCTCTTGTTTCATTCTTTTTGTCTTATCAACTCAAATGTATAATTCCCAACACGTGTAAATTAGTCGACTAATAAGTCGTAAATTATGATTACCAAAAAAAGTATGTGGCCGAGATAATTGAGTTCTTATGGAATTGACGCCTAACTTCTTAAATTTTTTACTAGACCAAAGAAAAAAATGTTATTGAACATTAAAAACAGCCATAATCACGTTCTGAAAAATTGATTTGGCAAAGTTGATAAATCCTTCCCATTTAGAACTTATAGTCTCGTTGTCATTTATTCATCTTTCTTATATAAGACATTCTAAGGTGTTCAAATGCAAAAGCTGTTGTTGTGATGTGGCAAAATGAAAAAAAAAATCCGGCCCCCCTTAACTTGAATCCACAGCTCATACACAGCCATAGGCATTTCTTTTGATCATAAACAACCACTCTAATCCAATCGGTTTAACACCTTTAGGAAGAAAAACGAGTTTCCAAGTATTATTCTTTCCAATAGAATCAAGCTCGTTTTGCATTGCTTTGACCCATTGCGGTTTCGATTTCGCTTCATTATAATTCCTTGGTTCCTCGTCAATTGTCAACATAAGTTTGTTAGGAATTGGAAATTCCATAGTAAAGTGTCGGTCACCCCATCTATAGTCTAGCATATGTTATCTCGTAGACATATCATTATTTACTATTTTATTAGTTAGTTATTAGCCTAGTTTAGCGTAGTGTAATACCGTGGAGGAAGGACGGGTCTTTACCCACTGTATGCCTGATCCACAGTCCGATAGGAGGACGTATTGTTTGTAAGTATAAATACCCCTTCCATCCATGGAAGGGTGTGGCTCTTGAATCTAACCTTACATTTGTTTAAGCAACTCTCTTCAAGAACTCCTCTCAACTCTCTTCATCTATCTTAAATGGCTTTCTTATTTAATCATTGTCCTAGACCACCCGAATCATCAAACAACATAATATCACGATCCTACAATTGGTACCAGAGCCAAGGTTGTATTGTTTTGATGATTTGCATAGTTTTTGAAGCGGTTTAATATGCGGTTTAATATTGGTTTTGTTTGTTGATGGATATTTGTGGTTCAAATCAAGTTCCAAAACTATTTTTTATGCTTTATTGTTTGAATCTTATTTTATAAGTGGTAATAGTTTGAGTGGTCATTGTTTCACGATTGACATGGTCCAAACCTGTTTTTACGTGTTCATGTATTATTTCAACAACTGTTGTGGTTAAATGGTTCTCTTTAAAAGTTTACACAGTTTTAAACTGTTTCTGGATTAAAAGTTTTAAACAGTTTTAAATGGTCCAAGCTGGTTAAATCAATAGGTCTAAACTTGAGCCCGTCATTTTTGTTTCTGGATGCTGTTCATTGCCTGCTTGGGTGCGAGTTGGTCTTTCATGGATGCGAATTGTTAACTTGTACTAAGCGACTTGCCATATGCGAGTTGGTTGAATGCAAGTTGCTTACTTGCATTATTGAATGCGAGTTGCTCATATGTCTTTGTGTACATGTGAGTTGTTTTTGAGCGAGTTGCTTTCTAAAGTAAAAAGCGAGTTGCACTTTTGCTATGCGAGTTGTCATGTTGAAAAATGATGCGAGTTGAGTCAAATATTACGTGCGAGTTGTCTACTTGCTTTCTTTAAAGCGAGTTGTTGTTTGACTTTTTAGTCTTCTTGATGCGAGTTGTCATATATAAAGTCAATGCGAGTTGGTAATGCAAGTTAATCAAAGCGAGTTGGTAATGGATGCGAGTTGCTGTTTTGAAGCAATTATGTCATGGTTTATATGCATGTTGACATAACAAAAATGAAGAATGAGAAGACATACCAGAACCTTATACCAGACTCAAACCATAATCAAACCTCAAAGACTCAATTAATGACTAATCAAACATCAACAACTCAAACCAACATCATCCTATCCTAATCCTTTCATCCATCCTCTACTTTCACTTTCATGACTCAAACACTATATTAAACCATTATAAGACTCATCACATATCGTCCAGTTTGGAACTTAAAACTGTTAGTAACGCAAGATCTCATATCTCATCAAGGGTTTGTAAATATTTCTCAAGACCTTTATTAGGTCCAAACAACCCTTATAATGATATTATCACTGATCTTGACTCACATATATTCGAAATCAGAAAAACATAAAGATCTCAGAAAGGGTTCGATTGCTTGTCCAATCCCTACAAAACTTTGTTTGTGTGAACCCCTTTCATCATAGACCATATCTTAGAATCAAAATGAAAAGGAAACATCTTAAAGATTTCAGAATCGTTCATTATCTCAAAAGTTTTACTATTTGCTTAAATGAACAAATCTCATCATAAATCCAACCATGTTAATATTCGATCTAAGAAATGAGTTCAACAATCAATGTTAAATCATTTTTCTTATGGTCGATTTTATGCATTTAAAAAACGAGTTATTCCTATAGGGTATGTTACCTTAAATATGTGGTTCAACTCTTGTAGCCGTTCCATAATATCATGCCATCCCTGTGGCCTACTCGTTATACCCTCAAGCCAACCCTGTGGCGAGGCTTGTTGAAAGATTGATGCGTTTAATATTCATGGAGTTGTGGCTATAAATCGTTCCCAGATTTGGTGTTAAGATGGGGTAGACGAATGTGTTGGGGTAGTAGATTTGGGTGTTTCATTGTTTATTCATGGAAATTTATGGGACGATTTCTAGTTGGGTTAAAGCAGATGCACAAGGGTCCTAATTATTTGTGATATGGTTGGTAGATATGTGTTGTTTCTGGTAGAGTTAAGAGTGTCTGCATTTTTTTAGAGATATATTAGGGTAATGGAGTGAGTTAGGGTGATTGTTTATATACACCCGTATAATTAGGGTTGTTACATTGTGGATCCGGTTTGTGATATCGTTGGCTTTCTATGGGCCTGATGGAGATGTGGGCTGATAACTGCTTATTCAGTTTTGGTTTTACATTGGGTAGGGTTTTTATGATCTCATTCGTGGACTGAGCTTGTTTCACAATCGTATATACTAACTATCAAATATACTGTCCGTAAAAACACTTAATTATAATGAGTAAATATTCTGATAAGTCTTGGTAGTGGTATATTGGTATTAATTTCACGAGGATACACGTATGAGGACATTTTGTGATTATAATTGGAATTCGGGTTTCACATAAGCCTGAACGGTGTTTTTGGTATTCTAAAAAGTGAGTTATTCAAATGGGCCAACAATTATACTTGATTGATAGACTGATGGGCCTCTCATTATTGGATCATACACATGAGATGTGGACTTTATGAGTTGTGATAATAAGTTTTGTTAAAGAGATTTAATGATCAGATTTGGTATGATGCCATGATTTGTTATGATACGTGGTTTGGTGCTTTGGTGTATTCTTTTTCACAATGAATATTATGTCGCTGCTTGAAATTGTTTATTGAAAAATGTCGACTACGGGGTTGTTTGTTCGGTATTTCTTATTTGGATTTGAAGTGACGTTTTCCGGGCGCGTTTACTTATTTCATCTTCTTTCTTTCTACCATTCCGTGAAGATGACTTGTTTGGGCTTTTATAGAGTTTGATAAAGACTTGGCTATTTAGTTACGGTTGTGATTCTTTCTAACATAACCCACAATGTAACTATCACTTAGGTGTCTCACGTAGTTGAGGATATGTCAAGAGGTTTTGTACATTGGGTACACCGTTTCTTCTTCACAAGGATTAGTACAAGGTTAAGTAACAAATCTGGGAAATTCTACTTCATGATCAAGTTTGGTATATCGGGTTTACTTCTCCATGTGGTCATTACAATAGCCGACAGATTGCGTAATTGATGTGTTTACCAAAGTGTTGATTGGATGGTTGATGATGTTAATGATGTTGGATATTGTACCGCTGATGAACCGCTGCATGTTCTCCTAAAACAAATATTCACCGAAACCAAAGTTGTCATAACACATTCAAGCTAACATTGTTTACGGTTTTGTCTTGATTTTGTAAAATCCCGCGAAAGAATCTATTTCTCGGTTTAAATCATAGACTTGTAAAATCCCGTGACAATGGAAACATCCTGGTAATTGTTAAGTGCATTTCCGGACCAATCTTACGGTTTATTCTTGGTTTTGTAAAATCCCGCAAAAGAAACTATTTCTCGGTTTAAAACCATAGAGTTGTAAAATCCCATAATGATGGAACCATCCTGGAGAAAGGAAAATGTATTTCGGGATCTCATTTGATGCTTGTGCTACAGTTTCTGCTTCGAAGAAGGATAAAAGGGTGTACTTCATGAATTGGATGTGTGTTTGCATATTCGTCATGGCGGTTTGGTTATTACAAGGTTTTACGGGGTTATGTGCATTTAACCATGGTCAGGATGAAACCATTATCAAAGTTCGTTTAAATGTCAAAGAAGGCTAGATTTGAGCAGTGAACCAGAAGATGTGACAACGGGGTTAATTCAGTATTATGTATTTGAGGTTGAAGTGAAACATCACGTGCGAGTGTACTTAGTATCTAAAGGTATCGGGGATGGTTGGATGAAGATTCTTCGAGATCCTTGTTCGAGCTTTTTCCAAAAACGAAGACTTGGAAATCTAGTTATTTTGGGAGTCTTTTCCTTCTCTTTTACCACGTGGGGAATTGGGCTCTGTTTACCACAAAAATAACTATCACTTTAAGGAGTTACATTGTAGTGCTCAGTGTCACATTTAATTGTGGATTTTCAAAAGGTGATGTACGTCTTATACTTGAAGGTAGGTTGGATGAAGAGTATAGAGTACTTAGAGACTCAATGGACGATGAAGTCTCGGCACCGCTCTTTGTTACATATGTTCAAGTTTAAGTCACGAGTTCGGGGTAGTTTACTTCAGGGTCAAATTCATCATATTGGGTTTTCTGCATCAGCTGTCACGACAAAGAGCCTACTGAATGATAATGGGGTTGATTACAAGATTGCCAAGAGTAGATGAAAAGAGAGAGATTAATGACATATGAACACATCAGTTCATGCCTCGTACTCTAAAGAAAAGAAAAGTGTACGTGTCAGTGCGCTTTATCTTCTGAAGAAGAGAAATCTTCTCTATTATGACCATTCTCATCAACATGCTTCATGCTTTTTCCATGCGCTTTTAATTATCAAGTGAACCGGGCTACCATTGATTGTTTTCTCATTCCACTTGCTCGATTATAATGAAGATGGCGACATCATGTGCTTATTTTGCGGGGGAGAAGTGTGAATTGAATACATTTGGATGATAATAACTTGTTTAATCAAGAATGGCATCTCTGTATGCAATTATTGAGGGGGATAAGAAGTGTGATTGCATGATTGATTGATATTTGAGAATATATGGTCAAACGGCTCCAAACTCATGTAAGAACCGATCTTCTTCTTATCGGATCATCTTCACATGGAGTTTTCTTCTAAGATCCGTTGGTTGACATCTTCACTCGGATTGATGAGTTTATCGACAAAGTGCTTCCGGTTAATGCTTCACGTATACATCAACATGATGATTCTGAAATATCTCTCTGTTATTTAGAAACAAACTCAGTTCCATTGTCAGTTCGGACTATTCGAACCGCTTTGTTGAGTCGGATCTGAAGTTGTTTAATGTTCTTGATTGATGTGATTGGTAGTTCGGTGTTACCATCGTGTATGTTCGTTGCGGCCTGATTGCTGATTTCCTTGATGAACATCTTTCTGTTCTTGTTTGCTTGGGAGGGATTTTAGTTAAGGGGGTTTGCAAGATGTAAGTTAATTGGGATTCCTTTTGGTAGGATGCTTTTTGGAGTGAGTTGAAGATGTTAACTATCTATTCCCCAACTGTAGAATCTTGAAGAAGGTCGAGTCTACTGTCTGTTCTACATTTTCTGTTGCATGGTAGAAGACTAAAGACAAGCTGCACTTATTAATCCAAAGACTTCTTTTTAATCCGGGCATTTATCAAAAAGATTGTCGGTTTAGGGGAGAGCATTAATTGGGGGAGAGTGAACAGTCAGATTTAATCCTTAATTAGACTTGCTCACAATGTACTTCAGCAAGTTGATTCTCACAAAGACTTCAAGCGTTCTTCTCATCAGATTTCTAGTATTTAGGCTTATAATATGTTGTTGATTACGAAGTGTCAAAACCGACAAGGGGAAGGAGACACGTATCTAACGCGAGTAAACTTGATGAAATTAATACTTCTAAGTAATTGAAGATATCACAGGAAGACAAATGTTATTACCACAGAGAAACTCAAGGTTTGACTCATGGCGAGTAAACTTGATGAACTTAATTCTTCTAAGTGATTGAAGATATCCGGGAAGACATTTGTCATGACCTTGAGAAAACTCAAGGTTTTACTCATCAAGGCGTTTAGTGTTCTTATTCCAACTACGTGGGGGAAGTGATGTAAGAGAAAGTTTCTGAAGATAAAAAGAGGCACACAAGTGAGGAGGCATTTGAGTACTTCTAGTTCTTGAGCTTCATACACAATCATCAGGAAAGATAAAGGTGCATTGGTTGGTTGTATCTTTTATTCTTTGGAAATCTATTTGTGTATTCGGGCTCTTGAGCATTATACTAAGAGACGGACTGCATCATTTCAACTACACGGGGGAAGTGTTCTCTTGACACTTTTGGAATGGATTGCGTCAGACTTCAGGGGTTATGAAATTTGATAAGATTATTTTTTGTGTGGGATGATTCGTTGCTGTTCTTCTATTGGATGATATAACCTCGAACGGAGAATCTCAATTATCGGTCTTAAAAGGAGCAGCGGGTTTTATGATAATGGTGTGCTTCTTTGTACACCTGGCTAATGGAAGCTTGAAAGAAAGCTTTGTATCTGCTCAGCTAAAGGATTTTTGGTTTGGGAGAAGCTGCCAAAGTCTCTGTTTCTCAAAGGCTCATGTTCTATCGTCTATTCTGAAGCCTCGGAAGCTTTGGTGGTGAATGTTTAAGAGATGAAGAATTCTATCTTCTACGACGTGCTGCTCGATATCCTTATCTCGGTACTCGTATCGTCATCATCCTCTTATACTATATCATCTACTCTATCATTGTAAATATCTATCAAAAATTAAAATACAAAAATAGAAAACAAACAAAAAGAAAATAGAAAAATATAAAACCATCAAAATCCCATAAAAATCATAAAATTCGAAAAACACCAAAAATATTGTTTTCAAAGACATGTCTTCTGGTATCGATAACATCTACGGTCTTAGAAATGTCATTCAATAATGGCACGGGACCATAGATGAAGTTCGAGCGAGGAGGTGTAAATATTGTTTTTAAACATGTCTTAAAAATGGCTTCTGATTATTTGCATTGTAACCAGCGCTTCAAAAATGGCTTGCGATTACTTATCAGTAACCGTGCTTAAAACTATGGCTTGTTATTATTTCGAGATAGCAACCCATTTTTCAAGGAAGGAAAGTGCTGCGCTAAACAAATTTTCAAAAATATTGTGCACTTATCCTAAAACTAATTGAGGAAAGTATGTCGAAGGACTGTTGTTCCTACTCAAATATTTTTCCTTCTAAAATTTTTAGAAAAATATTTGTTTTAACTAAATGGTGGCAATTGAGTTGCTATTAAATCTATCAGATTCAGAGTTTTCGATAAAATTTGCAAACTCAATCAATGACTTCAGTGCTTTTAAAACTTTTCTGAAAAATAAGTCATTGATTGAAGGGGAGAATGTTTTCAAATCTATATCATCTAACGAGCTTTCTTAAATTATCCTAATATGCTTAATTAAAAATGATGTTAACCTATGTTGAAGGACTAGGTGCCTAGGATAAGATTGTTAGGATTAGATGATTAGAGTTTGAGGAACACATTTTTCCCATACCTTATATGAACTGATTGTTATGTTGGATTGACTTATATTAGTCGATTGCTATTTGGGTGATGTCGACCACCATATATCTGTATGTGTGTTCACTAACGTATGCAGGTATATTGGTATATAAGAATGTTCCCGATCCGGATCCCACAAATGAAGATGATTGGATGCCGAAAGGAAAGGGTAACTATTTATTGGGTTGACAAATGAAGAAACGGAGCTTAATTGGACTTCCATGTAGAGTTGGCATAAATGCAACGTAAGAGGTCTCCTTGCATCGCAGATGGTTTTCTTCTAAGTGATTGAAGAAGCGGAGCTTAATTGACCTTAGTTGGCATTAAAATGCAACGTAAAAGTCTCACCGCATCGTGACGGTTTTCTTCCAAGCCCTACAACAACAGACAGAAGCTTCTCAACCACCTAACGTATCTTTGTGCGGGATACCATTTTAAACAATTTTGAAATAATTTGATTAAATTGTTTTGAAAATGGAAAATATTGTTTTGAAAATATATTGGACTAAATTTTGAAAATCACCGGACTTCATTTTATCAAAACTTAAGTCACTCAATCATCGACTACGGTCATCGATTGAGGGGGAGAGTGATTTAAAATAAAATATTTTCAGACGATATTTCTTCATAATAGTCCGTTTGTACAAAATTTGTGGTGATCTAAAGATTTAATGTTATGTCATGGTATGATTTTCTTTAAAACTCAAAGATCTGTCAAAATGAAATTTTTTTCTGTTCTTGTTTGATTGTGAAATTTTTTTATTTTACTAAAAGATCTCCTGAAAACTATCATACCTGACATTAACAATCTTTAATGTCTTGAATTGGTCCTTATCTGTCATGTTTCAAAATTAAATTTTGCCACGTCTTTCCCCAAAATTTTCTAAATGATTTAAATCCTTTGGGATCACAAATCTCAAATGGTTTGAAATTTTTGATCGCGGGAGAGATCGTGATTTAAATATCAAATCTGTTTTAAATGAAATTGATTTTAGTCCTTCAAAGGCACTCCTGCCTCCATGTGCCAATCGATTTCAAATACACAATGCACATGTTGAGGAGGAGGATTTATCCAAAAACAAGATGAGTATTTAAACATGGCCACATTTTCTCCCATGTTTTCTAAACCTAATTAAATCACTTGAGATCCAAAATCTCAAAGGGTTTGATATTTTGATCGGGAGAATTTGTAATTTAATTATGAAATTTGATAAAGGTGATATTTTGATTCAATTGTGCAGTTGCTCTCTCATATGTGCTAAACGCTTTGAATCTCGAAGCACATATTGAGGGCAAACAAACTATCGAGATACGAAAGCTTTTTAAAGTGATTTATAATGCACCTTGATTGAGTTTTTAAATGGTTTCTTAATGGCGCTTGTGATTGTGGATGTACTTCAAATTAACTATTGCCTCTATGTGATAAAATGTTTTCAAATATCCTATGCACATATTGAGGGGGAGAATTTACCAAAGAAAATCAAATGGCTTTTTCTATGAAAATTTAGTTTTTCTATGAAAATTGTGATCAAGAAATTATTTCAAATAACTCTTGCCTCCATGTGCTAAACAATTTCAAAATCATATGCACATGTTGAGGGGGAGGTTTTCTAAATGATCAAAACTATTAAGGTACAAAATTTACCAAAGAAAATCAAATGGATTTTTCTATGAAAATTGTGATCAAGAAATTATTTCAAAGAACTCTTGCCTCCATGTGCTAAACAATTTCAAAATCATATGCACATGTTGAGGGGGATGTTTTCTAAATGATCAAAACTATTAAGGTATAAAATGCTTTGATCTCGTATCACAAGTACCTTGATTGTTTTTCCAAATGATTTTTCAATTGGTTTCATGAAGAAAAGAACAACACCAAAAGACCGACCAATTTACTTTATGCATGGTGTTATAAGGATGGTTAGGTTAGGTATTCGTTCCCATGATCCCGCCAGAGCCGGAAGGATCTACCCAGGGACAATCCACTAGATAGTGTAGAAGTCCTTAGGTATGATGAAAAAAGGAGAAAAATGAGAAATGGGAAGAGTGCGGACTGAGACAGAGCTAGTACTAGAATAAACCCAACAAGGTTCTAGTTATGAAGTCTCGGTAAGCAATCGGGGGTTGAAGAATGAAAAAGAACTGAATGTGAAAAAGGGTGAAAAGAAATAGCCTCCATCAATTCAACCTTAGGGCGAAACCGGGTTCAATACATATGCTCTTGGTGGTTACTAAGGTAACACCGGTATTGAAGACAAGCCATCATGGACCCAGTGATGCACTGCACTAAACTTCCCAAGCTACTCAAGTTCCTCTTAAATGGACTTGTTTCATTCTCACGGGGAACCGATATTATCTATCGACTTTCTCTTAGAGTTTGTTGATATTGAAGAAGGAGACACTCTCCCTAGTCTCCGGCATAGGAACCAAATGTGCACTATTGAGTCTAGAGCCAAGAGATTATCAACAATATCTCATTAGGACACAAAATTAATGAAGACTTACTATTTCACACAATGTGGAAAGTAAGATTATATATTAAGAGTCCTACGCATTATCCTTGTGGTATTGCCAGAACATCCTAGTGATATGAAAATATTCACGATGAAGATGGAAAGCCTTCTAGAGCCAACATCTAACAAGCTCTTGGTAGGTGGCATGTGAGATCTTTTCTAAAGATCAAGCTTGTGACAACTGGATAGAAACGATAGGGCGATTCACTCGTGAATCAACCTTGGTCCAGGATTGGAATTGACGAATACTTTTGGAAAAACCGTTCGATGTGCAAACCTTCTTTTCTCTAGCATGTCGAATGTGTACTTATGTTTTCAAACTCAAAAAGTATCTCTGATTGAAAAATACTTTTGGAAAAACCGTTCGATGTGCAAATCTTCTTTTCTCTAGCACGTCGAGTGTGTACTCTTTTCAAATACAAAAAGTATTTTAGATTGAAAATTGATCTTTCTCATAAAACCTTCATCGTATTGCAAAAGTCTTTCTTCTAAGCAATACGCGATTGTTTTTCAAATCATTTTCATCAATCGGTGAATCTCAATTATTGGTTCACTCACCCGTGTTGTTTTCTTTGAGGCGTTCGGTTTGAGAACAACTAGAACAATTTGAAACCCCCGTCAAGGAGATTCTTAGGAATCCTACACGATCACAAGCGATTTGTATCGATCAGCGGGAACCGTGGGCGTGTACCTCAATTCGTGAAAGTGATCAAAGACACTTTCGTGTTTTATTGCTAACTGTTGTTTGCGGTACATTTGGATGGTTGCGGTGATCGAATTGAGGAGTCAATCCAAAGCCGCATGCTCACGGCATCCACACTTAACTAAAGAAATCATGGTGGTGCATATCAACATAACTGGTTACGATATTTTTACACTATGCCTCTACTGTTCTTTGCAAATATCATGAACCGATAAAGCTTCCGCTACTCGATGGAAAGATGTCATGATTCCAAAAGTGTGAGCATGTCGATCGAAAGTCACAACTTCACATGATGGCAACACAATAAAGGGTGATCCAGATTTATTCATGGTGATGATCTCAAAGATAGCTCGAAGATCATCAAAGATGTGGATCGGTTCAAAGACCTCCACCGAATGTACAAAATAATTGGACAATGAAGAGTCACTACAAATGCACAAAGAATGTGGGCATTGAAGAATTGAAGTCTACGAGCTCAAAACAGAAGAAAAATTAGAATGCTAGGATTCGAAATGTATAACATGGGGTGACCTCCCTTAGGGGGAGATTGTTAGGAATTGGAAATTCTATAGTAAAGTGTCGGTCACCCCATCTATAGTCTAGCATATGTTAGCTCGTAGACATATCATTATTTACTGTTTTATTAGTTAGTTATTAGCCTAGTTTAGCGTAGTGTAACACCGTTGAGGAAGGACGGGTCTTTACCCACTGTATGCCTGATCCACAGTTCGATAGGAGGACGTATTGTTTGTAAGTATAAATACCCCTTCCATCCATGGAAGGGGTGTGGCTTCTTTGAATCTAACCTTACATTTGTTTAAGAAACTCTCTTTCAAGAACCTCCTCTCAACTCTCTTCATCTATCTTAAATGGCTTTCTTATTTAATCATTGTCCTAGACCACCCGAATCATCAAACAACATAATATCACGATCCTACAAAGTTCATTAATGTTAAGTTGATAATCACCTAACCTCATTGGTAAAGGCTTGTTTCGAGTTCACCGACGTGTCACGATAGGTGTGGCACTTATACCAGGTTCATGTTCATTGTTTACTATAGCATGAACAATAACAGGCGGGCTGTGAACGGTGTTTTGCTGACTGTGAACAGTGTTTTGCGGGTTGTGAACAGTAGCATATTCGTTTACAGCAGGTTGTTAATCCTCGTTCATCACCTACTCAAAGTTAGTTTGATGTATATCATTCCAAAGAATAGTGAACGTACCTGGTCCTGTTTCATTTATCTCTTCATTGGCATCTTTCCAATTCCATCCTCTTTTCTCATCACAAATCACATGTGAACTTATATGGATTTTATTTTCATGTGGATTGTAAAGACGAAACCTACCTGAACTCGGCTCTTTTCCAAGATAAACCACTGGTTTTGATCTATCATCAAGTTTCTTCAAGTGATTTGAGACTATTCTTTCATAGGCAATACAACCAAACACTTACAAGTCTTCAAGATTTTGTTTTTCTCCACAAAACTTTTCGTATGGTGTAACTCCTACCAATGCTCGCGTAGGTGTTCAATTTATTATATAAGTTCTATGCCGAACCACCTCACCCCAAAGGTGATTTGGTACACCTCTTGCCTTCATGTGACACCTTGTCATCTCGAGTAGAGTAAGGTTTCGTCGTTCCAAAATTCCATTTTGTTAAGGTGCATAAGGAGCCGTCAGCATACGTGGTATTCCTTCTTGGTCACAAAACCGATTAAAGTCATGTGATGTAAATTCAACACCTCTATCCATATGGAATGTCACAATCTCTTTACCCGTTCATTTTTTAATTGACGTCTTGAATCTTTTGATTACTCCAAACGTGACACTTTTGTGCTTCAAAAGAAAATACCACATGTACCTATAATAACCATCGATAAGAACTAGGATGTAAGAGTTACCTGCTTGGGTGGGAGGATTTATCGGTCCGCATATATCCCCGTGTACCCTCCCAAGAATTCGTGAAGCTCTATATGTTGCCTTCTTGGAGAATGATCGCTTTGTTTGTTTTCCAACCATGCAAGACTCACATACTTGATCTTGATGCTTAATTACAGGTACCCCTTTAGCTAACTTGTGCATCAAATTCACCGCACCAAACCTGATATGACCAAGTTGCACGTGCCACAACCACGACTCTTCAACAATGTTAGCTTGCAAACAATAAGGTTTCCCAACTTGTAGTTGAGCCTTGTATAAACGGTTTGCACTTATTGGGACTTTAATTAGCAAACTTCCACAACTATTATGCATGGTTAAGAAATCACCTCGTATCCTAATATCACAACCGGATATTGAAGCTTGTCCAAGACTTATCACATTACTACGAAGAGCGAGAATGTAATAAATATCTTTTAGCAACTTTTGTTTCCCATGTTTCCCTTGAAAAAAATCGAGCCCTATCCTTCTATACTTACACACGAACCGTCTCCAAATCTTACACGACCTGTTATATTTTCATTTAATTCAGAAAAGTAAGAGTAATGACTTGTCATGTGATTACTTGCTCCATTGTCAAAGTACCATACATCATCTTCCTCGGTGTTGGACTCGATCTTTGGAGGAGTAAACTTTTCTTCCTTCATGAAAACTGTTTCTTGAACCAAGTTCATCATAAAGAATGTGCCTTCTTCATGATTTCATCTCTCTCTTGTGTCTGATTGAGGTTAACTTCATTGTTTCGGTTTTGATCTGGGCATCTTGAAACAAAGTGTCCATATTTCTCACAACGATAACACTTGATATGTGAGAGATCACGTTGCTCCTCTTTCTTACCCTTTTGCTTGTTATCTTCACGGTTTTTTGAGGACTCACGTTGATCTTGGTTTTGATAGTTTCCCCTACCACGTCCTTGACCACGACCTCGACTACAACCTTGAGAGTTTGAACCATGTCCTCTTCCTACACTTGAGTCATTATTCCTATTGGAATTTTCCATCCTAGCATAAAGAAACTTCTCTTGAGCATCGTTTGCTTTATTTTCTTCGTTAACTCTTTCTTCATACGCTTTCAATCGTCCAACCACTTCCTCAAACCCAGTTGTTTTGAGGTCTAAAACATGCTCTAGGTCTGCAACGATATGGACAAACCATCTAGGAAGACTTGTGAGAAACTTCTTTACCAGCTTGTGTTCCGACAGGACTTCTCCAAGCGTGGCTGAATTAGAAGTAATACCCCATAGCGTTGAGGCATATGAATCTATAGTGCCGTTATCTGACATCTTCAGATTCTCAAACTCCGTAATTAGGGTTTGAAGCCTAGCTTCTTTCACACGATCAACCCCTAGGTTACGGGTTTTTATTGCATCCCACATCTCCTTCCCGGTTTTTAGATTCCTGATTTGCAAAATCAGGTCTTCTGGTATTGATTGAAACAACAAACCTTTAACTATGTTATTCTTCTTTGGATCATCTAAGCCCGGATCAACCACATCCCAGACTCCATGAATTCCAAGAAGTACCTCCATATGGTGTAGTTAGTTGACGTTAACATCGGGCACTGAAATGTCAAATTTGACTCTTTTTTTGGCGGTGGTGGATTGTTTGAACTTGATGGATCTCCGGTCATCTTGGTTCTTCTTCTTGATCGAGTATAATTTTGTAATGGGGAACTATCCAGCCCTTATATCACGACTACAATTAGTTTAAGATAGTGAGACAATCAACCGTCTTACAGACTGTTTCCAACTTACTGTCTAAGAAAAAAAAAACTATAATCTGTTTACAAAAGAAGAGAAAAGTAGGCTGCAAAGTGGGCTTAAATCACAGTGGGCTGCAATCCACGATCTTCTTTTATAGGTTAATAGTCGATTATTACTTTTTAAGGTTTCTGCGTAACCCTAAACTCATTTAAGTCTACCTACGAGAAAAAGCGGTCGGGAATGATCGATTCTTCTAGGTATTTGTAACCCTAGCGGATACAAATCACAAGGAACTTCTTCGCAAGCTCGATACCAATTGTGGTGTCGGAGATACAATAGCGTACACGTAACGAAAACACGACACAAGGCATTGTTCTGCCTAAACACACAAATTTATCTTATTGAAGAAACTAACTCAAAACTTCAATTCGGTACAACGGTAAATCCCTACCCTTAACGGTATATATAGACTAACCAATACACGTTAGACTATAAATAGGATTGCACTTTACTTAACCTAATAACTATCTAATAAGCTGGAAGATAATTACTTGCATGTCAAGTAAACTTGTTGGACTAGGACTCCAAATATAACTCTGAAATCTGATCCACGCTTCAGCAGCCACAATCAGAATTCATCAGGAATTCATCAACAATACATACTACTCATATTCTTTAAAATTCATGGTACCTACAACAATACAAGGTGAAAAAGTATATCGTATAGCTGAATACACCACGAAGTACCAAGCATTTAAAGAACCTTATTAGGAGGCTATATAACGAAATATGGTAAATAAAAGAAAGCATAAAAGATACCCTTTATAGTGGTCTCTTCATGGGGGATTTTTATCAAACAATGGGTATTCATATAATATTTTATGGCAATACCTCTTTTGATGCAAACAGAGAATAGATCTAGAAGTTTGGTTCCTTTTGATCACCCTCCACTGTAATAGTTGAACTGTCGAGAGAGATGATTCTGTAAGGAAAAAGCAACACTTTTTATTAATAAAATCGAATTACAGACAATAAATAAATTAACCAGAAAATAAATAACATAAATTTAAATAACAAACAGCGAGGAGTAGAAGCTGAAGACAGAGACTATATAACGATAAGTAAATAAAAGCAGTAAAGGTTGGTGGAGGCTCGTGTTTAACACGATTCCCTTAAAACATATTTGCCGTCTGTTTCCCAGGGTACAACGTCCAAAGCTGTTGTACAGCCGGACTTGACAAAACTTGCCTGAAAGATCACTGAAGCAATGCGTGTTTGTGGATCGATAGACTGCTGGAAGTTTTCTAGTATGAGTTGAGTTTCCTGGATGTCGAAAACTGAATGAGAAGAGATTTATTTTATAGCCTAAACCTATCTTACTCATCAAGACTAAATATTAGTTAAAAAAATAAACGATATGCAACTCTGTTAAAACAATAAACATGATTTGATATCTTTTATTTACACAAAAAAAATTCTGTAAGACTTATTCAATAAGTCTAAATCTATTCCTAAAATAGATTTACAGAAACGGAAACGAAGACCAGAATTTGCAGTAAAAAGATACGCACGCATGAAATGTTTCGAAGTTGCGTTCGTGTTCGCAGATCGTGCGGGCTAGCATGAGTTCAGAAGCTTCGAACCCATTTTGGCCCAGAAATCCTGAAATCTGCACCCCCTGCACGCGTGCGTAGGTGTTGGAGTAAAACCGACTAAAAGATTTTGATAGCCAATACGAAGATTTCCTTATAAACTAGCTTCCACTTCATATTTTGGGCGATGTTGGATACATTCAATTTTTCCAATTTTTGTGTTTCAAATGCCTCACTTTGAGACATGATATCTCATTCATATCAACTCCATATTTGACACATTTTAGCTCGTTGCGAAGCTCTCATCAAGGAGAACACAAAGCTACCAAGAAACATAAATATATATAACATATACATAAACTAAATAGTGTCAAAAATTTGCAAAAAACTATTTTGCAAAGCCATTTTTCCAACAATCCCCCAGATGAATGGAGATCGGTCAAAAACACACAAAAGTTTTGGCGAAATTTCTACGGTTAAGTCCTGCATAAGATAGGTAGGTGTGACCCTTTGAACCTTCCCTTGTGAGATGCACTTAGTCTCCTAGAACTGAGTAGACGCGATGTCCTTTAACTCAGTCTCTGATTACGTAGACGACATTACACTTCACACAAGACTTTCCCTGACCTTGTCAAGTCCTCATAGTCGTGTTCGTTATGGTCATGAACACTAGCCTGGTTCTGCCAGAGCTCTTAGGAATTGCCCCCCCCCCCCACAATTACCTTTGGAGCGACCCCACTTCTCTCTAACATAGGTGATTTTATCTTGAATCATTAAAAATATATGTTTGTGATTTCATCTTGAATTATTATGCTTTGTGATTTCATCCTAAATCATTAAAGCCATATGTTTAGCCTCTCAACAAGTCACATTTGTTATAGGAATGGACTAGGAAGTTACAAATTAAGTAACTCCCCTAAATTGACGTGACTTCCCCCACATTTCTATGATTAGGTTCTCCTATTGAACCTAGATCTTGGGATCTCCAGTCAATTGGGTTAGGTTTTCCTTCATAGAAACTCATTCCTTCAAGAGCTTTAGTCCCATTCCTTTAAATGACTTACTAACTAACTCTCTGCTTAAGCCTTTCGTAAGCGGATTCGCATTGTTATCCTTTGACTTCACATAGTCAATTGAGATAACTCCTTTTGAGAGTAGTTGTCGCACTGAATTATGTCGACGATGGATATGTCTAGACTTTCCATTATACATTATGCTATGAGCTCTGCCAATTGCCGATTGACTATCACAATGTATACTAATGGCCGTTACCGGTTTAGGAAACCTTGGTATGTTCTCTACGAATTGACGTAGCCATTTCGTCTGTTCTTCGCATGTATCTAACACGATAAATTCTGATTCCATCATGGACTGAGCTATAATTGTTTGCTTGAAATACTTCTATGATATAGTTGCCCCTCCTAGTGTAAACATATATCCGCTAGTCGATCGGGAATCCTTTATGTTAGAAACCAGTTTGCATCACTGTGTCCTTCGATAATAGCTGGATATCTATGATAATGTAGCCCATAATCGTGACTGTATCTTAAATAATGTAGTACCCTAGTCATAGCTTCCCAATGTGGATAACTTGGATTTGTAGTATACCTACTTAGCCTGCTAACAACATATGCTAAGTCAGGTTGGGTACCTGTCATTAAGTACATTAACATGCCAGTAACTCTTGAATACTCTAATTAGGCAACACTTATGCCTCTATTTTTAGATAGATGCTTACGAGTGTCAATTGGAGTTCTAGCTAGGCCGGAATCACCCGCATTGTGAGTATTAAGAATTTTGTCCACGTAATGTGCTTGACTTAACACAAGTCCATTTTGAGTTCGTATGATCTTTATTCCAAGGATCACATCAGCCAAACCCATATCCTTCATGTCAAACTTTGATTTCAACATGTCTTTAGTAGATTTGATCATCTTGTCATTACTACCAATGATAAGCATATCATCAACATATACACACAAGATTACATATCCACTACTTATGTCCTTTACATAAACACACTTGTCGCATTCATAAATTTTGAATCAACTCTCTAGCATGGCATGATCAAATTTTTTATTCCATTGTTTGGGAGCTTGCTTTAAGCCATATAATGACTTAACAAGCCTAAAAACTTTGTTCTCTTGTCCTAGAGTTATGAAACCCTCAGGTTGGTTCATGTAGATTTCTTTTTCTAAATCTCCATTTAGAAAAGCCGTTTTAACATCCATTTGGTGAACTTCCAATTTTTTTAAAGCGGCAGTAGCAAGTATCATCCTGATTGAGGTTCTTCGCGTAATAGGAAAATATGTATCAAAATAATATAGACCTTCTCGTTGTCTAAACCTTTTGACTACCAATCTTTCTTTGTACTTGTCAATGGTGCCATCAGCTTTCATCTTCTTCTTGAAGATTCATTTATAGCCTAGTGGTTTACAACCAAGAGGTAAATCCATGAGCTCCCAAGTATGATTTTATAAAATAGAATCTATTTCACTTTTAATGGCTTCTTTCCATTGAGGCTCCTCCGAGGAAGTTACTGCTTCTCGATAAGAAGTAGGTTCATTTTCTACCATAAAAGAAACAAAATCGGGTCCAAACGATTTCTCAGTTCTTGCCCTTTTGCTTCTTCTAGGTTCAACTTCTTCTTCCTCGGTTTGATCTTGTCTCTCATCTTAGAGATCATTATCATCTCATTGTCTCTTATCTAGGACAACTTCGTTATCTATTCTGGATGAACTTCCAGTTTCCTTCGTTAAACAAGGAAATATATTTTCAAAGAAGGAAGCATTCCCTGATTACATTACTGAACCCTTTTGTATATCCGGATTTTTGAATCATGTTCAATGAAACGATAAGCACTGCTATTCTTAGCATATCCAATGAATATACAGTCAACAGATTTAGATCCAATCTTTTGGGCCTTCGGTGTCAGAATAGCTACCTTTGCTAGACACCCCCACACTCATAAGTACTGATATGATGGTTTTCTTCCCATCTATAGTTCATAAGGGGTCTTTTCTTTTTCCTTATGAGGTATCTTATTTAAAAGATAAGTAGCCGTTAGAATGGCTTCCCCCACATGTCTCGGCTTAAACCAGTACTTATCAACATGGCATTAACCATTTCCTTCAAGGTACGGTTCTTCCTTTCGGCAGTACCGTTCTTTTGAGGTGAATAAGGAGCAGTGAATTCGTGTCCAATTCCATGTTTTGTACATAAATCAGCAAACGGAAACACATATTCACCTCCTCTATCACTTTGTACAACCTTGATTTTCTTATTAAGTTGATTCTCTACTTCATTTTGTATAGAACAAACTTGCTATAACTTCATCTTTACTTTTTAGTAAGTAAACGTAGCAATACTTTGTACAATCATCAATAAACGTGATAAAGTATTTATTGCCACCTTTTGTAGGTAGTGATTTCAAATCACATATGTCAGTGTGTATCATATCAAGTGGTTCGGTTTTATGAATCCACAATTTCCTAACCGTGAATGCAAACTTCAAAGATTCATTTATGGATCGAAGCAAGCATCACGACAATGGAATAAAAGATTTGATGAAGAAATCAAAAGGTTTGGATTTTCTCAGAATCTTGATGAGCCATGTGTATATCACAAAGTTAGTAAGAGTAATTCTACTTTCCTTATCTTATATGTCGATGACATATTGATCATGGGAAATCACATTCCAAGCTTAAATGAGGTTAAGACCTATATTGGGAAATGTTTTTCTATGAAAGATTTAGGGGAAGCGTCATATATTCTAGGAATCAAGATCTATCGTGACAGATCTAAGCGGTTGATTGGACTAAGCCAAAGTGCTTACATCGATAAAATATTGAAGAGATTCAATATGCAAAATTGCAAAAAGGGATATATGCCGATGCAAGTAGATCATGGCTTAAGTAGCAAATCTTGAGCTTCAACACCTTCTGAGGTGGCACGTATGAAGACCTGATGACATGCACAAGACCTGATGTGGCGTTTGCTCAAAACATGACAAGTCGATATCAACAGAATCCGGGTGAACTTCACTGGACTACTGTTAAACATATTCTCAAGTACTTAAGGGCTACTAGAGATATGTTTCTGGTTTATGGTGGAAATCCAGAAGTAGAACTTGATGTTACAGGTTACTGCGATACGTCTTGGCAGTGTGATAAAGATGATACGAAGTCTCAGACGAGTTATGTCTTTGTTATCAATGGAGGAGCTGTAGACTAAAAGAGCAAGAAGCATAGTACAATTGCGATGTCTGCTATAGAATCTGAATACATAGTGGCTTCGGAAGCGGCCATGGAAGCTGTTTGGATTAGGAAGTTCATTTCTGGGCTTGGTGTTATGCCTGCGATTGAAAATCCTATTAAAATGCATTGCGACAATTCTGCTGCAATTACATTCGCCAATGAACCTGGAGTCATGAAGGGCGACAGACATTTTCCTAGACGGTATCACTATGTTCGAGAGCAGGTCGAAGGTGGTGAAATCAAATTACTCAAAGTTCACACAGATAATAATCTAGCTGATCCCTTAACCAAGGCTTTACCTGGTGAAAAGTTTACTCAACATGCTGATACCATAGGACTTCATTTAGCTAGTAATTTCATGCCTATCTGTGATTAGTGTTTGGATAAAGGATTGTAAACATTATTATTTAAATGAAATAAAATATGAGTTATGTTTATTCTTCATTTATAATATTGTATCTTATATTTGCATGTTTAAATCCATGAATAATTATATATTATTCTAAATAGTCCGTTGTCGATCAATAATATGGGAATATTATTGAATTAAGACAAATATGAGTTTTGGTAGAATATACTTATGTATATTGATGCGTTGGACATGCCAAATTCACATGATATTCAATGGATTGAATATACGACTTATCCCAAGCACATGATTGTACTTTATGGATGTAGTCATTGAGTAAATCATGAACAATTTTACTCAGACTGGAGATACCAGATAAATGTCATGGATATAGTGCATTTCTGTAAGGTAGTTTAACGCTATACGTAATTCGTAGCTATAAAGATTGTTTTCAGGGGTGTTGCAAAGTTCATGGGTTTTGCTTGTAGTCAAGATAGAATTTGTTCCTTCAAATGTGTTTTGAGGTTTAATACTAACGGGCCCCTCGTAGGATTGGCAAGATTTCTGCATGGCCATGCCCAAAGTCTTTTCTGAAATTGTTTCAAAAGATTTGGTAATCTTGTGCAATCATAAACAACGAGAAACGGAATTGTTAAATAGTGGAATGAGTATATGTATCCATATCCATATTTAACACAGTATTAGAAACAAAAGGATAATTATGATGATGAATCATCAAACGGTTTGTCCAGGAACCACACTCGAGTTGTACTGGGGGCATTGGCGTGTTGCTAGACGCTAACCAATGTCATTAAACATTTTAAGACATATCTAAGTGGGAGCTTTAAGTTTTGTGGATATATATTTAAATGTGTATGTCCGGATTCGAACTCTAGACTACGGGATTGCACACTTTACGTATGAGAATCAATGTTCATTTAAATTAATAACTAAAGTAAATGTTACGGTTAATTATTAAATGCACAATAACAACTAACAAGCGTTAAGTAATTAACGGAAATTTACTAACGATCATTAAATGTAAACTAGAAGGACTAAATGTGAAATTGGTGAAACAAAAGTTTCTAGAACCCCTTGGGGGTTACTAACCGATCGGCAAGGGGGGAGGGGGGCAAAGCCCAACTCAAAACCTAACTTGTTCCCAAAGTTTTCATAAACTATATAAGGAGGTCTTGGGGTCTTTGGTTTTTCACATTTTGTATACACACATAACCCTAAAGGTTTCTCTCATCATCTTTTCTTCTTGTTAGGCCGAAACCCTCATGAAAAGGGGTATTCAGATTTTTGATTGTGCAACAAAGGCGTTTGGTTGGCGAACTAGCATTCCATTGATTCGTTATAGTACGTGTGTACATCGTGGGGTTAACACATTATTGTTAACATTACTCGATCAATTTCATAAACCCTAAGTTAGGGTTTTTCCATTGCTATAAAAGGGAAGCTAAAAAAGGTACATTACTATTTATGTTTGGGTTAAATAATTACGATTATATGTTTATGACTTCCGCTGTGCACTTGATGTTTTACTTGGTTTATTTAAATGCATGTCATGTTATTATAATTCCAACAAATAGTATATGACATTTCAATAAAAACAAAAGTACAATACATAAGTACATTTCACCTTTTGTTGTTCTTGATGTAGTTGTGAAAAATGATCCACATGATCATGTCGAAGGTTGTTATGCACATCTTTGTCACGTGGTTTTTTTGTTACTTTTTGTGTGTGTCGCATCTCTTAGACCCTTGTACATTGCATATTGGCTATGGGTTGTGCTATAATCCCCCAACGACCCTGAAAGACACCAAAAGCTTGCTTCACATATTTTCTTGCACTTTCTTAAGACGTTGTTTGGAGTATTTTGGATTGTCACCAAAATAATCTTTCATGAGACCTTGTTCACCGCTGTTAAAATTAAAGAAAGTCTTGGTCATTCTATGATTAGAAACTTTGTATCGTGTTATAGAATATGTAATAGTTTAGTTAACATGCTCATGGACTTGGTAAATCTAATATGTTAGTAGTAAAGTATCTAAGCCTCTTACTATTGTAAACCAAGTCCACCAAATCTAAGCCCATTCCAAGGCCCATGAAGTGGCGCCTCATGGAGTATTTATACCCTCAAATTGTCTCATTTAAGGGTGTGCTTGAATGTGTAATGTGTGTGCTTTTAGTGTGAAGATATACAAGTTCTAGTTTTCTTTCTCTCTTCCTCTCCTTCATGTCACTACCTCTCTTTCACCACCTTTATGTATTTACTTTGATCTAATACAGGGAACCTACAAATGCCTTCATAGTCTCGAGGTAAGTACGTCCGAGTGTATGAACTAGTGGCTTCATCGGCAAAGGCTAGAAATTGTTCATGATAATCAGGTAAATGTAATACTTTTTGGCTCGATCTTCGTCGGTATAACTCATGTTGCAAGTGTTAGTGTTAGTATCCAAGATTAGTTAGTGATACTCGATTATGTTGGCTTTTGTGTACCCCACTTCCCCATTCCCACCATATATTACTTTCCCGACTCTATGTGTGTTAGGAATTATGTAACAGTGGGTTCCTGCTGATAAAGGTTCTTGCTGATAGTATTATAGTTTCTGCTGATAGCATGGTTTCTGCGGATAGTGCAGTTGCCATGGATAGTTATTTTGTTTTTGAGGACATATAGTTTCCGTGTTATTAGTTATTTAGTTATGATATGCATGAGATAAAATAGGAATAGATAGTGCATATCTTTTTCGTGATTAGCAAGCTACAACATTAGGGTTTCTTGTACTATAAAAGAAACTAGCGGCTAGGGTTTGATGTATGTTTTTCAATAACATTTTTTAGTAATTTAATATAGATCCATAGAGGATCAACCAATTGGTGTTTATTGTCTTCTTAAGCATTGTATTTATTTCCTGGGTGAATACAATTCTAGTAAAGGTTCTCCTTAGTTCTCTTGTGATTACACAGGTTAACTATACTTTCTCTAAGGCTCATAAGATCTATCTGGGACAGATCCCATCAAGTGGTATAAGAGCCAAGTGAGAATCTTTCTTAGAAGACAATCCTACTCTCTTTCTCAAAACCATTACAATGACATCATCAAAACATTTAGATTCAGAGAATGATGAACAGCCTGAGCCAACAAACACTCATTCCACTATTCAGCAGGTACTATGAAGATGAATAATTATATCTCCAACATGGACATCAATCTCTGGAACTTCGTTCTAAAAGGCAACAGTAAGAAGTCTACTGGAAGAGATTCAGATGAGAATGTGATAATACTCCCAGCCACAACAAGTGCTGAACAGATTGCTCTTCGGAGGGAAACCAAGGCAAGGACTACCTTGCTTCAAGCTCTTCCAGATGAGCACATGAGTGACTTTTATCATCTTGATGATGCAAGAGAGATCTAGAGAGGAATAAAAGCAAGGTTTGGAGGCAATGAAGAGTCTAAAAAGATGAGGAAGTCAATGCTCAAGCAGAACTTTCAGGAGTTTTTAATTTCTGAAGAGGAAGGCATACACAAGGGGTATGACAGGTTCCAGAAAATCCTCAACCAACTAAATCAGATGAAGTCCAAACCTGACAATGAGGAATGTAATCTCAAGTTCCTTCGTGCTTTACCTCCTTCCTGGAGTCAGGTTTCTCTCACACTCAAGGCAAAGGGAGGCCTTGACTACTTAAGCTTTGATGACCTATACAATAAGCTTAGATCCCTTGAAATTGATATCAAGGGTCATTCATCCTATTTTCCAACTCCAACACACTCAGCTTTTGTTAGTAGTACCAGTGCTAACACAATGGTGTCTTATGCTGAGAGTCCCACTTCTTCATCAGCAGCAACCAGAACACATACTTCTTCGGCAAGAAAATCAAAGTCTAATTATGTGATACACTTTTGTTGCTGAAACTGAAGACCAACAACAGTTGGCTTATGAAGATTTTGAACAAGTGGACAAATGGGATTTGGTGGAGATGGACCTCAAATGGCAGATGGCCATGCTTGCTGTGAAGGTCAACAGGTTTGAGCAGGGCTCTGGGAGGAAGTTTGGCTATAAGGGAAGAGATTCAGCCAGATTTGACAGGAAGAAGATTAAGGTGCTTTGAATGCAACCAACTTGGTCACTTTGCTAGAGAATGTTCAAATAGGAAGGGAGGTGACAGAAGAAGGTATAATGCATACAAGCTCAAGGAAGCTGAGGAGGTGAAACCTACAGCCTTGCTGTCTTTGGAATCTCGAGTTGACTGGGATGAGCAAGTGAATGAAGCTGAGTGTCAAAATCCTCAGACTTGATTGGTAGCTGACACTGCTGATGAGATTGCACTAATGGGCATCACTTCTCAGGTACAAAATTGTATGTTTGGTTGTGATGCTAAATATGATGCTCTTAAAAGTGAATTTGATGATGTGAATGGCCAATATAAAGAATACTTTATTCAGGTCCAGGCCTATTAGAAAACTATTAAATGTTTATAAAAACAAAAGGCCTGGTACCAACAAAATCAATTGGCTCTTGAAGAGAAAATTAAAGTTTTAGAAAGAGATTTGGATAACACCACTAAAAAACTAAAATTTAATAAGAAAGAATATGTAAAGGTTGTTGCTGAAAAAGAGGGTCTTTAAGCTAATCTAGATTTAGAGGTGGCTAGGCATAAACAGTGGCAAGAACAGGCTAGAAACCTAGATAAATTGTGGAATAGTTCAATGTCTATTAAAACTAAGATGGGGTTAGGGTTCAAGGATTATATTAGTCCAGATGAGATTTATGACCCTAATGAATATAGTGTTTTTAACACTGTCACTGATGAAGAGGGAGAAAAATATAGAAAACCTGTTATATTTTTAAAACAAGGTGAAATGCATAATGTTCCTTCTTCCATTAATGGTATTGTCAGACCACCTAACCCAGACCCAGACTCAGACTCAGATGAATCACAAATGACCTATGGCCAAAATTATAATGACTTATCTAACACTGGCACTGAAACTAATGATTTTGTCTCTTGTTCTTCCAATGATAGGACCTCAGAGACCCAGTCTAGAGACTATGCTAGTTGTGGTTCAAGTGAAGAGTCTGCCTCTCCCAAGCCTTTACCAGTTCACTGAGCCCCAAGAGTTGCTGTTAATGAATCTTCTTCAAAGACAGCTCATTTTAGAAACATTTCTTGTTCTGTTGATTTTGTTATAAATAATTCTGATTTTAGTTGTGATTTGAATAATTTTGTTTGTGATAAAACTATTCTTGTTTTGAACAAGCAATTTAAGAAGAAGTCATGTTTTGTTTGTGGTAGTACATTTCATCTTATCAAAGATTGTGGCTTTTATGAGAAACAAATGGGTGTATCTACTAATCAACAGAGATATAGACCTATTTGGAATGATGTGACCAACATTCCTCTGTTTGTTCCCTCTGGAACACATGTGAGGACCAGCAAAACCAATTCTGCTGGTAGACCAGTTCCTACTGGTAAACTAGTTTCTGCTGACAGGCCATCTTCATCATGTTGGAGAAGAAATGTTAATAGGCCATTTTACAGACCTACTAGTACTTATTTTCAAAATGGATATAGGCCTGTTCATAATGACCCATTGCATAAAAGGGGGGCAAGGTGGGATACTGCTATTAAGCCCTCAGCAGGTTGCTCTTGGACACACAATAGACCATCTTACATGAAGGGTTCCAAGAACAATGGTGGATCTCATCAATCTGCAGGTTTATCTAATATGATCCACAAGGCAGGCTCAAGTCAGTGATGACTTGGGTCTCCATGTATACTAATATTGTTGTATATCTTTTAACTTGTAGGATGATCCTCATTCAAATAAAGATTTAGGCATTGTAGATAGTGGTTGTTCTAGGAGTATGACAAGGAACAAAGACAGGCTCCATAATTTTGTATCTATTCAAGGAGGTACTGTTACTGTTAATACAAATAAGCCGTAAAAACGTTTATTTATATTTTACGATCTTCAAATGTTTTGTCGATAACAAAAGTAAAATCATTTTAACGAAACAAATAAATTACGTAAATGGTTTAACTAATAGTTTTCTAACACACTTACGCTTTCACATAAAACACTAAAACAAGAATAAGTGATTTTATGATTTATATATACATATGTACAACAACTAGTGTTTACATATTGGGCTAACATATACTTAACTAAGTATATACTAAAATGGGTAAAAACAAGTATGTACTAAAATGGGTAAAAACAAGTATATACTAAATAGGTAAAAACTAGCAAATGGTTTTTGACCCATAACCCATGATTTTATATATACCACTTAACCAAGTTCATTGTATCCTTAAGATACATTGTATCTAGAAAGAAAACCACTGATCAACCCATTACCCATGACCCATGACCCATAACCAAAAATACCAATGGGCAAAGAGGAGCGTTCCATGGATCCCTGGCTTTGTGCTAGCCGGATCCCAAGTGGAAGGGATCCGTGGGATCCGGGGAACAGTAGAGGTTTTTCCTCTATAAATAGTGAGCCATTTCTTCATTGTTTCTTACCCCTTTCCAATACACTATCTCCCCTGAGTTAAATCTTACTAACTGATGAGTGCCCTTTTACTCATCATTTTAAGCCCGAAAAACCCACGAAAACGTCTAAAAACACTAAAATATAACCAATTATATTGCAGATATCCTTGGAATGTGTTTTTATGTGTTTCAGGTACAAAGGATCGAATACAGGGCAAAAACGGACATAATTGAGCTTGGAATGGAAAACGTGCTTTGCAGACGGAGCCGCAAGTGGATTTTCTACATTTTCAGAGCCCGAGATATGTTTTTGAGTGGTGGGAGATCGGACTCAAAACCTAACCCTAAACCCAAAATTACCTTTTCACCCTTCACGAAACCAAATTACCATCTTTCCCAAAACCGAACCAAATTACCAATTTACCTTTAGAACATTTTTCATTAAAACAATTATTTTATTTAAAACCATTTTTTACAACAATTATTTTATCACAAAAAAAAATAATAAAAAAAATTATTAAAACCATTTTTTTTAAACCAATTCCTTTTTTTTTAAACCTTACACAAAAATATTTACATTTACCCTAAACATTTTCTAATTAAAAAACCCTTTATACCCCTTTAACCACCCATCACCCATAAACCTTTAACCCACTTAACCTGTTTTTATTTCACCCATTCCCCACCTTTACCCATTCATCCCAAAAACAGCAAAACCCATAACACAAACTTGGCGCCCAATTTTTTCCCTCACCACCTCTCACTTCCTGTCCCTTTCTCCCCATCCCTCTCATCTCTAGAAGCAAACAAACACAAGTCACATGCTCTTCCTGTCCAGCTTGGCAATGCACAACACAAAAGGAGATGGATGGCTGAGATTGCTTGCTTTGGCACCAAGGAGAGATCAATGGATCAGAATTATTGGAAAAAGCACAATGGTCTCAATTCCCTCATCTCTCTCACACAACAAACACACAGGAAGAAGACAACAAAGAAGAAAGAGACCGATTCATATTTTTGTATAAATAGGAGTTAGTAGCATTTATAAAACTTTGTCTAGAAATTTTTATTCTAGTACCATTTTACTTTTCAATGTCATTTAAATTTTAATGTAATTTTAATTTTCAATGCAATTTAGATTTCAGTTTTCAATTCCAGTTTACTTTAAAATTATGCAGTTTGACCTTTTTGTTCCTTGTGCTTGAATCTGTTCATTGTGATCTTAAGTTGTTTTTAGGTTACTTTGAAGTTTTTGTTAATGATAAAATCAGTTTTTTTTTGTTCCCTAAACTTTTTCTGCTTCAAAACTCAGTTACTCTCCCTTACAGGGGTGTTTGCTACAGCCTAGTTCTTGGGTCAAAATTCATATTTTGACCCATTTTGATTCTTAAATTAGTGTTAAAGTAGTTTGCAAGTCATTTGGTTAAAGTTTTTCTCATGAATCCAGCTTTCAAAAAGTTTTTGGTAGTTTTTTTTTACAACTTCAATCTGTGATAACATTTTGTCAAACAGCCCCAAGTGCCCCATTTCTAGCTTAATTTTAGGTAGTTTGTAGTTAGATTTAGGACTTGAATTCGGTTCTACATATAGCTTATAGTTTAGTCTTAATCTTATTTGCTTTATTTTGGTCCTTAGTGCTTATTTAAGCTGCTTATTTTTGCCTTTGAACAACCCCACTTTGCCCTTTTAGAACCTGTAACAGTAGGCCCTTTTAATCCCTTTTGTTTGCTTATTTAGCTTGTTTATAGCTAAGATTAGTTTTCCCTAGTACTTATCAGTTGGTTAGATTGTTATTCACTAGTTTTAGTTTATTTAAAGCGTGGCCTATTAGTGTGCTGTAAAGAAAAAAAATAAGTGAAAAAGAAGGACAGGAGCTGGATTCGAACAGGTGACCTCCTGGTATCTTTGCCACAACCACAGACAAACATCACTTTACCAACTACTCTATGGGGTGTTTCGTGTCATACTTTGGCACCTTTAATATTTAATCACTTTTAGTTTAAGTTCATATAGCTTATTTCCCTTATTAACAGCTTATTTCAAAAAGCAACCTTCAACTTTTTTATTTTTCTTAACTGCAGTTTCATTTAAAGTATTTTTTGTAAATTTCTCTGATTTTTATAAAATAGTTTAGTATTTCTAATTAATTAATTAGTTAAATTTAGTTTTTAATTCGTAATAAATAAAATAAAAGTCGAAAAAATACCCGGCTTTTTTCTAAAATCATTTTTAGTCATTTAGAATGTAGGAAAATTAATTTTAAGTTTGTAGGGTTAATATTTTTACATTTTCACTTTTTAAAAAGCATGTGGGACCTGCACGTGCTCGATTTTAGGTTAATTACGTTTTTAATTAGCGTTAAGTTTCCCCTAGTTTCCCTTAGTATTTTAGATTAATTTTAGGACTCCCGTAGATTTCCTTAGTGTAGTTTTATTGATTTCCTTAAAATTCCCGTTTTATTGCACTTTAGTTAATTTTAAGTTTCCCTTTATGTTTATTTTTGCCTTAGATTAGTTTTTAATTTCCCGTAGTAGCTTTAGCTTAGTTTACTTGCTTTATTTAAATTCCCGTCATTTAGTTTAAAATTTCAAAATTTAAAAATCCCGATCCATTCAAGCATCCAATCCCAAACCTCAAACGTCACCGTCAATTCACACCTCGTTGGGAAACGACCCGGGTAATCACTTGCCCGGTATCACTTATCGAGTATTCGAGAGTTTTGCGTGTCGACCTTTTTCTTAAACGGTCGATTCGTCGAATCTCTCGCTTATTTCGTATTTGATATTTTTATATTATAATTGAACCATCAATTTTGGCGCCGCTGCCGGGGAGGTTGTGTTGCGACAATATCGTTACGGTTTGACGATTAGTGACTTGAAGAACCTTCCTCGTGAAGTTATTGCTTTTGAAAAATTAAAAAAAACACAAAATAGTTTCCTTTTATTTTGTATATATATATAAAGATAAAAATACAAAAGATTTTCCTTTTGTTTTAAAAAAATAGAAAACACAATCAATATAACACTTCTCAACTTGAGTGTTGTCATTATAAGTTCCCGAACAAAAGATTAAAACTTGCCTTTGTGTCACTTGCGTGAATACGCTTGTGATTATTGGTTTAAGTTCACTGTGTTTTGCCTCGGTCTTGTTTTAATTGAAAGTTTTGTTTTTGAAAGTGCATGCGCACTCGTTTTCAAAACCCCAAAAATATTCTTCTCGTTCCTCTTATCCGTATAATTCTATTTCTCTTACCCTCTTTTGCCATTTAATTCTATTCTTCTTTACCCTCTGAACTGATAATTCTTTCTTCTTAACCCTCTATATGTTTAATTCTCATGGCGACGATCGATTATCGTCGTTGTTTTCACTGTAAAGGCCGTATGGAAGAGGATCAGCTTTACTGTCTCAATCACGATTGTATATGTGAGCGGTGTGGAAGAGCTGGCGCTAGGAAATATTGCTATTGGTGCGAATTATCCGATAAAAACTCTCTTGATAATTCTCCAAGTTTTTCTGACCACCCACCTCAACCCAAAATACGTTCTAATGTTGATGAACCCGTTCAAACGTCGGAGTTTCCCCAAGCACCCACCGAGGGTTACGGGGACGATCTTTTTAAACTTCGTGCTTTTAATCACAAAATTGAAAAACTTCAAGCCATGGAGAAAAGGTCGAGAATTAGAGTTGATCATGTTGAACCTCGATTCCTACTCCTCTCGGTGAGGGAAATGGAACCGAGACCATCACGAAGTGGTGGAAATTGCTAGCTCTAAGAGCACACCACTTGTCTCACCTCCGAATCTTCCAGACGTTTCAAACGAGGATGATTTCCTTAGGGCGGAATGAACATGATTGAAAACTACTTTAATGAACTTCGTCAAGGTTTAAATTCGCAATTACCAAATGTGAATCCTCGTTTCCTACTCCCGAACCCGAGATGCCTTCGTTCGATCAAGATTATTGCTACGGTTGTGGAGCGTGTTACCAAAAGGATTTCGTTGCTACAAATGTATGTGTGAGTGGTGTGGAAACTATCTTACTAATGGACTTTGTTCGATTTGTGCCGAGAATTCATTCGCTTATGATTCTAATCCAAATTCCTTCAATTATCCTCAAAACGATTTCAACTACCCTCCACAGAATTCATACGAACCACAACCGTACTATCAAGATTTCAATGATCCTTCATTTCATAATTTCTCCCCTCAAATTCCTTATTGTGCAAATTGCGGAGGTCCTCATTATGATTACTGGTATGTGCTAAAACACATACCTTTTCTTTATCAAAATAGACCCAAAATAACCAAGAAAGAGCCGTTTATTGCTAATATTTGTGGTTTTCTTGAGTTTGTGCTTGTGCAGTATGGATATGTAAAACACGCAAAAGGATCCAAATCGACGTAAACCGAGCACGAGAGTTTAAAGAGAGCTTAAAATTTGGAGGAAGGTCGAATTATGCATTTTGAAGATTTCCAATCTCGAGGATGATTTGTGAAGATTTGATCAAAGTTTGAAGAAATGTCAGAAATGGCCCCTCAAGTTTCAGTATTTGTCAAAAGTGGCCCTTGAAGATTTAGAAATTTGCAAATTAGCCCTTGGTCTATTGAGAAATGACAAAGAAGGTCCTTGGAAGATGATTTCAGAATCTACACCTTTGGTCCCTCAAAAATACGGATGTACATGTGTGGTCCCTATGGTTACAAGCTATTATCACCACTAGTCCAAGACATTAATCCATATCATTGTCCAAGTCCATTAACTAATCCACTCAAGGCCCAATCTGAGACCCTTTACCCGTCCAATATGCAAAACCAACACACCCGTTAAACCTCCAACCCGAATCCACCATTTAACCCGAAATAATAACCCAGGTCAACCCAAGGTACCCGGTCAAACATTTTAAACAACAATTAAATAAACAAGCGCGCCCCAAACACCCTGCATCTCCTTCTTCCTCCCAAACACACCCGTACACCACAAATAACACCTCTCCCAAACATCAACCTCGTACTAGAATCTATTTATCCTTCTAGAAACCTTATCCCACCTGACTTGTCAAGATAAGAGTGACCACGTGGCCAATTCAAGCAACTTCATTGGACGAAACACATCATTGAGCTATTTGGAGCATTTTGATTGGACAAAGTGACAGTGGGGGAATGAATGGCTCAGAATTGCTTCTAGGCTCTTCCAAGGATCCCAAGACCTCCTCCTCAAGGCTATAAATAGGACCCCTTTGATCACAATGTAATTCGTGTAGTCTAGCTTAATTTCCTTTAAAGTTTTGTTTATGTTTAATGTATTTTCAAAGATTTCAGTAGTTTAATGTTTTAAAATTTCAGTATCTTGTATTCCCAATTCAGTTTTAATATAAGTTTTTCAAGTATTTCATTTCTTGTTTGATATCAATCCGTATTACTCCATTGATTCTAGCTTTAAATATTGTTAGTTTCAGCTCATATAAGCTCTATATAGCTTATGTGAGCTTGTTTTATCCATCTTATTTTGGTCTTGTTCAGTTTTTTTAAAAATCAAAAAAGAGTCAACGAAAGTCAAACTGCTTATTTGGAGTTTGCTTATTTTCAAATCTGAGTTTTCATAATGAAAGGAATGTGCTTGCATCTTTATTTAGTCAGTTAAAGCCCATTAAGAGATAAAGCCAATCAATTTGTACCAAACACCCCTCAAAAAGGAGTGTTTGGCACAAAGGGTTTTTGACCCATTTTCAGGTACTCTTTGGGTTACAACTGTTTTGGTCATTAGATCTAGTAGACTTAGTGTTATTCTTGTTAAATTTGATCAGATTTCATAGAGTTTAGAGTGTTTTCAAGTTTTTGATACCCATAAGCTGTCACAACAGCTTATGGCTTAGCCTTGGTCTAAACTCTTGTTGGAGTCAGTTTTTGAGTCACTTAGAATCTTTTAAGTCTGTTATAAGTTATGGTTTAGTGTCAATAAGTGTCAAAAAAAGGGTTTGGTCAAATTCTCACTGTCTCAAGTTTCTGTCAAAACAGATTTCTTAGTCATTTTCTCTAGCCGTTCTTACTGTCTTAATCATTTCAAAAACACAAAAAAATTAGTTTTATGAATAGTTTAGCAGTTATAGTTCACTTATAATCAGTTTTCAAGAATTTTCAACAACTTTTACAAGCTCAAATCTAGTTGTCAAACCTGTCCCAACAGCACATCAGCAAAACAGATTTATAACAGTCATCAAACACCCTTTATATCTGATCTCATCACCCCTTCATTTGAGCTTCAAAACTTTTAAAAATTGGTTTTTGGTACTCTCTGGTACATGGTTCACATCTGACTTAACTTATTTTGGCATATGAAACTGGTTTGCTAGCTTATTAATAAGCTCAAAGGTTGTCCCATTTTATCCTTAACTGTTGGAATCTCAGTTATCCAAGTAAGATTGTAGAACTTATTAGACTTTAAGAATAGCTTAAATTACTCCTAGATACCTTAGTTTATATAGCTTATTAGGTCTCTTTCCCCCTATAGCTTATTTGAATGATAACTTAGCTTATTAGCTTATATCCTTAAGTAGTTTCCACTTTAGCTTAATCATCCCTTAATAACCAGCTTATTGTATGCTCCCATAGCTCTATCACTGTAATTTTTAGGTTACTTTAAGATTCCCTTAGCTTAAATTCAGTGTAGAAGCTTTTTGCTTATTTATAAGTGCTTATTTTGGCTTAATTTACACTGCAGCCCTTGATTTCTACACATAAGCCCCATATTTCTTATTTTTCATAAAACCAGTAGAACTTTTTAGAATTTTCCTGAAAATTTCATCAATTTTGGTCACCATTTAGTATTTTTCTTAATTAAAAATAGATTTTAATCACTTTTAAATAGGTTTTATTGCAAATAATTAAAAAAGCTCAAAAAAATAATTTTCAATTTTAATAGTTTAAGATAAATATAAAAAGCATAAAAGATTTTTCCATATTTTTCCCCTTTTATTTTGTATTTTCACAATTTAAATTAGATTAAATTAGTTTTAAATTAGTAAAAATAGAAAATTAATCTGAAAAATACAAAAATAGTTTTGAAAAGTCTCTTATGATATTTTAGATTTTTAGAAAGTAGTTTCATATTTTTCTCCCTAAATTTCATAATTTTTAGAATTTAATTAGTTTTTAATTTAAATAAAATTCAGAAAATTCCAAAAAAATTAGTTTTAATTCTAAATTAGTTTTTGTCATATCATTTTTAGTATAAAAGTACTTTTAGGCATCTTTAGGATATAATCTAGACGTAGTTGCATTTTTATTACGTTTATTAATTACGTTTTAGTTATAATCGCACTTAGGATTTCCCGTAAAATAGATTCCCTTAATTACTTTCCCATTCCCGTAGTTAATATAATCAAAATCAAACAAATCAAAACATCGAGCATTAAATTCCAAACCAAGAACGACGTTGGCAATTCACGCCTCGTTGGGAAAACGATTCGGGTTGTCTAATCCGTATACACAATCACACACGGGATTTGGTTTATTATTCTTTTTCCTAAGAGAATTTGAATCTATCTTCGTGATTATTTTTGATATCGATATTGAGGTTTTATCCACACACATAACCCTTATTTATCAAAATCAATTACCAATGTCAATCATGGAATAAAAATTACTATGGACCTGATCCTTGTTATAACACTCCTTGTTTTGATAATTTCCGACCCCCACAATTTCCCGTCATTGAACAATTTCCCGTCATAGATCAACATCCTCGTGAGAAAAGTATGCTAGAAGAACTTGCCGAAGACCAAACGTCTCGCAACGAAAAATCTATGCTAGAATTACTTGAAGAAGAGGAACGAGCCGCTAAGATTCAAAAATGTCTTGAAGAAATACGAATCGAAGAACGAGCACTTGCAAGACGTGCCCGATGGCTCGCGACTTACATTGACGATGAAGATGATGAGGATTCTATTCAAATGAAGGAATATTATGAAAGTTTGTCGGTGAAATCACACCAAGAGCCCGGTAACTCTACGAGTATGGGATGAGCATCTAGCACTATTAGGAAATGGAACCGTCTTGTCTTTGAGAACCTTGTCCCAACCCCAAGTGAGTGCGAAGGTGTCTCCGATATGATGTGTGATGAGCCTCTTGATGATGATTCTTCTCCTCCTACCCCAAATGATTCTGTTGAGATGATCTCCGAGTCTAAAAATGATTATACGTCGTTTGATGATTCTTTCTCGTATGGAGACATCGATTATGTCGAGGAGCTACCTTTTGAGCTAGTTAGCTTAGAAGAAGTGAGAGATTCTGATGATCTGGAAATAGAGGACAAGATACTTCGTGAAAAATTGTTCAATGTAAATCTCCTCATTTCCAAGATCGAATCATTTTGTGCTAAACCAGCTTCAGCTCCTATCCCCGTAGAGGATAGTGACTCTATCTTGGAAATGCCCGAAACTCTTGAGGCTTTGTCCAATGATTCTCTTCCGGAATATGAAGTATTCCGCTTTGATGACGATCATACTGAAACGAAGAAAAGTGGCAATCCCACTTTTCATCTTTCTCTTCCTGAGTATGAGACGTTCACATTTGTATTGCTTCCTTCTTCCGAAAGGAGTAGACCTTTTCATGAGGAGTTCGCCGGTGAACTCGCTCACATCGATCCTCTTCCTCCGGGAATTGAGGACGAGCTTTTTGAGCAAAATGCTCCACATCCTCCTTTATCCATGAGTGACTTATCTACCCTTGAGGATTTTACCATGGTTGATACTTGTGGTTCATTCCTCTCCGAGGACAAAGTGTTCAAACCCGTATCTTACCTTTCAAGGAGTTCACTCTCGGATATTTCTTAAGTCCAACACGGATGTTGTGACTTCTAAAGTGGTGGATAATCTTTGCCCACCCAACCCACCCGTTGTCAAATATTTGACACTCTTCTTTCTTATCCCATTTCTTCTCCATATCTTATACGCTACGGGGTGAAGATACCATCTTTGATCCGGCATTTCTCATTCTTCGAGCGGTTATATCTCATCGAGTGGAACTTTCAGCACATTCAATGTTTATCCAAACCATTTGAATGAAAGTCCGATGGATATCTTCTCTTCCACTTGCTCCCCATGAACCAATGAATTCGGGTCGAGTCAAGCTAACGAATCGGTTAACAAAAAGCAGTAGCATTTCATGGGTGTCCACCCATGTTTCTATCTTCTTTCTCTTTTCTAACACTAACCGTGGAAATTCCCCGCTTTTTGCTTGTTGTGTGTTTGCTCTGTTTCGAGATTCCGTAGATCGTGATGATTGATGCGCCTGTTTTCAATCCACCGCCCAATATCCGATCTTTTTGCTAACGATTATCTAGGGATATCTTATTAATCCTTTTGTGAAAAAGATTTCGCTTCCACACTTGGCTAGTAGTATTACCTTTTCCGTTCTATAGTTTCGGCTACGGCCGGTACTTTGAATATTGAGGGCAATATTCAATTCTAAGTGTGGGGGGGAATTCTAGCAAATTTTGATCACATATGTACCTTCTAGTACCCTAGCACCCCGTTTGACCAAAATTTTAAATTTTTTTATCAAAAATTTGCATTTAAAAGAAGTGCTTTGCACAAAAATAAAGCGTTAATGCTTCGGTGTTAATGGTAGTTTAGTCTTGATTAGGCTAGAATAAGGGGAATCCCGACTCTGCTAGAGTGTTGATCTAGCTGCTCTCTTAACATTTAGGCTAAGGTTTTATGCTTGTGAATAAATATGCGAAACTTGATTTTTCTTAAATTTAAATCGGAAGTTGAACTCGTATTCGTCAAAGTTGTCTAAAAGTTTGACGGTAATTTGGAAATCCTTGACTTCAAAGATCCCGAAAGCTCGGATACTATTCTCGAGGGTGAAAACCTAGCCTCCTCAAAAGGACAAGCTGAGAAGAAAGTCGCTACATGGAGTAATCTCACCTTTGAATCTCGAATTTCTAAATTATCGTCGGTTGTAATCCATTTAGATTTAGTTTTAGCTTAACGGTAGCTTCGTAAATCTTTGGAATCGAATTCCCGCTAATTTCGGTACTATTCTCTGTGAGGTGTCAAAAGCCCGGTCACTTAAAACTAATGTTTTGGGATGTGCCGAGAAGAAAGCCGCTACATGGAAGAGGCCCTTTCGATCCTTAGACTTTCATCGTTTCCGGTGGGTTAGTACTTTGGTTAAGTGGATAACAACCATAACAAATGTCGATTTCAATGGTCAAACTTTTGAAAATGAGCACACACACACACTTAAATTGTATAAATTGCGGGAGTAAAAAGTTAAGTCTCGACTTACATAGATTATTTGTATAAGTAGTGTTAGCATTTTACAAAAACGCTTGCACAATAAGTTACAGCTTGGTTTGAGAGTATCAAAAAGAGGATGACGATTACAATTCCTCGGAGACACCCATTTTGCGTGAATCCCGTTCTATGATGCCATGTTTTGTGAATCAAGCATGTTATTTATTTACGTTCACGTTTATATTTCAAGTAGTGAATAAAAAAGTCGAAACGGGGTATTCTTGGTATTTTTGATCCTTTCATTACTTCATATGATCTGATTGCTAGGGACTAGCAATTGATAGTGTGGGGGGATGATGAGTGCCCTTTTACTCATCATTTTAAGCCCGAAAAACCAACGAAAACGTCTAAAAACACTAAAGTATAACCAATTATATTGCAGATATCCTTGGAATGTGTTTTTATTTGTTTCAGGTACAAAGGATCGAAAACAGGGCAAAAACGGACATAATTGAGCTTGGAATGGAAAACGTGCTTTGCAGACGGAGCCGCAAGTGGATTTTCTACATTTTCAGAGCCCGAGATATGTTTTTGGAGTGGGCTGGGGAGATCAGACTCAAAACCTAACCCTAAACCCAAAATTACCTTTTTCACCCTTCACCCGAAACCAAATTACCATCTTTCCCCAAAACCGAACCAAATTACCAATTTACCTTTAGAACATTTTTCATTAAAAACAATTATTTTTATTTAAAACCATTTTTTTTACAACAACTATTTTTATCACAAAAAAAATAATAATAAAAAAAATTATTAAAAACCATTTTTTTTAAACCAATTCCTTTTTTTTTAAACCTTACACAAAAATATTTACATTTACCCTAAACATTTTCTAAATAAAAAACCATTTATACCCCTTTAACCACCCATCACCCATAAACCTTTAACCCACTTAACCTGTTTTTATTTCACCCATTCCCCACCTTTACCCATTCATCCCAAAAACAGCAAAACCCATAACACAAACATGGCGCCCAATTTTTCCCCTCACCACCTCTCACTTCCTGTCCCTTTCTCCCCATCCCTCTCATCTCTAGAAGCAAACAAACACAAGTCACATGCTCTTCCTGTCCAGCTTGGCAATCCACAACACAAAAGGAGATGGATGGCTGAGATTGCTTGCTTTGGCACCAAGGAGAGATCAATGGATCAGAATTATTGGAAAAAGCACAATAGTCTCAATTCCCTCATCTCTCTCACACAACAAACACACAGGAAGAAGACAACAAAGAAGAAAGAGACCGATTCATATTTTTGTATAAATAGGAGTTAGTAGCATTTATAAAACTTTGTCTAGAAATTTTTATTCTAGTACCATTTTACTTTTCAATGTCATTTAAATTTTAATGTAATTTTAATTTTCAATGCAATTTAGATTTCAGTTTTCAATTCCAGTTTACTTTAAAATTATGCAGTTTGACCTTTTTGTTCCTTGTGCTTGAATCATTCATTGTGATCTTAAGTTGTTTTAGGTTACTTTGAAGTTTTGTTAATGATAAAATCAGTTTTTTGTTCCTAAACTTTTACGCTTCAAAACTCGTTACTCTCCACTTACAGGTGTTTGCTCTGACCTAGTTCTTGGGTCAAAATTCGTATTTTGACCCATTTTGATTCTTAAATTAGTGTTAAAGTAGTTTGCAAGTCATTTGGTTAAAGTTTTTCTCATGAATCCAGCTTTCAAAAAGTTTTTGGTAGTTTTTTTTTACAACTTCAATATGTGATAACATTTTGTCAAACAGCCCCAAGTGCCCCATTTCTAGCTTAATTTTAGGTAGTTTGTAGTTAGATTTAGGACTTGAATTCGGTTCTACATATAGCTTATAGTTTAGTGTTAATCTTCTTTGCTTTATTTTGGTCCTTAGTGCTTATTTAAGTTGCTTATTTTTGCCTTTGAACAACCCCACTTTGCCCTTTTAGAACCTGTAACAGTAGGCCCTTTTAATCCCTTTTGTTTGCTTATTTAGCTTGTTTATAGCTAAGATTAGTTTTCCCTAGTACTTATCAGTTGATTAGATTGTTATTCACTAGTTTTAGTTTATTTAAAGCGTGGCCTATTAGTGTGCTGTAAAGAAAAAAAATAAGTGAAAAAGAAGGACAGGAGCTGGATTCGAACAGGTGACCTCCTGGTCTCTTTGCGACGACCACAGACAAACATCACTTTACCAACTACTCTATGGGGTGTTTCGTGTCATACTTTGGCACCTTTAATATTTAATCACTTTTAGTTTAAGTTCATATAGCTTATTTCCCTTATTAACAGCTTATTTCAAAAAGCAACCTTCAACTTTTTTACTTTTCTTATCTTCAGTTTCATTTAAAGTATTTTTTTTGTAAATTTCTCAGATTTTTATAAAATAGTTTAGTATTTTTAATTAATTAATTAGTTTAATTTAGTTTTAATTCGTAATAAATAAAATAACAGTCGAAAAAAATACCCGGCTTTTTTCTAAAATCATCTTTAGTCATTTAGAATGTAGGAAAATTAATTTTAAGTTTGTAGGGTTAATATTTTTACATTTTCACTTTTTAAAGCGCATGTGGGACCTGCACGTGCCCGATTTTAGGTTAATTACGTTTTTAATTAGCGTTAAGTTTCCCTAGTTTCCTTAGTATTTTAGATTAATTTTAGGACTCCCGTAGATTTCCTTAGTGTAGTTTTATTGATTTCCTTAAAATTCCCGTTTTATTGCACTTTAGTTAATTTTAAGTTTCCCTTTATGTTTATTTTTGCCTTAGATTAGTTTTTAATTTCCCGTAGTAGCTTTAGCTTAGTTTACTTGCTTTATTTAAATTCCCGTCATTTAGTTTAAAATTCCCGATCCATTCAAGCATCCAATCCCAAACCTCAAACGTCACCGTCAATTCACACCTCGTTGGGAAAAGACCCGGGTAATCACTTGCCCGGTATCACTTATCGAGTATTCGCGAGTTTTGCGTGTCGACCTTTTTCTTAAACGGTCGATTCTTCGAATCTCTCGCTTATTTCGTATTTGATATTTTTATATTATAATTGAACCATCACTAACCTTAGATCCAAGAGATCTATGTTTGTAGTTTTGTTTTTGTGTGATCTTTTACGTTCCTCTTAAAGGCAAGATCACCACCTTTGAAGTCGAGCAAGCTCAAGTCCATGAATTGCCATGTTTCCTCATCATCAAGGCTACTGAAGTCTTCTTGTTGGTGATTCCTTTCTTTCTTCAAAGAAGTGTAGTGTTGAAGACATTAGTGAAAGATGTCTCAAGTGTCAAGACGAAGATATTAGTGAAGGGTATCTATCGTCTATAGGATAAGCACATGTGGTAGGTGCTTAGAAGTGAAGACACAAGACATTAGTGAAAGGTGTCTTGTAGATCTAGTCAAAGGCATTAGTGAAAGGTGCCTTAGATGTACATTCGATATGGTGTGTTTCGATGTACAAGATAGACTAGTATTAGATCCAAGGATATTGATATCCTTGATGATGTTGTAAAGGAGTAGATCTCCTTTGGGATTAGTCGTTGGTGTAGTGTGGTACTCTCGAGTAGGTGACTCGGGGAGTGGAGTAGGGCAAGGAAGGTGTCCTTGTAGCCGAACCACTATAAATACTCACGTTGTGGTTTCGTGCTTCTTACTCTTATATATTCATTACATATCTTTATATGCTTGTTTATCAACATCCAACACACACATCCAAATAGATTGACATAAGTCGATCTAAATAGTTTAAAAGGAAGTTTTAATTAGCAAAACTATTCAACCCCCCCTTCTAGTTTTCCACAGTTACTTTTGGAGGAGTAGATGGTAAAATCACAGGGAAGGGAACTATTAGAGCTTCCAAGCTGGACTTTGAGAATGTGTATTATGTGGAAGCATTGAGAACGTTCAACCTGTTTTCTGTGTCTCAAATCTGTGACAAGAAAAATTATGTGTTGTTCACCGATACTGAATGTCTTGTTCTCTCCAGAGATTTCCAGTTACCTGATGACAGTCAAGTTGTTCTGAAGGTGCCAAGGAAACAAAATCTGTATACATTCAATCTCAATGAAGTTCAGCCTGCAGGTGGCTTAGCTTGTTTGGTGGCAAAAGAATCCTTGGATGAATCAAATAAATGGCATACAAGGATGGCTCATGTTAATTTCGAAACAATCAACAAGCTGGCAAAACTTGGGTTAGTTCATGGTCTTCCTTCAAAGGTCTTTACTAATGAGCACAATTGTGTGTCATGCAGCAAAGGAAGCAACACAAGGCTTCCTATAAGTCAATTACAGCTGTCCGAACTATCTCTGAGCCCTAGCAGCTTCTACATATGGATCTTTTTGGTCCTACATCTATCAGAAGCATTGATCACAAGTACTATAGTTTGGTGGTTACTGATGATTATAGTAGGTATTGCTGGGCATTCTTCTTGGGGACTAAAGATGAAACATTTGGATAAGAAGGTTAAAGCCATTAGGTGTGATAATGGGACAGAGTTCAAGAATGCCAAATTGATAGAGCTTTGTGCTACAAAGGGGATAAAAAGGGATTATAGCACTGCCAGGACTCCACAACAAAATGGAGTTGCTGAAAGGAAAAATAGGACCACGATTGAAGCAAAGAAGATCTATGCTTGCGATTCAAAGTTACCTACCATGTTGGATCAAGCGATCGATCGCTTGTTATGTATTGAACAGGATGTTGATAACTAATCCTCACAATAAGACACCTTATGAACTGTTGTCTGGAAAGATTCCTACCATAAGCCACCTTAAGCCTTTTGGTTGTCATGTCACCATTCTTAACACCAGTGATAATTTAGGAAAGTTTAACGGAAAAGCTAATGGGGGACTTGTAGTGGGCTATTCAGCTCATAATAAAGTTTACAGGGTGTATAACATCTCCACAAAGAGGGGTCAAGAGACACTGAATCTGAGATTAATGGAGCAGGTCAAGCCAAATGTTCAGGGAGCAGGTCAAGAATGGTACTTTGATCTTGACTACTTAACTGATCACTTAGGTTATACTCGTTATAAGTCTAACCTTTCTGCAGAACCACAAGATGCTCAAACTAACACTGCAGGTTCCTCAGATGATGAGTCAGATCCAGAGTGTGATGAACAACTTATAGTTGTTCCTTCCTTTCCTACTAACCACTTTTCAGGTACCAAGGACCCAGCTATTTTTGATATAGCTTCAAGTGATCAGGGATATGTTGACGAACTTGTGAAGCTTCAACGCCAAGAGCATGTAGCAAAGGATGATGCTGAAAAGTTTGGTTATGAATTCTCCAAAGAAACAGAGGAACTTCTAAGGCAGGAAACTATTGAAGCCCGCAGGAACTTTGATGCTGCTGGTAGTATACATGTTCCTCCGGTAATGTGGTGATTCTTACGGTAATGGGTCGATTCTTTGCGATGTTGATCTTCTTTGTTAGTGATGATGTTCCTGCCGTTCCCTCCAATACTCCATATGCTGATAAATTGGGATTAGATGCTTCTCACACCAGATTTCCAACTCCATCTGACTTAGCCAATTCACAACATTCCAGCTCTGCGTTGGATGGCACTCATCATTTGTCAAGATCAGGCATTTTTTATTCTTCTTCTTATGATGATGACTTTGGTACTAATTTGGCCACATCAGTTGATGTTAGTCCAAATGCTACTAAGAGAATTAACATTGTTCATCCAAAATCCCTAATCATTGGTGATCCTACTTCCACTGTGCAAACTAGAAGCAGGGTCGAAGACAAAATTTGGTGAACACCTTTTCTCGACTACATTCGGGATCAACATAGGAACAATCATATAGACTATCATCATTGTCTATTTGCTTGTTTCCTATCTCAGTTGAACCTACCGGTGTTGCAGTGCCTTGCGAGATGATGATTGGGTGTTTGTTATGCAAGAGGAGATGCAACAATTTTTGAATCAATATGTGTGGGAGCTTGTTCAGTTGCCTCCTGGTAAGTATGCTATTGGTACTAAGCGGATTCTAGAATGTAAAAGAGATACAAGGGGCATTGTGGTTAGAAACAAGGCTAGGTTGTTTGCTCAAGGTCACAGATAAGAAGAGGGTATTGATTATGATGAGGTCTTTGCTCGTGTTGCAAAAGTGGAGGCTATCAGACTCTTCTTGGCATTTGCCTCCTACATGGGCTTCATGGTCTATTAGATGGATGTTAAAAGTGTCTTTTTATATGGTGAAATTGAGGAAGAAGTGTATGTCACTCAGCCAAAGGGATTTATAGATCCTCACAATCCAGATATGGTCTACAAAGCGGTTAAAGCACTCTATGGACTTCATCAGGCACCTAGAGCTTGGTATGCTAGGCTCTCTTCATTCCTGCTGAAACATGGATACATGAGAGGTGCTATTGATAAGACTCTCTTTATCAAGAAGAGCTCCAGGGATATCATTCTTGTGCAAGTGTATATGGATGACATTATCTTTGGTTCTACTAAAGAAGCTTAGTGCAGAGAATTTGAGGAGTTGATGAAAAGTGAGATTGAGATGAGTGCAATGGGTGAGCTTACATTCTTTTTGGGCCTTCAAGTGCAGCAAAAATCAAATGGTATTTTCATTCATCAAGAGAAGTATGTGCATGTCATCCTCAAGAAGTTTGATATGGAACTAGTAAGAACTGCCACTACACCCTATGAGGCACCTAAGGCTAAGTCAAATAATGAACCAGATCCTGCTGTTAATGTTCATCTCTACAAATCAATGATTGGTTCTCTCATGTATTTGAATGCCTCTAGGCCTGACAATATGTTTGCAATCAGTGCTTGTTCCAGGCATCAGGTCACTCCTTTGAATTCGCATTTGACTGCAGTCAAGAAGATTTTCAAATATCTCAAAGGCCAACCAAAACTCGGTCTTTGGTATCCTAGAGAATCTCCATTTGAGTTGGAAGCTTATAGTGACAGTGATTATGTTGGTGCCAACTTTGATAAAAAATCTACTACTGGGGGTTGTCAGTTCTTGGGAAGGAGGTTAATCTCCTGGCAATGCAAGAAGCAGACCATTTAGGCTACATCTTCTACTGAATATGTTGCTGCTGCTAGTTGTTGTGGTCAGGTACTTTGGATTCAAAATCAGTTATATGATTATGGGTTCAATTTTATGAACACTAAAATCTTTATAGACAACCAAAGTACAATTTGCATTGTTAAAAATCCTGTTTTTCATCAAAGAACTAAGCACGTAGAAATTAAACACCACTTTATCAGAGATGCTAATGAAAAACACCTTGTTCAGGTGGTTAAAATTCATACAGATGAAAATGTTGCTGATTTGTTAACAAAAGCTTTTGATGGTCCAAGATTTCAATATTTGATTGTGCATATAGGCATGATCAACCCCTTATTGGTGTGTTTGAGGGGAGGATTATGCCTAAGGGGAGGTTTCTGGTTTAAGGGGAGGATTTAAGTTGTATAGTTTTGTATATTTTGTATATATTTGTAGATATTTGTCTTGTATGTTCTGTGTTCTTCTAACAATCTTGCAGATCAAGTATCAAACAAAAAATTAGTGAAAACAGATAACAAATGATTAAACTTAAAAGCATAAGAGTCTTATTATTATTGATAAAACACTGTATTCGAAGATACAGTGGGAACAGTACAAGACTCTATGATTCCTACTGTTGGCTACATTCAGACTCAACATAACAAGCTTTGCACAACACTCCTCCAGACTCCAGCTTCAATCTTCAAGGCTTCCTCTCTGGCTTCATGTTTCCCCACTCCGGCATCCTATGATGCTCTTTTCCCTACCTGTCCATCCATTCCCACACTGGCTTTGCAGCCAGACCTATCACAGTGGTTCTCTTGGTGGGGTTTGATGTGGAAGGTTGGGGGTTTGGAACTGAAGCACCTGGTGGAAGAATAGCAAGATGAGCAACATTGAGTGGCCTGAAGTTGCATGGCTTGTAGGTTGGATCATTAACCTCATCGTCAGTGTCTTCATTCATGGCATTGAGCTCAGCACTGGAAACTTCAAACTCCATATGAGGAGGAGGATTGGGAAGATCTTCCTCTGAAGAAGTGTAGTAAAATGGTGACTTGCTAGGAGGCTCTCTTGAGATGTAAGTCACACTGTTGGATGCACCAGGTGGAAAGTTGTTAAGCCAGTTTGGTTCACTGTCAGATGATGATATTTCAATAGGATGGTTGGGAGAGTTGTTCATGGTTAACTGTTTGGAAATCGATTTGGGTGCTTAAGGTTATGTGTTTTGTTTGTATGGTTGCTGTTGCAAGGGGTTGGTTTTATAGGCCTAATGGAATCTTAGGTCGGTAGAAGTTATGGTAAATATTAATGGTTGGAATTTGTATGGCTAAAAGTTCTGATTGGAGACAGTTAAGGCACTGTTATGGGTCAAAGATTTGATTCCTTCTTCATTTCTGCTGATATTGTGATTGTTTCTCCTGATGAGGTGTGGATTCTGCTGGTAGCTTTGGAGTGATAACTACGGACAAAAGTTAATTGGTTTCTGCTGTTTGACTATTTGGTTTCCACTGATTGAATTTTCATTGCTGCTGTTTGTGATATAATTGGGAAATTAATTCGGATTTATTTAAAGTCAAAATTGGTCAAAGATTTGTTCTGAATATGTTGCCAATATAAATGACTATTTTGGGCAACTCATTTAAATAGTCAATCAGAAGAATCCCACAACCTAATTCCCTCTCAATTTTAAACCCTCTCATTCTCTCAATCTACATCAATGGCGTCACTCGGTTACAAAGTAGACCACAACAAAGTTGCATTTCTGGAACATGCTAAAGGGAGTGATTTGTATGACTCGATGATTGATTTTCTCCTGCGTTCCAAGATCAGGTATGCTCTCACTTTCTCTCCATCAATTGTTTATTACTCTCTTGTCAAGAAATTTTGGTCCACCGCTCATGAGCGATCTCCCACTGGTTCAACCAAGGAGATTGTAGCTACCATTGATGGAGTAGAGTATGTGATAACTGAGTCCCTCATTAGGACTCAGTTACAATTTGAAGATGAAGGTGGTCTCTTTGAGAACAATAGAGAAGAGATAATCATTGGGTTAACCAGCTTAGGGTATCCCTTTGATGGGAAAATAATTTGGTATAAAGATAAGTTTTGCCCTAAGTGGAGGTTTTTAGTCCATACCGTAAAACCCTAAAAATCGCAAACGTGTTAAATGACCATTTTGCCCTCAAGCTCTATAATTATGAAATTCGTAAACCACGTCAAACTCGTTAAATACGTTAAACTCTTAACTCATAAATGACTTATGCAAGTTAATTATTAACCAACTCTCACTTCATGTCTATTAAGATAAAATCAAACATTAATAAGTTACTTGGACCAATTCTATGTACAACTTACTAACACATTTAATCTAAATGAAATTTAAATAAAATTAGCATCATTATAATTAGAGTAAGTAATTAGCATTGATGGAGTCAAAGAACCCTCCCCTAATTTAGCCATATGAAACGCCCAATCCAAATCCCCACTTATTCCCATTTATCTCCCCATTTAATTCCCTAATCATCTCATTTGGCAACTATCATTTTACCCATTCAAATAAGAAATGCAAACCCTAATACTCTCACCCAAAAAGTGACGGCAAACACTTGTTTTCCCCCTCTCATTCGACCCAAAATCAACAACAAGTTTTGCTCATGGTAATTGTTGCTGTCGTTGGATTCTAATCCAAGTAGGAGGTTGTGGACGTGGTGTACTAGTTGTGGGTTCTAGGTTCGTGAAGGCTGCTGTGAGACCTTGGTCGTGGGTGTTGAGGTCGAAGGGTGAGGCTGCTTGGTGTTATTGTCGTGATTTTTATGCTGCTGAAGAAGGTCTGGCCAATCTTGGTCTTTGTCCTCCTTCCTTTTTGTACAACAACGGTATGCTTCCTCAACCTTAATTCCATTTTGTTTCTTGTTTTTCTTGGTTTATGTCGTGGCCCCAACCATGTGAATGCATGCATGAAATCAAACATAATCACCACAAGACTTGTTGAATGACATTATAAAATAGATCACGTTAATAATGAAGCGAATGGACGTAAATTTCGACCACAATAAATCTGTTTTGAACATATGTATATGTCGACCATGTGCATGTCGTGTAGTTGGACTCTCTTCGGATTTGCACGTCTAATTCAACACATAAAATGATACCTATTTACCACATGAAATCATGATGTTAGTCAAGTATATATCGAATGAAAAAAATGGACACTTGCACGTAGTATAAAATGAAAAGGGTTAACGCATGAACTCATGAGATCAACCTTATACATGTCAAATGAAAAAAAGGGCTTTTTATTTGCAATATGAATCTGTTTGGATCCCACATGTACACGTCATATATATTTTTCCATGTTAATGATATTGAGGAATGAGAACATGTGCATATGATATATTGTATGTCGACTAAAAAAATGGTTAAAGGGTCTCACTTGGTTTATTGTTGGTCGTATGGTTTGGTTTTGGATGGGTAAGGTCTTGACATTAAAAAGAAACCACACAAGGGTCATGTAAATATTGTACTACTCGAGTCTAAGTGATTTATAACGTAAATAGAACTCGTAATCTTTAACTAGAGTTAAATGGTACATAATATATATGACATATTAAAATGAGATAGTTTTGTAATTTATATAATATGAAGGTTCGAATTTGTTTATATGATAACTACTGGACTAAAGGAGTGAAATGAGTGGACTGGATTTATATTTACACTTTAGACCCTAAACATGTAAAACTCGTCATAAATGAACCCTAAACTGAAATAATCATCATTTTTTTTATCATGTTAACGTGATTTGACATTAAATGCATCATAAATGGCTAAATCGGCTAAATACAGAAATATGCTATTATCAAAAAGTTACTATTTTTGGAAACCTGCTAATAATAGAAACCTGCTAATTATGGAAACCTGCCTAAAATGGAAAGTTACAAAATAAATGGAAAGTTACCAAAAGTGGAAACCTACTAAAAATGGAAAGCCGCCTAAAATGTGTAATTTGACTTTAATAAGCGTTATCCAACTTCATATAGGTTCCGGGCGGCAGGATTGATACATCGTGTGACTTACGTTCCTATTTTGCTTGCTTCGATTGAGGTACAGATATTCTGACCTTACCTCTTAAGGTTTCTCATGATTCGTATACATCTTCCGATATTAGCTTTGAACCGTTATGCTTTTACTCGAGCCTTCTTATTAGGGCTTCCTATGACTTTGCTATGCACCCTCGTTGAATCTCGATATGAACTGTATGGTTATGAACCTTTGATTATGAATCTTTGATTACGAATCTTTGATATGAACTGCTTTATGGACTTATGATATGGGACTTTGATATGAACCTTTGACTTGAACCTTTGATATGAACCCGTATGATATGATTATGCTTTGACCCTTCACGATACCCGAGCCAAATATGTGTTCCTAGTCATGGAGGTACCATGACCATGCATTGATGCACCAATGGCATGACTCCGGTGTGTAATGGTGATGTTACACACCGTCCCCATTATGTTATATGATTATGAGCTCGGATATATGTTTGGCCACTATGTTTCGGGGTATGGATGCATCCTAGATATGTTATGTTATGATACGATATAATATGATTTATATGGTGAATGATGTCGGTATTACTGTCTGGCGTCTTCACATTCCGGAGCTAGCTACTCCATTGGTTCTTGAGGTCTCCTCCTATTATGTATGGTATTCCGAGGTCACCCTCCGAATACAATGGTTACTTATGATATGATATGATATGATATGTTCCGGCTCGTGGTAGATTTCGACAACCCTTACACTTTTGATATACCTATATTGTATCTTCTATTTCCCAACGCACCATATTCTGTATTCATTGTTCATTACTCAGTACACTTATATGACTCACTCTATTACCAAGCTATATATATATTCCATTGCTTTGATCTGTCACACTCTTATTTCGTTACTTCATACTATGGTTCCATTCACGTACCAGATTATTATATGTTTATTGGATTTGATTATGATATTCATGTTTTATATGACTACTGATTCCCCTATTATGATATGATTAATACGCGGTTATATGATTTATCTATTGTCATCTGATGATATGCTATCTTACTTTTATGTGATCCTTTTGATTTTCTGGTAACCATGCTTGTGTGCAATCGATTTTTGATCTGTTTATCTTTTGTACCTCGTTCGATTAATCTCGTGGACTATGACTATCCGTGGTATCCTTATCTGCTTGTTGTTGACCTGCCATGTTTGCATTTCTGTTTATGCTACGGTTTGATTGGGTAAATGGTTCAACTTATGACGTTTGGCTTGTTAACTTGTTTAATTACCCCACTATGTCTTTAATTCATTTAATTATATCGTTTATCTTGTATTCCTACTTATTACGTGTATCGCCATATGTTGATCTTTGTTAGTACTTCATTGTTATGAATCTTGGTTATGTTTTCAACTAAGGGTTTTGACACAGTGAATTGCCATGCTCACTTATTAATTAATTGCTTCCGCTTTCTGTAGATATCTGTTTGGCTTGTATGTCTTCTCGATTTCTGAATTGATTGTATGACATATATGTTGTGTGGATGCGACCTGCTATGCTTGCTTATGTTTCATTCTTGTATGTCCGGTTTGTATGTGCTTGTTTATATGTCATCGATGCTTTGCTTTGCTTCGTTCTCCTTGTTATCTGTTCGTTTTGGATATTTGTATAATTGTGTTCTGCAGATCCTCATTGACTCATTGTTCTCATTTCACCGCGACTTTGTTATCCGTTTCCTTTGTTTCATTTTGCATTTGATTTTATTTAGCGTATGTTTTGTTATATCATTCACCTGGGCTTTTTAAGCTCACCGCATTTCTTTCTTTGCGGCGGGTTTTAGGTTTGAAGATGGGCTATGATGGGTGAGAGTTGGATTATCCGAGTGGACCAACCCTAGTTACCTTATTATTTGGACTTATTTTTCGGGCTATTGTTTTGAGATTTCAGTTTATTTTAGTCATCTTGAATTTTGTAATTTTCATTGTAATCTTTCGTTTATATGACTGGGTACGTTATTCTTTAAGACTTCCGCTTGTAAAATTTTATTTGTAAGTTCTGATATGACACCTGAATGTGACACTTCTACCCTTGTCGGTTGGGGTGTTACACATACCCTGCTTCAGTGTCTAAGTCCAAAATCTGGGGGTTGGGATCAGTTTTCCAGTTCTATTGCAAATGCTATAATATGTTTTGCCCATGGTAGAAACTATAATTTTTCAAGATATATTTTTGAGGAAATGCTTAAGAATATAAAGGATACAAAACATAAATTTCTGATGTATCCTAGATTTTTGCAAATGATATTAGGCATTGACACCTCTGATCAAACTCCAAGGGTCATTGCTAAATTAACTGCTAAATTATTTGCAACTATGAAAACAAGCTTTGCTGGAGAACATAGACCCCTGCTACCCACTATGTTGCCTGGTGTCAATGTTGATGCTGGTGCCTCTGTATCAGTTGTCACTGATAACCCACAACCTCCTTCACCTCAACCTGCTATCCCACCATCTCCAGAGATTGTTGCTCCTGAGGAGCCAGTGGTTGCCTCTGCTTCACAGGAACAAATTCTTGTTGAGACTGGGGTCAATCCTACTCAACCTTTTGGTCAACCTGCCAGTCCACCTAGACATTACTTTGAGGATGACACCAATTTTGCTGATGATTTTCATGTGTCTCCTCCTAGGTCCAATGACGCTCCTAATACCTTAGGTACTCCTGCTGGTGGAGCTGAGGATCCTAATGTACTAATGAATATGTCTAGTTTGCTCCACAGGTATGTTAAGAAAGTTGATGATTTGGAGCTTGAGCTCAAAGAATCAAGGGAAGAGTTTAAGGAGACTAAGCATACTCTAGGTGGTGTTATGGTTAAATTGTTGAAGAGGGTGACAGATCTAGAGGTTAGGCTGAAAAGTATGAGGAGCATATTTGTGGTTTCTGATGATGAAGAGGAACAAGGTCATGAGAGGGTAAATATTGATCTTGATGCACTTCATGTACTGGCATCTTTTTCACTAGGAGAGACACAACTTCAAAAGGCTCCAAAAGTTCAAGTGTTTCAAAAAAGACAGAGGAGAAAGAGGAGTTATCTCACTCAAATGAACCTTAAGTCAAGAGTGGTGGATTCCTCTGATCCTTCTAGTGCTGCTGATCATGTAGACATTCCTCTTGAAGTAGTTACTACTGAAAAGGAGGGTGAGGATAAGGAAACATCGATCCTGGCGATAAGTGCATTCTGGCGATAATTCATCTGTTCTCACGATAAGTCATCTTTGCTACAAGTTTACGAGCCTATTCCATCTGATCCAAAGGATAACTCTGTTGAGGTTTAGCCCATGCCTGCTTCTCAGGATGATAAGGGAAAGAGTAAAGTGGTAGAAGAGGATATGGACTCTGATGCATTTAAGGCTGAACAGGCTAGACTCTTGAGATTTCATGAGATTTCACAAAGAGATAAGGAAGTAGCTGCAAAGACTCAAGCTATTTATAATGCAGAGTTTCAAAGTCAGTCTTACAAAGCTCCTGAGGTCACACCACAGAGAAAGAAAGAATTGGATGATCTAGCTCTGAGATTTACAGATGAAACTTGGAGTCAATTGGCTAGTGGTGTGTCCAACAATCCTACTCTTGCCCAATCTATCTTAAGAGGTGCCTTTGATTCAGAAAATTATGTTGATGATATTATGGCTTTAGTGAATCAAAGAAAGAAGGCAGATGCAGAACGAAAGGCTAAAGCAAAACGGGACAAACCTCTCACTCAAGCTCAACAGAGATTACATATGAGGGAGATTGTTAAGAATATGAGTTCTGCAGTTTATAATACAGGATGGAGTATGGCATTTGTGAAATCCTTGCCTGATGATTGGTTAGTCAAAGAGTATAACACCATTCTCTCAAGCTTGGAAAAGGATGGTCTAAATCCTTATACCAGTGTGAAACACTCTCAATATCCTTTGGAAGGTCCTAATCCTAAGAGATTGAAGACTACTGATTCTACTGATGATGCACCCACTCCTACTGATGATAAGACACCAGCTGATCTGGCTTCTTCCATTCCTTCTGACAGCACTTCAAAGGTTACTACTGAGATGCGTGCATCAGTTTCTGCTGAGAATGTGCCACCTCATGAAGAGAAGGATGTTTCTACTGATGAGACAGAGCATGTGTCCCCACTACAAAATCCACCAGTTGTCTCACCTGCAAAGGAGGATGTGATTACCCCTAAGGCTATACATGTCAGTGCTACTTCTTCTCCTTCTTCCACTCCTGGAAGAAGACAGAAGAGTAAAGCAAATAAGAAGGGGGTTTCTTTTGATATTTAGGCTCCTGAGAGTTCATTTATAAAGGAATTTGTAGAGGATAATTATGATGAGGAACAAATCATCTGGTCTAGCTTTGTGAGATGGGAGCTCACACCTACTGGTCTTGGTGGTTTAGGGGCTTGTAATTCTGTGTTTAGGAAGGATGGGTCTGTCAGACATTTTACGTTCCTGACCGAGGTTTTGAATTTCTTGGACATACAAGATCTTATTGGACTTTATGGGATGGTGTCAAAACATTATGAATCTCATTCTGCAACAGGTGCTGGTTTAATGTTGATGGGTGATCTTCAAGTTTTGTTTGATTCCAAATATCAAGATGGTGCTGGGTTTAGGATTTGGGAAGATCAGGCTAAGTGGAAGGTTTATGGCTGGACATTTTATCCTTTGTCTAGTGTGCATGTGGTGCAGACCTGGTCTGGGGTTTATGTGTATATGTTTTCAGATCAAGACTATCCTTTGTCTGCACATTTGCTAGATCAAATGTTGAAAAAGAAGTTGGTCTTCTCTACTGCTCTAGTTGGGAATGATATGACTAATGCAGAGCAGCTGGTAAAAATGATGAAGGATAAGCACATTGATGTTTCTGTTGATTCTTCAACTTGAAGTCTGGTATGTAGTTGTATATCTTCTTTATTTATTATCTTTTCTTTAGTGTTAAAAAAAATCTTTGTATATATTACCCGTCTACTAACTTTTCTTTGTGGATCTTGTTGTGTACCATATATGGTTTTAACTCACCATGTCTTGAGGGATAAAGGGTTAACTTACTATTGGGGTACAGCTCTAGTAAGTATTCTCAAATCTGTTGATAGTTACTGATTTACTAAAAATCAGAGGGTTATCAATGTACCCTGGTCTCACACACCAAACATTGGCTAGTCCATGAGCAAACGGCTCTGGTAAAGAGACATCAAATCCGTTGGACGGTTGACAACTTGCCAATAAGTTCTACGGTGCTCAACTCACCATGTCCTCATAGATGAAGAGTTGGCTAGCCCACAAGTTCATGGCTTGTGGTAAAGCGATGGAACACCATGACTAGTCTGAGTTAGCGGCTTGGTAAAGACAAATCAAATCCGTTGATGGTGTGATGGTTTCCAAAAACCATTAGGGTATTCAACACACCATTGATTCATGTTCTAAGTGTTGGATGTAATCGGTTCACCGGTGATGTCATGATTCCATTCAAGAACCGGCTAGCCCATGGTGGTAACTACTTGTTAAAGGCTTATCAAATCTCGTAGTTCTTGATCTTCTGGTTCACGATCTTTGTTGCCTTGGGAGTTGTTGCTGGGATCATGGATTTCAATGTTGTTAGGTGTTCTCCTAGATACTTTGCTGGTTTCAGTTGTTGGTTTTCCTCAATCCTCTTGCATGGTAAAGATCTATCTGGAAACTTGAAGTTAACAGAGTCAAATTCAAGTTTAAGGTACGATTGCTAGGAATTATGTAACAGTGGGTTCCTGCTGATAGTATTATAGTTTCTGCTGATAGCATGGTTTCTGCAGATAGTGCAGTTGCCACGGATAGTTATTTTGTTTCCGCGGATATATAGTTTCCGTGTTATTAGTTATTTAGTTATGATATGCATGACATAAAATAGGAATAGATAGTGCATATCTTTTTCGTGATTAGCAAGCTGCAACATTAGGGTTTCTTGTACTATAAAAGAAACTAGCGGCTAGGGTTTGATGTATGTTTTTCAATAACATTGTTTAGTAATATAATATAGATCCATAGAGGATCAACCAATTGGTGTTTATTGTCTTCTTAAGCCTTGTATTTATTTTCCGCTTGAATACACTTCTTGTAAAGGTTCTCCATAGTTCTCTTGTGATTACACAGGTTAACTATACTTTCTCTAAGGCTCATAAGATCTATCTGGGACAGATCCCATCAATGTGGCTCCATTTTTTCTAATCTATAAAACTATGAAAAACATTTCGCCACCATTTTTACTCTTTCATTGTTTGTCCTCAAAAGCGCAGATGGCACTCAGATAGTTTTGCTGAGGGCACTCAACTTCTTTTCAACAAATTTGATATTTTTTTCCTACATAATCTATGTCTTTGCGAGAGCTTCGTCGAGGGCATCTCCCCATACTACTCACCATGTAGCTCTGCCCCTGATACGGATAGTTTAAGATCAACACACAAAATTTAGTTTCACGCTCTTTTTTGGGATTCAGATTTGTTATATACTACATCCGTCCCAAAAGAAATGTCTAGTTTGACTTTTCAGAGTCAAACTGGTTCAACTTTGACCTTATATTTTTTTGCGGGTGTTAGATAATATTTGAAGCAAAATATATGAATGAATTGGGATTTACGTGTATTTTTCATTGGTATAATTTTTCATCAAATATTATATAACACAAAAAAACTATATATATATAATTAAGGTCAAAGTTAAACCAGTTTGACGCTGAAAAGTCAAATGGGCATTTATTTTGGAACGGATGGAGTAACGTGATACTGTCATTAGTATGTATACTAGTTATAATACCCGTGCGGGCACGGGGTTTTGACAAAAAAAACTAGTCTCTATTAATACTGAATATTGTGTCTTTAAAGGTAATTGCATAGGAAGAGTATTGAGATTTCTTGCTTTGAAGTGGGATTGTAGTTAATCGATTAGCTAGTAGTGCCCGCCCATTCTGTCTCGCCCGCCTGCCGACCCATGAATAATTATATAGTTATAAGTTTCGTGCACACACGAAGTTTACACATAAATCAAATTTATTTTAACATTTTAGTTCAGTATATACACATACAAGAATTAGCCCATGAAAATTGTGATATAAGTACAACTAATACTTATGCACGAGTTTTTCATTATGCATTAATATCCATTAGAATTTGGTAAAATATTTGTAAAAATTTATGTTAGGTAACTTAAGATTTAATATTATTTAGCTGACCAAGATGTTGATGTTGTTATTTAAATTTCACTACTGATATTATGTTGTACACATGATGTAACTTTAATAGCACATAACAAGCGTTGATAAAGTTAAAGTATAATCCTTAAATTATTATTTAAAATGTTTTACTAGATATCCTTATATAAATAAATAAGAACGACATGAATCATAGTTATAAGTACAATCGTGTATATTTATTTTTATAGTAAAGCAACCCGTGGTTACAATTTAGTAATTACATTCCTGTTTTCAGTAATTTAGCCGTATTTATAATGTAAACTCGTGTTCAAATAGGTTAAACTTTAAAAAATGAAATAAGTGACTCCTTATTGAACGTATATATTAAAAATAAAATTGATACTTATAATCTTATGCAAATTTATATGTTGTTATTTTAAAAAAACATATACATTGTATTTTTTAAGATATAAAGTATAAATGGTATAAAGTATAAGGGGGTATTTGTTTATAATACAAAATTATTAAAAAATATGGAGACTTATAATATTACACTTAACTCTATATAAAATTTTAAAATTCAACCACTAAAATTTTATTAATTACCTCATCTTTTTTTAAGTTTTTATTTTCACAAATTTGACACATATATTTTTATGCGTTTTTTTTATCAACCAAATTTCTCCACCAAATTTATTAAATTTTGGCCAAAAATCGATTTACTTTTGACTTTTATTAACCAATCACATCACACGATTTTGCTTACGTGGCGAAATCGAGCTCTCCTATTGGCCCAATTGTTTTCTCAATAAGAATGAATTGATAAAATCACTCTAAAATGATGTAATTCCTTTATTATATAAAAGATATGTTGTGCTATTTCATTAATACAAATATCATAATTAGATCAAAAGTGAGATATCGTAACCAGCCATTTTGTCGCATGGCATCATCCAGTTACTTGTTTATTTATAATTTTCGACAATATAAAGCATATCGTTAACTATTCAAAGGTTCACATAAATCACGAGGAACCTCTGTGGTTATGCACTCCATCGTAGGTTGTAATCACATAGTTTGAATCGTTTGCGTCTCTCTCTATTCTTTTCTTTACATTGCATCCTGCCGTCGAGCATTTGAAGTAGTTCCTGCATGCACGTATTTGTTATCTCGTCAGTCATTCGTTCAAATAACCTAGCTAGCTAAGATATGTACGCAATATACTAAAACTACATTATACATATGATAAAGCCGTTCCAAAAAAAAAAAAAAAAAAAAAACATATGATAAAACTCTTGCTTCCCTACAGTTGACACAAATAGATTATTTTTATAATATATTTCTACAAATTTTGGTGACTATTTTTCGTAAAGCTGTCAAATTTAATTAAAATGCGACCTAAGTTGTTCAGTTGTGCAGTCTGATAATTTTTACGACAGCTAAATCATAGTCATAGGAGTTTGAGGGTGCTCGAGCACCTTATTTGACGTGTATGCAAAGAAAAGTAAATGTGTGTTTAGGGATCAACAAGTTTAATACCTTAAACCCTTAATTGTATAAATCGATCCCACAAGTTTAATAGCTTAAACCCTTAATTGTATAAATCTATCCCACAAGTTCATTTCACATTTTAGTCTTAGATTTGTAATTCATCTCTTCTTGTAAAAACCCTTCATATTCCTAATAACAAATCCCGTTCATCTAATTCGAGATTCCATTCTTATTTTCGTAAATTTCCTATTATTTGAATTTGATCTTTCTAACTTCAGTGTGATTTCTGAAAATCATAACAAAATATGAATCTGTTCTTTGTTTGAGCAAATTCATGTGCACCATTTAGAACAAAATATTTGAGTTTGAAGCAAGTTAGAATAGAATAAAGAAACCTAAATTTTTCGGTAAAGACATGTATAAAAAAAAACATAAATGAGGCTACTTATAATTTTTATTGCTTCATACCTTGGATATGGGCTACTTTTAACCTTCTTCTTCCCATATTTTGTCCATTTAAATCCATCATCTACGACCTCTAGTCTTGTCTTCATCGAAGTGCAAGCTTCAATCCCGTATCGACATTTCTCTCTTCTCCGCATCTCTACTTTTGGAAAATTAAGCAAAAAATAAACTTAGGTTAGATACATTCATGCATCATTATTTCAGAGCAAAATAGTAAAATTAACTAAAAAAAAAAAAAAAAAAAAAAAAAATTGTCGGTTTTGAAACAAGATTAGGTTCATTGTTGATAGCAATTTTTATTAATAACAAAATTAAAGAATGTGACGTCTTTATTTATAGTAGTACTAAAGGTTTCTTAATCCGATTTCTATCACCTTTCCCAAACACCCCCTTAGTTTTGCATGTATATATCATTATTATCAAACACAAACTCAAAAGATACTTGCTTGTGGAAATTGATTGCATGTGGCATCAAGGAAACATTAGTCATTGAACGGTTGGAAGTAGAACCATTTGTCATAGTTTCATGCATAATCGAAGTATGCTCATTTGTGCTAATTGGAGCCGCAAACTCTATAAGACTACAAACTTGATCATCGGCTATCATCTTTTCTCGAAAGACATGATTTTGCTCAAAAACACCAAAATGGGCTGCAAAATCGGAATGAGTAGAGTCTTTGTAACTTGGTTGATCGTCTATCAACGGCTGGTAATTATTATCAAAGATTTCTTGGAAAGTGAATTCACGTGCTTGAACATAATTCGTATCAGTTTGCTGGTGAGAGGGACGAAGATTTGTATGTGAAACAGAAGGAAACATGGTGGACTTTGAAAGAGAGATTAAACGCAAATGTTGATTAATTAAGGGATGTTGTTCTTTATATAATGTTTTCAAGTTCTTAAGTCACTAGTGTTTCAATATTTATATGCTAATGTTGTACTACATATATAGATTATATTTGTTAATATAATATTTAATTATGTAGTGGATCTTTCGTTAACACCTTCCTTGGAAACATTTAGACCCCGTGTCGTTGATGCAAGTTACAATCAGCGTTATCTCATTATAAATACATTGCATACGTCATACTATTAATACATTGCATACGTCATATTATAAAGACATTGCATACGTCATACTATTAATACATTGCATACCTCATATTATAAAGACATTGCATACGTCATATATTATAAATACATTGCCTACGTCATATTATAAAGACATTGCATACGTCATATAGTCATATGTAAATCAGTTGTTATCCAATATTGTGATTAGAAAAGTCGATCTTCTCGTAACTAGGTGGAGTGGTTTATTAACTTAAACACCCCAATTTTTTATTGGATAAGTTATTAACAACCCCCCCCCCTCCTTTTTTTAACAAAGGAGACCCACCTCCGTTTTGCATTTTTTTTTATTTTTATTTTTATAATTTTATTAATATCAAAAAACTATAAACTTGAAAGTGTTAACAAAAAATATAAAGTTTAATAAGTCAAACGCTTAAAACTGTCAAAAATACGGAGCGGAACAAAAAAAAATGTGTTATTTTAAAAAACATGTGGGACAAAGGGAATAAAAGTACAAAACTCTCCCTAATAGGGAGGGTCTGTATAACATATCCCTTTTTTTATTTTAATTTTTTATTTTTTACGTAGTCTATATGCCGTAGAGACTAAAGGGCCTCGTAGACAACATGGCTTCACAAAAACCTGCAATTTCACATTTATTTTCGAAAACAAGACTTACACAACTCAGAAACTCTTCAAACTTAAAACATACATACCATATAACAAAAATACTTTGTTCAAGTATAATTTTCGCAAATAAACGCGCGGAAGCACTATGTTACCAAAACAATGGCATTATCCCAAACGCCCTTTTTAACCCATTTATGAACTTTGTACACAACATGTTCATGAACATTCAACATACATAAATTTTAATTAAAAAACATTTGAATGCCCAAAGACTTCACTTCACAAGAAACGGTAGGGGTGTATTATACACCCCCATTATATGATATCTTCTTATGGCACACTAAAAACATTTGAATTTACATCAACATGTTTTGAAGACAAATTTAGTGTGAACCTCATTATATGATATCTTCTTATGGCACACTTAACTTGTTACTTTATGATCCGGTTTACTTGTCTTGAAGCTTTAACTTTGGATGGACGGTGGACGATGACAACTTGGTTATATGCTAAAACTATTTGCTTGTTTATTTTTATTTTTCACCATTTATATGCATCACATGTTTTATCCTACCCTTTAGTCATGAATCATACTTAGGTGAGGGAGGGAGCAGTCATTGGCCAGGTCATGTATCGATGGTCTTTGTCGCCTTCGTCGTAGTATGTTAGTAATGACGATTCACCCTAGCCTTACAAAGTTATTCACCTAACATTGCCTTTAAGAATTGTCTTGACCTTAGCTCCAATGGTGGAGATTAGTGTAAATGTCAAGCTTGATACGCGTGGGCCCGAGCCTATGACCTATTTAGGTTTTCGGGTTTTACCATAGTTTGTCTTATAAATACTCTTATAATCATTTATTATTATCAATCAATCAAAGTTTAAGATTTTAAAAAAAAAAAAAAAAAAAAAAACCTCCGTGGACTGTTCATACCGGTGCGGGTACTGTTTATTGCGGATTTTACTGTTTGTGGAGAGTGTGAGGAACAGGTTTGGACCCTCCAAGTATGAAGATCCACAAGGAGCTTTATCTAAATTGTTACAAATTGGTTCGGTGGTGGAGTATCAAAGTGAGTTTGAAAAACTCATGTATAGGGTTTGCGGATTTATCAGACACTTTGATCATCTCTTTCTATATATCAGGTCTTAAACTATCTCTACAACGAGAGTTGTTGAGGGTAAGACCAACGTCTTTTGGGGATGTGTTTTCATTGTTTCGTGTTGCCGAGGCACGTTTAGAGGGTCAATGGTTGTCTTCTTTCAGCAACAAAACCAACATTAACGACAAATAAAGCACCCTTGGGGTTGATTTTTTAGGGGCTATGAGCAGTCCGTGATAAATACGATGGCTAACGCAAGTGGTGGTTTACGTGCTAATATTGTGACTGGCCAGGAAGAAGAAGCGAATACTCCTCCTTTTCCTGAAAGGGTTAAAGTAGGTAGATCGCCACTATATAAAGTTGTGAGGAAGTTAAGAAAAGGTGGATTTAGTCGGGTGTTTGTAGGTCGTCGTGTTTCTGGCAGAACTAATCGCATATTTGGTCTTGGGGCTCAAAATATTATATTTCAAGTTGGTCAAAAGCGAGGCAGATTGAATCTTGATGAGGAAGACGAAGGACAACCTACAAAGAAAGTCCGAATGGGAGCTCATGCAACACAGATTTCAATTTGTAGTGCCAGGCAACCAATGAAACATCGGTATCATTACAATGTTGCAAATGATAGATTGAACCATCATGTTGAGAGAATAAATGTGGATGGGTTACTTGTAAGTTCTGTGGCATCTTGTTCCAACTTGTGGGTTCTAATAAAGGATGCTGGAACTCGCTGGGGCATTATCATGTCTCGCAAGGCTGGCTTCATGGATCAGGTGGTGGAACTTTATTTTCTTTATCCAAGTGAGGGCATCCGTAGAATGTGGGATCCTGGAATTACATAAGGCGGGATTTTGAAGCAACACCTTGAGGACAAGGTGTATGGCAAAAAGATTATGTCATATAATCTATCTTTATTTATGTGTCTTTGTTTAGGAATGTTTTCATGTTTATTTAGGAAAGTCACTTAAGAATGTTTTAAGACAACACCTTGAGAGCAAGGTGGTTTTGAAAGAGTGAGGAATGATACGCCTGGGCCCGAGCCCATGGCCTATTTAGGTTTTACCCTACTTTGTCTTATAAATACTCTTGTAATAATTTATTATTATCAATCAATCAAAGTTTAAGATAAAAAAATCTCTAGTTCTTCTCTCTATTTTCTAAAGGAGCTCGCACACGCTAAAAGTGGTTCCTTATCCCGATACAACCCCTAACCGGGTTGTATCAAAGCCTATGATATAATACATGCTATGACTTTGCAATGAGTGACCACCCCGAAATTGACAATTTGAATAAAGAGAGTATGAGTGTTTTGCTCCCATTTCGTGAGGTGTTCGGCTTTGATGAATTCTAGCATAGGAAATTTTTAAACTCATATTTCCCAAGTATTTTAGGAGACATCTTTTTAAGAATGATTTTAATAAGGTCTACTTGATGGCAAGTAGAGTTCAAGTGGGGGATATTTGATAATATCAAATAATCATGATTTTTTATTGTCAATTTCCCCTTAATATACTCATCATTTATATCATTTTAATATGTACTCTTATTTGTTTATATTTCGTTTTTAGGTTAATAATGAGCATAGGAATGAAGAGACGCGGAATTGGAAGGTTCTTAATGTAAATATACAAGAGTATGCTAGCCATACAAGAGTTACGGCGTAATTCCATACTCTACTTACGTCGTAACTAAGATTTACACTAGAAGACCAAAGTCAACGCAATCCAAGACTACGGCGTAACTTCACAACACAATTACGCCGTAGAAATCCTGAGACTTAGAAGATTATGGTGGTCAAGAAGGTTACGCCGTAACCAATTCTGTGGTTACGACGTAAAAAAAAAAAAATCACTACAAGAGTTTTTACGGTCGTAACCCATTTCTAGGTTACGTTGTAAAGATTTTACTATGGATAAGATCATCTGAGATACGCTGGTTACGGCGTAACCAATTTCTAGGGTTACGTTGTAACTTTGTCGAGGCTATAAATACAAGCCCTAATTCTGCATTTTCACATGTCTTCCCAACACACAATAACAACGGACGAAAAAGGGCTTCAAGGAAGACGATATTCAGCAGCATACGGAGCCTTTCCAAGGGAGAATTCACGCCATTCACTACATAAGTTTTAGTAGTTCATATTACATTTTTTTATTTGATTCGATGTCTTCATTTATAATGTTAAACATTGAATTTGTTGCTTTTATGAGTATGATTGGCTAAACACCCTTGGTGTTAGCCTAGTTATGAAATTGTTATTGTTAAGATGTAGTTTTTTCGTTTTCATATCACTTTATGTGTATATTTTCTTTGCTTATTTGCGGACACCCTTGTTTCAGTAGTGTTAAGAGTTTGTAATTGACCATAGGACCCTAGTGGAATTGATTGCGAGTAGTCGTAAGAATTTACCATAGGACTACCACTAACTTGTGTGCGAATTGACCATAAGAGCATCTACCAAAAGAAGGCATTTAAGAAGTTAGGGGGAACCTAATTTCCGAGAGGCCGGTTTCATAAAATAAGTCTTAGATTATAGCGGTAATTATGGACTAAGACATTGGTTAGTCCACGAACTATTGTAATCGTATGATTACGGAATAGAAACCTTTGTAGTATAGGCTAGAAAAATTTACCCGAGGAGTCTAGCGACTTTAACCCCTACATGAAACGATAGAAAACATTAATATGAAAACCTAATCATGACATAACAAGATTAGTAACTAGGCTAGCACATTTCTCTTTACTAATTATCTCTTTCATCTTAAATTGCTTTCGTTTTATTTCATTTAATTTCTTTAGTTTAAATACAAATCTATTCAAAAACCCCTTTAAAATCTGTGACACTATAACTTAAGTTAGGTCCGCACTCATAGCTCTTCGGACAACCACGGCTTTACTGATTACTACACTACACACGATTGGGTACACTGTCTGTTAGTGCATTAGGTAGACCTTAGGTAAACGAGAGTTTGTATATATTAAGGTCAGAAATCCTGCATCAACAGGGGAAGTACGCCGAACAACTAAATAAAACCAGCGGGCTGCTCTTCACGTAACCGGCGCTCATTTGGTGATAAACCGACGCTCATTTGGCGCCCGAAATCGGCGATCTTTCTGCATAAGATCGGCGTGCTTTTGTCAAACCATGTATTTATTTCTTCTAAATCTTTAGAGTTTTTAGTTTCTCGTCTTACTTGTATTTCCTTAGATCAATATCCCTGCATGTTTATTCATATATTAAATACCAAAAGTTCTATAAATAAGACTAAATAGATATATAATTCGCATAATATCGATGGTATAAACAGGTATAAACATGTATAATACGAGACTCATAAGCCTTGCACATTACTATGTAGGTAGTAAGTTTGGCCAAACCAAAGGGTTTATCCTAGAAATATGACACTGATAGTATTGTAGGACTTCACAAATAAATGGGTGCAAAGGGATTCTTAACTTCGATTGTGTAAAAAAGCTTACATATAGCCCTACAAAGCATGAGGGAGCATCAAAGATAGTTTGTTTCCTAGAGGGTAACATAACTTTATACTTTTTAGGGATATGGTAATCAGAGAGCATGTTCTTTGAATCCTCCTGCTTATACGTGCATGTTTGAGTTCCAAGCACACGTTTTGCGAGACATGGTAATTTTTAAAATTTAAAAGCGATGGAAAATTTTAACTTTTGATTTTGAAAGTGTTTATCTCCAATGGTGATAGCGTTGAAAGATGAAAATGATATCTAGCTTTGGCGATGCGATTTTCTGAGAGAAAACAATTTCGATAAGGGCCGTCTAGGTGTCAATGGATGTGCTACTTATCCGGACCAAAAACGGTAACTAAAATGATGAGGAGACAATTTGAATTGACCAAGGGGAATAGATGTTTTGGTCTTGGTCTTTTAGTCTAGCCGTATAGCAAGCGGGTAAACACATTTAACTCACGCATTGAATGCAATCATTTAAATATGCGTCTACCATTTTTTGACCATTATCACTTGTGCTGAAGAGTAATAGTGTATTGAAGTCGAAAGCAATACATTATAAGATGTATAAGCATTACTTTCAATTGGGAGGCTTGACAACGTACCCTCTGAACTGCTCGCACACCTCCCCTTCGAGCATGTTCGAAAGCTACATATCAGACCTCAGGTTAACCTCCCAAAATCTCTTTTGGTGTCAAAATACTTATCTATAGTAGTTACCACTTGGGAATTCGCCAATCGAATTCTCTCACCCTTCAAGTGGATCCTTCAAAGATAATAACATTAAGGAGAAGCTTGACCTGGACACACCCACGTTTCTCTTTCACCTCAGCTTTTCCGCCAAGGTAGAGAACGTGGGACATTAAGTCCAGCCAGCGGCTACCAGAAATCATGGGACACACCTGTGATCCCCCGAAACGTGTTCAACAACCCTTTAAGGCCTATTTCTTTCCCTATAAATAGCTTGGAGGGGTTATCACTTATGGTAGGTTCACTAACGCTTACATTCTTACATTACACTTACACCCATACCATATCAAATACTTATTCGCACACCATAGGAGGTTCCCAGGGTCCAATCCCTGCACAATTACTTAAAGTAGTGTATTGGTATTTCTTATTTTCAGGTTACAAGCAAGCTTGGTGAGATCATACACCCCATTTAACCTTCAATCACCAATGAAGCATGGTCGTGCAAATTATTGTACAATCATAACAATTAAAGTAGAATTCACAAAGAAAACAGTACGCTAACCGAATGATTATAGTAGAGTATAATGTTTACAAGAGTTTTCCTATGGAATTAATGTACTTGCAGGACCTTCTTATCTTCTAAATTCGTTTGGAAATCATACTTAGTGGTTAAAAGCTCTATGAAAATCGAATGCTAGGTTTCTATCTATATTCTTCGAATACGGGTCAATACGACGTATCGGGTTGACCAATATGGCGTATCAAGGTAACTTCGAGTGGGGTCCAAGATTATTATATTATTGAATATACATAAACAGCCATCCAATACGACATATCATTGCACAGGGATATGGCGTATTGAAGTCTTCCCGTCATGGATGTCTTTGTGAAGTTAGGGCATGGATACGCCATATTACATATGTGAATACGGCGTATTGGTACTAAGACATGCTTGTTCATCATGTTGACCAAAGTTTCATATACGCAATATTGTAGAATCCAATACGGCGTATGCATCAAAGTTAGGCAATGGTCTTTAATTCATCTAAGTCTTGGTATGCGGCTTATCCATCTAGAATGATACGGCGTATTACTCGTTAGTTCAGTAGAATTTCTTGTACTTCATCAATTTATCTCCAAAACATGTCCTTTATGCTAAGTTTCACCAATTGCTCGATAATAACTTAGAATTACAGAAATAAACGATTAAGTATCAATTTTTACATAAAAAGATATAAAAAAAGCAATATAAACAGGATAAATGATGCTATAAATTTGTCGTTATTTAATGTTATCAAATATAGCCTCACTTAAATCACACTTGTCCTCAAGTAGACTTTAGATAAAACATATGAAAAAGTATCCCAAACATTTGTCTAGGATTCTTATATTTAAGCATTTATGTTCGATCTGAAGTGCACAACCAAACACCTCGCGAAATAGGTAATAAAATCACTCAAATCACTCAACTAATCTATGTGGTAACATTTAGTAGGTCGCTCAATTGCTCGATCGTGACAAATATTCTATCATAAGCTTGGCAAAGATACACATCTCCACCGCTAAAGCTAAGGAGTAACAAGTCTAAAATGGTCAATTGGGTGAATATGATAAGGTTTAAGTGTTGATCGTTCTTTTTAATTTTTATCGATAATATTATTCTAGAAAAGGCGACAAAACCACAAATGCTCGCCCAAATCCATGACCCCGACACTTGTGATTGCTCAATTCCTTAACTCAAATAACCTCAAGATAGGACTAAGTAATCTTTCACCAATAATATACCTCAAAAAGGGCGACTAAATCATCAATGCTCATCCAAATCCATGAATGAAACACCAAATATTGCTCAAATCCCTAATCTCAGTAAGCTAGAGGTTAGGATGAAGAAGGATATATGGTAGGGATTAGGCATGAGAAACATTTTTTATTGGCGTGAAATAAAATCACGAAACAGATAGATTAAATCCAACCAATAAACAATAATGTTGCTAGCTACATTCCCGACCACAACTTCGAAAAAGACACAAATCATCGATTAACTCACGCTTTAACACGGAAACACACGCTTTGTTTGGTAGACACGAATTAGACTCAATGTTGTCTCAATCATCATAAAAACAAACCTACTTGGCATTTCCATAACAACCAACTCTCATTCATTCTATAATATAGTACAACAACAGTGGCGATATTTTCACTAGTTCAAAAATAATAAATTGGTTAATTTACGACCAACTTGCAATAATTTACAACAAAAGTCCACATCGTTAGTTTATAATAAGTACCAACGAATAATCGATTAGCTCAAAATATAAAATCGGTTAGTTTATACGGACCGATTATCTCATAACTTCTCTCTTTTTGTATTTTCTAGTTTTTTAAATAAAAAAAAAACTATCTAATGGTGTAAAAATTTCACCACTTCACGATCATAATAAATCTGGATAATAATTCCATAACGCTCAAAACTTCAGATATAAAAATAATAGTGAAAGTAGTAAACACACATAAAACAAAAATAACTACTTTCACATTCCCATTGCGATATGTAATTCCTGACCTAACAAAAGATAATAAATACGCACACGAACACAGGAAATACACACTTTACAAAAGCAACTAGCAACCAACCACAAACTTTAATCTATAGGGTATTGGTGTAAGAAACGAAAGGAATGGCTCATCAAGTTTTTCTAGGGGTATCTTACTCTACAAATGAGAGTAACAAAATAATTGTATACGGGGTTAACTGTAAAATTTTGGTTTAATCCTAGAACTTTACCAATCTAGACAAGTCACTCCAATTATATCAATAATACTCATTATGGTGGTCTCGAATAGTATACCAAGCCAAGTTCTAAAGTTTATTACAAATCACCGGTATACTCATATATTTGTGGAATTTTTGGTAAAATAAGAGAAACGGAATAGACTTAATTCTCACAATATGGAAATAAGGGTTACGTGTGTTGGTTATGCAACTATTGATGCAAGAATTGAAGAAGTTTTTAACTAAATTATGTCCACCTCTGCAAATCTCTAAGCAAATTATTAACATACAAAGTTTTAAACAAAGAGAGAACGAGTCAGTCCATCAAGCCTGTGAAAGATACAAAGGTCTCCTTTTTTTTTTTTTTTTGCCCTCGGCATGATCCTGATGATCAACAATGGGTAATTACATTATATAAAAGGCTCAAGGTATCGACAACAGACATGGTAGACTGTCAAGGATGGATGCCTCAAATACGTCCACTGGTTGAATGGATTGCAATATTAGCAACTGGCTGATCATTCTTCCAACTGGCACAATGAGAGAGTTAAACCAACATGAGAACAGGATGAGAAGGAGATTGACGCATCTGCACTTAAGGTTAATATGATTGGCTCTGAATTGGAATCGCTTCTAGAAAACGTGGATAACATTTTAATTAAAGACGGGGTATTTATGTGAGGAATGAAAGATTGAAAGGGTTTGCTATGCTAGTGTGATGCAAAATGAATGACCAAATATTTTCTTAGTGAGAGTACAAAAATACATGAGAATACTAAGAGGTTGATTTGATGGAACAACAAACTGACGAATAACATGATTAAATAACATGACGAAGCAATTAAAGATCTAGAAAACCAAATTGGGAGTTTAGCTCTAATAATAAAAGAAATGATAATTGGTACTCTACCTAACTTCACTGAGGCGAATCCAAAAGATGATGCTCGGGCTATTATAACAAGGAGTGGTGCCACTGTTAACTCACCACTTACGCCTACTAATGAATCATTTAAACCTTTTATCCCTCCAAATGATCTTACACAGGAAGGAGCTGGAAGCGGAGATAAGCCAACATGAATAGAATCAAATCGAATGCCTAATGTGCAATATCAGCCACCTATGGAAGAGCATTACATTACGTAAAACCCTTTCCCAGGAAGGACGAAGAAAGAGAAGGAGGAAGAGGAACAACGGAAATTTATCGAAAGCCTAAAGCAGCTGAACATCAATACCCTTTTATAGAAGTATTGGTACAAATACCTAAGTATGCTAAGTACTTCAAAGACCTATTGACTAATAAATCCAAGCTAGAAGACACTGCTAAGGTCACGATAAATGAAAAGTGTTTAGCTATCCTTTAGAACAAGTTACCCTCCAAAGAAAAAGACCCAGGGAACTACTCATAGGAAAATAGGTAACTTAACTATTGATTTTGCGTTAGCAGACTTGGGGGTTACTGTCAGCCTTATGCCATATTCCCTGTTTTTTAGACTCGAAATAGAGTAGAACCAAAATGCACTCGTATGTGTGTACAATAACCTAAGGAGATATGTGAAAACATTTTGGTAAAGGTCGATAAATTTTGTCTTTCCTGTCGCTTTTGTAATCATAGACATGGCCGAGGATTCAAAAGTACCAATTATTTTAGAAAGACTATTTCTAGCCACTTCACATGCAATGATTGATGTATTTGAATAATAGGATTTCTATAGAAGTAGGGGACGAGAGAATAATTTTTGACGTTGACAAATGTATGAAATATTTTAAAAAGACGATTTCTATCCACTTCATCATTCACACATAAAGTGAATTCTCATAATTCACTCCGGCTACTCCGAAAAGTGTTAGTTGTTACCATAGCTAGTGACACTGGTCACACGACGGATTCCTTACCGAATGTGGGAAACCAAATCGAATAGCCGCCTCAACCCTCCCATACGTACCTTACGTAAACATATACATAAACCATTAAAGGATCTTTTGATCCTAACATAAGTAACCTCTTTTAACTAGATAGTTTATATTCTAAAACTAAAACATATATAAAACTCTTTCATAACCTAATACTATTATAATGACTCTAGTGTCTATTTCATTCAAATATTTGCCATCATTTTTACTTATTACTCAAAAAATAAGAAGTGGATTTTAAAATTTTAATCCCTATTTTTTATAAAGTGTAAGTTACAAGTATTGTAATATTGAGCTCATTTTATTTTTAATTTTAATACCTTCTTACTGCTATATTTGAAAAACAAAATTACTTAAATTTTACATATTGCCATAATAATAAAAAGTTTATTGTTAAATTTTTATATTTTTTTTTATCAAATCGTACGTAAGTCAAGAATGTTCAATATTGGACTCATTGTACTCGAAATTTAAAGATTTTTTTATTAGTATATTTTTATAAGAAAACTATTTGGCCTGATTAGATATTTGATAAATAAATTTTAGTATACAAAAAGAGTTGTAAAAGGTAAAAGTTTATGGTAGTTTCGTAACTTTTTATATAGTTTAGGGGTAGGTATGAGCATTGGTACCTGAACCCCGGCACCGTACCGGTACCATACCGAAATAATACCGAATCCGGATACACGGTACGACACTGGTACCATGAATCAAGCAAAATATAACCGAGACCATCAATACGATACCGGTACCAAAGCGGGACAATACCAAAAAAAATATCGAAATTTGATTCGTCATGTTTTTGAATTAAACAACTTATCCAGACACCCATAGAGCCCGTTCTATGCCAAACAATAGTCATGTAGAATATAAAGAAATAAACCAAACGTCTCAAAACCCTATTGTGACAACTATAGATCCTTCATAAACCTTCCCAGAAATTAAACCCTAACCTATTATTAAGAAGATGGGATTGCCAAGCAAAAAGCTCAAAGAAAATAGGATTGCAATTACATGAAAAAAAAAATTATGTATTTTTGTAAAATGGTTTAATTTGTTTATTTTGAATGATTTCATATGTTTGACACGTTGTGGTTTGAAATCACTCAAAAATGCATGTTTTGTCCTGTTTTTTGTTGTCTTCACAAAAAGTTTCTAGTATGAAAAATGAAAAAAAATTGGTTTACCCAAAAAGGGAAGAACCGGATTGGTAAAGATTCTTGGTACCGAGTACCAGTACCGGTTCCGATATCGAAATCCTGTTCAGTACCGGTACCCCCTTTCATGCTCGAAAAACAAATGATACCACCAATTCGGTATGTGTTCGGTACCAATCTGATACCATATGCTCATGCCTATTTACGGTGTGTTTTAGTTTTTTATTATTATGTTTATCTTTAAACAAACTTTAGGTTGGTTTTAAAAATTATTACATTGTCTATAAATGTGTTTTCAAATTTTTTTCTATTTGAAAAAACATTTATGTTAATAAATAAACTTCAACATTATTTTTATAAAATCGTATGTAAGTTAAAGTATTGCAATATTGGGCTTAACTTTTTTGCAGTTTAAAGATCTTTTCATTAATATACTTTAAGAAAGAAATCGTTAGATATTTGTCAGGTATTTGATAAATAAATTTTGTTATATAAAATAATCGTAAATAAGTAAAAGTGCAAGGTAATATTTATAACTCGTTACATAGTTTGAGGGTGTGTTGCGAGACATTTTTTTCTTTTTGTGAAATGATGTTGCAGACGACGCCTACTGTGTGATAGATACAGAGTAAATTACATGGTGCGTCCCTGAGGTTTAGGCAAAATCCCTAATTGAGTCCATATCTTTTCAATTTTGCCTAATTGATCCTTATAATGAAACTATGTAACAACGTTCAACCTTATCGCCTAATTCAGTTATCTTTTCTGTTAAGTATCAGTCGTTAATTGGCAACGTTAGTCCATTACCCAAACAATCATTTTCAATGTTAGTCCTTGATACTAACGGCCATTTCTAATTAACTCAAAAGTTGGTTTTCTTACGTTTTTATACGTCTTCGTCCGTTTTCATATGATTTCATATGTTTTTATACGTTTTCGTACGAAAATGGATAAAGTGTATAAAAGTAGTTGAAAACGTATAAAAACGGATAAAAACGTTAAACATTTATGGGAAACAGATCAAAAGCTTAGGAAAATGGAGGAAACATATAAAAATGAATGAAAATGTACAAAACCAAATAAAACCATATGAAAACTTAAGAAAAACGGACGAAAACATAAATAAGGATGAAAATGTATATAAATGGACGAAAACATTTGAAAACGGAAAAAAACGTATAAAACATATGAAAACGTAGGAAAATAGATGAAAGCATTAGAAAAAAAGCGAAAACGGATGAAACATATAAAAACGAACAAAAACGGATAAAACTTATGAAAATGTGTTGGAATCACTCCTAAACCTTAATTCAAGTGTTAGTGATTCATTTGTAATAGTTAGCTTAATATGACCTTTATGTTAGTAATTAGCCTTAGGCTTATGTAGAAGGACCATAAGCCTAGGCCCAAGCCCATAAGAGAAAGGAAGGGACTAGGAGTGTTGCCCTAGCTCCCTCTCCTATAAATACCTTGTAATAACCCTCACTTGAGGGTTGGTTGTTCAATTCACTCTCATTCTCACGATAACATTTCATATACTCTATCGTGTGTGTTTGTGATTGTTCATCCGATCTCTTCATCTATTTCTTCTATTGATGTTTGTGTTACATATATGGTGACCTAACAAAATGTAAGAAAAACAAACAAAAGCGAATAGAATCAGATGAAAACGTATATAAATAGACGAAAACATATAAAACGGATAAAAATGTAAGAAAATGGATTAAAACGTATATAAACGACTGAAAACATTTAAAAACAGACAAAAACGTATAAAAACGGATGAAAATATATTTGGATGAATCGTTTTTGTTACACATATGGGTGAATCGTTTTTGTTGCTTAAGTGAGTTTCGGTCTTACGCGTAACAACGGTTCCAACTTTGGTTAGCTTAAAAACTCATTTTTTACACTTTTCAATCCAAGATTCTTGTACTTTCAATGTTTTAAGGTGTTAAAATATCTGTTTTTGGCAAAAAGTTTCAAAGTTTACGCGTAGATCTTTGTTTTTGAGCTTGGTTTTATACGTGGTACTAGTTCTACGCATAACTGGTTTTAAGCTTTGGATCATCAAGTTTCACACTTTTGTGTTATTTTGGTGATATTGAAGCTATTTCATCACAAAAATCTGGTTTGGAAACATCAGTTGGCAGAAATCATTTTGGGCTAACTTCTATGCGTAAGTGAAACCCTAAACTTACGCGTAACTTGTCCTTGGTTTGATCTTCTGTTTCGTGGCTTACTCAGTGATTTTCTTGCTTGGATAATCCTGAAAACACTTCGACTTTGGATATCTTTTGTACTGTGATAGTGTAAAAGATCATTTGGGCAAAACCCTAAAATTACGCATAAGCTAAAGCTTACGCGTGACTTTTTACGCATAATATTCATCTTACGCCTAAGCTCTGTCTTACGCATAAGGTAATCCTACGCCCAAGTTCTCTACGCCTAACTTTCTTTTTACGCATAACTTTAGTGTTTTCTCCTTACTTACGCGTAAGTTAATCCTACGCGTAACTATTGCTGTTACGCGTATCTTTGGTGTTTTTACGCTTAAGTGGTACTTTGCCCTTCTGTGATTTCTACGCCTAAGGATACCTCATCAACAACGGTTCATTCGACTACAAAGATCTATTTAACAACACAAGTTTTCAACATGTCACAACCACCATACTCTAGTTATTTTCCTTACACTTATAATCAAGAACAACAACAACAACTAAGTCCACAACATCAACAATTTAATCATCAACATCAGATTTATCAACAACAATTTAATCAACAACATACTCCACAACTTGCAGCAATTCCACAACCTCAAATGGTTCAACCACCACCAAGTCTTCAAGTACAACGTTACATAAACTTCTACAATCAACATCCATCCAGAAATACTATGAAGGAACCGGCATGGTTTGGCAAGATGTGTGAAGCCTTAAGCAGCCATCAATTAATTCATGAAGCTGGCTCACTTGATAGACCTCCAATGCTCACTCTCGGGAATTATGATCAATGGGTGATTCGGTTCTTTAGGTTTTGTGATCTAAAGAAGCCTCATGGAAAGTTCTTAAAGAAGGTCATTATGGAAGGTCCATTTCATATGCATACTACTGTCACACCCGCAGATCCAGATGCCAATCCACCAAGAGATGTTTTCACCAACATTGCTACTGTTTTAGACCTCACTGTTGATCAACTTCTACACTTTGAACTTGCAATGCAATACATCCTTTTAGGACCACCAAATCCAATCCTTCGAAGTGTTGATGCTCAAAAGACTGCAAAGGCAATGTGGGAACATATTCATCTTCTTATGGAAGGCACAGCACTCAATCAGGAAGACATGGAAGCCAAAATCTACTTGGCTTATGAACACTTCATGATTGAACCAGGAGAGACATTAGAGTCATATCATCATCGCTTTTCAGACATCATTAATGATTTGGACAAAGACAACATAATCATGCCTCGAATTGCTGTCAACACAAAGTTCCTAAGTAGTGTTGGTCCTGAATGGGAAAAGTATGTCATTTTCCTCCGTCAAGTGAAGAATATGCATCATGCTACCTACGGATTGTTGTACGATTATTTGAAGCCTCATAAAAAAGAAGTTTATAAAGAAAGGATTCTCCGTGGCCAAACTGTTTCACCTTCACTTCCGGACAATCAACAACTTGCTTTGTGGGCTCAAACTAATGTTCATCCTCAAACGGCTCCTCAACCCGCTCCTCAACCAACTGCAACCATCACACCTTATGATCCGTTACAGAAACAACCTCAACAAACTCAAATGGTTCCATACAACAACAACACTGCTCAAGCACTTTATAGTGAAGCCGATGAGGACTCTGATGCCTTCGATGAATTGCAACAAGGATTTGTTATGATTGCTAAAGCATTTGGCCGGTATACAAAAAAATCCAACAACCGCATTCGTTCCTCATCTAATACAAGAAATCATGCTGTTGTGAACAATGGACACGTTGAAGTTCAGAATCGTGGTTATGGTCGTCAGACGGGAGGTGGTCAAGGGTTCAATGTTATGGGAAGGAATAACATGGGTGCTCCGCAGCATCAAAGGGCTCAAGTGGTTGAACAGGGGAATGATCAGAATGGGATTAATGGTCTTCGATGTTATAACTGTAATGAGAAGGGTCATCTGGCTAATGCATGTCCTAAATCGAGGACAAGAGGTAGTGCTTATTTCAAGGAGGCTTTGCTCTTGGCTCTTTATTTTTTTGGGTAAAGGGGAGTAATCCTGCACCCTGGTAAATATATTAACCAAATAAACGTTTAAGTACAATGGATATGAGTGAAATCCCATATCTCAGCCCGTTACATAGGCATAGAGCTTACATAACAAGATACTTCCTGTTTTCTAACCAAGAAAACAAACCACTACTCAAATGATAACATATGACACAAAGAAATAACATTACTTCCTAGGACCTTGAAACGTTGTGCCATACATGGCATTAAAGGCATCCAAATTTCCGGAAGATCACGAACTGCTTTCGCATAGTCATCGAAATCATAGTCATCATACTCATCTTCAAACTCTTGGCCACCACCAAATATATTAGCAGACTCATCAAATGGGTTAGCAACAACCTCATCTTCGAAATCGGACACTACAATCTCTCCCACTTTAGAAAAAGGGTTACTTCTCTTAGTAGAAGAAGAGGCGGTATACAAGAATCACTAGTTTGAGGAGCCACAACCGACTCCATCTCTTTCAAATCACTCACAAGAGGCTCTTGTGATGCGATTACTGTCTTAGTAGACTTATCTTCATTAACTTCCATTGTACAACCGAATCCACATCCTTGACAAAGTGTCATTAGAAGGAATACCAGACGCATCCGTATGTTCCATATTAAGAGCATCAAACCGGTTAGATGTAGCGATCTTGGTTCCACTCGAACTAGCCACATCGAAGCATTCTTCTTAGTGACTACGACTTTCTTAGGTTCGGGAGGATTCTTCTTGGGTTGGTATTGAAACTGTTTACCACAATAGGTTTGAAAACCCTCCTTGACCCGGATTAGAAGACCCACCTTGCTTTCCTTCTTCTTATTATTAACCGTCTTGAAACCATCATTTGCACCATCATTTGCACGCTTAGAAGGCTGAGTAGGAGGTTCAACAACTTTAGGACAATCAATAGGAGTATGACCAAAATCTTACATTTATCACAATGCGGTGGTTTCCACTCATATTCAACTCAGATCGTCTCGATAGTCGACCCGACCCATCAAGTAACGGAATCTAAACAAGAAGGTCATCCCTAAGAAGCTCATCCGACTTCACATCAATCATGCATCTAGCAAAACTACTACGGCTTCCACGAGTCCTTGCACATTTGGCTAGTGAAGGCATCTAACCTTTTAGGCGTGCCTATCAATGTGGCAAGGAGACTAAGGCCATCATCGAAAAACATAGCAAGAGGAACGTCATGGAATTTAACCCACACGGGATATTGGTGAATCCTCTTTAAGTAAATTGGTGTTCACTGTCCATGGTTTAAGAATAATAGGTACATTATTAATCAACCAAGGACCGTTTTCAATAACTTCATCAACACCTTTTTTCGAATTAAACTTAAAAAAGAATAACCCCTTTGCATTCATCATTACCTTTTGTATATCAAACTTAGCCCACACATTGCGTACAAAGTAATCAACAACAGGAAAAGCAAGACGTTTACCAAGGAAATACCCATACAAAGTATTCTCAAACCTAGTGTTTACCTCTTCAACCACTTTCATCGGGACAGAAAGATCCACACCATTAGCTTTCTTACTACATTCCAACCTATGAAAGTTAGACATGTGTTTCATTGGTTCAGTAGAAGTAACACCAGCATACGATGAAGCAGGCTGTTTCAAAGCATGCACACCATCCTTCTCAATACCAATAGCCCCATGTGCATTAACATTAGAAGCCATAGGACCACTTGTATCTTGAGGAGGTTTCGAATAACCGATAGCAGAAAGCATCTCCTCAAGCTCCTTCTGTGACTATGGCACCTTAAGATGCTCAAACGAATAAGCCCCAGTAGAAGTAGTAGCATCCACTTTCCCAGTTGGTTTTAATGGCAGATGCAGACTCAGATGATGATATGGAGGACTTGCAGGCTAATGCAGTAGTGATGTTGATGGCACAAATGCAAGCTCTACACATGAGTGACAGAGGCCCAGTGTATGACACTGATGGCTTGTCTCAGGTACCTGAACAAACAATTATCATTAATGATCTGATATCTCTGCCATTTTCTCCATCCGACAAGGATCATAGTGTTCAACATGAGTCTTCCACATCTCATTCTGATGATTATCAAATAGATCCCGTAGTTATATTTGATGATCAAGATGACCTTATGGTTACCATTGATGATCAAGTTGACTCCGTGGTTATACTTGAGGATCTAACTAATGACCATGTTGAGACTCACATTGAACAAGATGAGCTTTTGTCTGACAGAGAAACTGAGCTCCTGACCTTAATTAAACACCAAAATTCTCGGTTTGAAATTTTCACGAAATTAAAAGAGAAAAATGCACTGTTAACCAGGGATAATGATTGCTTAATTCGAAAATTAAACGCTTTTAAAACTCAAGAAAATCGTGAGAAAGGTTTTGAAGTCGCTTTTGCTAAATCTTATCAAAACGAAAAATATTTAGAACGACAGATACATGATCTAGCCGCATCGAAGAATGCTTTGTTGTCTCAAATAGAACAACTGAAACATGAACATAAAAAACAACTTAACCCTCTTACTTTGGAAAATCAAAAAGCCAAGGCTGAGTTGTTAACTTGTCAACAACAGTTCTCTGAGTACAAAAAGCATTCCACAAAACGAATAGATAACTATCTTGACGAAATTGTCGACTTAAAAAACAAAATAAAAGAATTTCAAAATGTCGTTTATAAACATGGTGAGTCAATCACAACTATTCAAAGTTTACTTTTAAACCAAATCCAAATGGATATGGACCGATTCTTGCTGATTACAAACCTAAGTTTTCAAACGAGCATTCAAACCAAATCACGAAGTTTACAAAGAACATAGAATTGATGATTCGATTATGACTGTTGTGGAATATAATCGCATGGAGGAATTAGATGCGATGATGACGAGAGTCGATCAAAATGGAAAATGTCGTTTATAACAAACCATTTAACTATTCGCAAGCCGTAACTTTTGTCACATAACAAGATACTTCTAACAAACCTTTGGTTATCACACCAGTTTCTGAAGTTAGTCCCTAACACAATGGTGCACAAATTAATGGTCCTTTACCTTCACTTAGTGAAGTAAAAACTAAAGCCGAAAGTTGTCGTGTTATCAAATACTTTGACACTTTCTTATCCGACATCAAACTTTTGGAACGTGAGATTGAATTTCATTCTGAAATAAAAGTTGAACATTTGCCCTCGCCATTGGCACGAGAATAAAGAGACATTTTCAGAAATGAATTTTACGCCATGTCAAAAATTTGAAAAATTGTGCACTATATTGGGAAAGGGATTTTCACAAGGAACTTGGTCTCATGAAAACAGTTTTCGAGAAAACAGAAACATCGATTTCAAATACTAAACGTAAAAAGAAATTGTTGCGAAAAGATGTTGATCGACTCTTGGAAAATGTTATCTATGCTGATATCAATAATCTTGTGTTATTACAATCTGTTGCATATGCATCTGATCATATCTCTGCTGATTTTGTTGATACTATTGATATTGTTGTGAATACTGATAATGTGCTTCAGATCGAGTCTTTAAAAGTTGAAAATAAACGAATGTCAAACGAGCTTTCAAATGCAAAACGTCGTCATCAATGGTGTCAAAAAGATATTCATAATCAACAACTTGATTTTCAAAACAAAATCGCCCAGTTGCGCTCAACCAATTTTAATCCATAACTTGAGCAACTGGATGATCAAAACGTGTCTCTTAAGTGTCAAATCTCAAAATATGAACAAGAACTTGCAAAAGTTAAAAAGGAAAATGGTGTCATATCTGATTTACTCAAACAGACTCGTGATGAAGCATCAAATGAACTTGATCATTATCTTGCACACACTAAAGAAGTCATGTACTTTGCTGGAAATCTTCGTTTTGAAAATCAAGAATAGGTGCATACTATCATTAAGTTAAGGGAAATGTTAAGAAAGTATGAACAAGTTCAGCCTAGCATCATTAAGAGAATTGCACATGTAACACTTAGCAAACGTGAACCCAAAATGCCTACTGACATAACAGAAGTTACTAATGTGCTTCCCTCTACTGAAATAGGACTAGTTGCCTCTTTTCTAAATGTCCGCACTTCACAGCCTAGGAGCAATACAAGGAAGAATATGAAGTTGCGACCTAAGAAAAGAAAAATAAAGAATCTTTGAAGTAGAAGAACACCGTAGGACTTTGAATAAGACTCGCTTGCACCCACTTTAGATATTGCGTCTAGCAAATGTAATGGAAAAGTGTTGTAACTAATCTTGAACCTTTAAGTACTTTTGATATTAAGTCGATGCTTTTTGTGTTATTTGTCGTAAAGTATGCTTTCGATTGTCATGACAAATGTGTTGCTAGAGCTATCTTGTCTCGCTTCACGGAATCCTAAGACCAAAATACCTTTAGGCCCACTCATCGCTTATAAGTTTGTGCTTGGTAAACCGCCCTCTTTAGATTCTAAGAAACGCATTGATGTCCCTGTAGTTCCAGTATCACCTCCAAGGAATGTAGTACCACCTAGCACATTCACTAAGACTAAAGTGAAGACTAGTTGGAGATGGCAGAAATGGATACATAATACACTAGGATTTAAATGGATGCCTAAAATCATTGATGTGTGTATTTCCACTATAACTGCTTCAAAACCCACTAACTCATCGGGTTCCAAATCTACTTCTATTCCACCTGTGTCGTCTGTGTGTAATGTAGGTGATACAGATCATCCTTTGGATTATTGATAGCGGATGATCCCAACACATGACAGGCAACCTTAAACTGTTATCAAACTTTGTTGCAAAGTTCATTGGCACTGTCAGATTCAGGAACGATCACTTCGCAGCTATCATGGGCTACGGAGACTACATTCATGGCAACATCGAAATTAGCAGGGTTTATTATGTGGAAGGCCTCGGTCACAATCTCTTTTCAGTCGGACAATTCTGTGATGGAGATTTGGAGGTCGCTTTTCGGGAGAAAACTTGTTTCATTCGTGATCTACAAGGAAACGATCTTATGTCTGGCTCACGCAATTCTAGTCTGCACACTATCTCAATGCAAGACATGGTTGCTTCATCTCCCATCTGCTTACTCTCAAAGGCTACATCTACAAAATCTTGGCTATGGCACCATCTTCTCTCACACCAAAACTTTCAAACCATAACCAACCTTGCTCGACACAAACTAGTTGAAGGTCTCCCGCGATTCCGGTATTCTAAAGATCACCTATGCTCAGCTTGTGAACAAGGGAAAAGCACTCGTGCTCATTTTCCATCAAAGATGGAACACAGCTCTCAGCATGTGCTTCATCTTCTTCATATGGATTTGTGTGGCCCGATGCGCGTGTAGACGATTAATGGTAAACGCTACATCCTGGTAATTGTCGATGACTACTCACGATGGACTTGGGTCTACTTTCTTCGAATTAAAGATCAAGCTCCACATATGATCATCACCTTTCTCACGAAAATTCAAATTCAGCTCCGGAACACCGTCAGAAAAATTTGAACAAACAAAGGAACTGAATTTGTGAATCAAACTCTTCGTGAATATTATGAGAAAGTGGGAATTGAGCATCAAACATCTATTGCCCGCACACCAGAACAAAACAGAGTTGTTGAAAGACGAAACCGTACGTTAGTGGAAGCTGCTAGAACGATGTTAATCAATGCTAAACTTCTAGATTACATGTGGGCTGAAGTTGTCTCAACTGCATGCTACACCCAGAACCGCTCAATGATTACAAAATGCCAAAACAAAACACCATTTGAGCTTCTCCACAACCGCAAACCGAATCTCAAACACTTTCATGTATTTGGATCTCTTTGCTATCCTAATAATGATCGTGATGACTTTGGAAAGCTCAAAGCTAAAGCTAACATTGGAGTCTTTATTGGATATTGTGAGAATTCTAAAGGTTACCGGATCTGGAATTGTCGTACAAAGAAAGTTATGGAAACAATTCATGCTCATTTCGATGACCTTACGGAAATGGCTTCTGAGCATAACAGCTTGGAACCCGGTCACAACCGTTTAAACTTCCCTCAAACCCCATCATCAGCTGAACCAAGCCCTCAGCTTACATCTCAACAAATAGAAAGGCAATTTGCTCCTCTGTTTAGTGACGATATTGATGAACGTCCTCCAGGTGTATCCGCTGTTTCCGCTGGTCAACCTGATGCTACTCTTATACCTGATACACCTGCTACCACAACTACTGTTGAAGAAGCACCACCAGTTGACTCTACAACAACAGTTAAACAAACTGCTTCCAACGACGCTGAACCAGCTAATGATGTTCTTAATGAAGTACCCCCACCTGCAGATTTTGATCCAAATACGTTCTTCAACCCGTTTGCAAATGAAATTGCTGCAGCTGATGTCACGGAATCATCTACAAGACATTTGAATCCTCAAAATCTGCACAATGTATACCAACATCAACCCTCGACACATCGTTGGACAAAAGATCATCCTCTTGAGAATATTATTGGTAAACCGAATCAACCAGTCGTTACGCGACAAAGTCTTCACACAGACGATGAACATTGCATTTATGCACTCACTGTCTGCCAAACTGAACCTAAAAACATTAAGGATGCAATGACAAAAGATAACTGGATTGAATCCATGCAAGAAGAACTCAACCAATTCAAACGTCTTGAAGTATGAGAACTGGTTGAAAGACCAACATGGGTCAATGTCATTGGTCTAAAATGGATTTGGAAGAACAAATTGGATGTCAAGGGAATGTAATCGAAAAAAGTCACGTCGGTGGCTAAGGGTTATAGGCAGGAAGAGGTATTGACTTTGAAGAATCATTTGCTCGGTTGCTCGTCTTGAGGCGGTTCGGATATTTCTAGCGTTCGCGGCTCATATGAATATAACGGTTTTTAGATGGACGCCAAACGCTTTTCGAATGGTGAACTGAAGAAACGGTTTATGTCACCACCCGAAAGATTCGTTGATCCGCGCTTCGAACCATGTCTACAAACTAAACAAAGCTCTGTATGGTCTCAAACAAGCTCCTCGGGCATGGTATGATAAGCTATCATCTTTCCTCATTGCCAATAATTTTACCAAAGGTTCGGTCGACCCAACTCTTTTCATACTATATCATGGGGAACATATTTTAATTATTCAAATTTACATGGATGACATCATTTTTGGGTCAACACATAAAAAGTACTCAATCGCTTTTGCAAAACTAATGAAGAAACATTTTGAAATGTCCATGATGGGTGAACTTACGTTCTTTCTAGGACCGCAAGTTCATCAATCACCCGTGGTATTTTCTTGAGTCACCCAAATATGCCCTTGAAGTTCGAACAAATTCGAATGAATACTTGTGATACTTATGCCACACCAATGTCACATACCAAGAAGTCGGATCCGATTTGCATGGGAAATTGGTTGACCCTACCAAATACCGCAGATTATTGGGTCTCTCATGTATCTAACACCCGGAGACTGATATTGTCATTGCAGTATATCTGTGCTCCCGCTATCAGTCGAGACCAACTAAAACCCACCTCTCTTAGGCTAAACGAATCCTCCGATACATCAAGGGAACCATTAATTTGGGGATCTGGTATCCGAAGGATTCTGGTTTTGAACTAATAGCTTTTTTAGATGCTTATCACGCAGGCTGCTTAGACTATTGGAAAAGTACTTCAGGAGCACTACAATTTCTTGGTGACAAACTGGTGTCTTGGCAATCGAAGAAGCAGGATTGTACATCGCTGTCCTCAACATAAGCAAAATATGTAGCCATGTCGGCGTGTTGTGCTCAAGTCATTTGGATGATAACACAACTCAAAGACTATGGTTACGTATTTGACAGAATCCCGATGTACTGCGACAATCGGAGTGCTATGCGATCTCATAAAACTCAGTTCAACATTAAAAATCAAAGCACATCGATCTTGATATCACTTCATCAAGGACCACGTGGAGCAGTCTTGTTGAATTATATTTTATGGAGTACGAATACCAATTGGCGATCTTCTCACCAAAGCCTTAGCTCCGCTAGGTTTAATGAGTTGGTCCACCGGATTGGTATGCGGTGTTTGACTCAAGAGGAACTGGATGAACTCTTAAAACATTCTTAAAAACCAGTCAAACACCAGAACCTCTTTTGTAAATAATTTTCGAAAACAAAATACAAAAATATAAAAACGGATAAAACAACAAAAATATTCTTCTATCTATATTTCTTTTAATATGGCAAGTGTTAATCCCAGTTGAGCAAAAGATCTAATATAGAAACTGACTTGAACAAAGAACTTATTAAGTATTACGCGGAATTTAACACTTAATCTTAAGAAGAAGAACAGTAAACATTCAACACCTCAATATTATTGATAATACGAATACTCTTACAGTATTAGGGTTTTGCAACCTTGAAGTGTATCGACCTTAGATATAAAACATTCGTATATCTAACCTAACCTAGAACCTCCTTTTATAGGCTAAGGAGTCCTATACATTATACAATACGTAACCTACAAGATAAATATCTTTTCCATATTTATCTAATACAATAAACTAAACCGACTATTACAAGACTAGCATATCAATATCCGTGGTTACACTATACTACTAGCCGCAATTATCTTCATCCGTGGTTACATCCTTCTGTCCGTGGTTACATCCAATATGTCCGTGGTTCCAGTACTTAGAGTAATTCTTGATCCAAGGAACCTAAAACCCAACAATCCTCCCCTAAACTTGATACATTCCAACAGAATTCTTAAGTTTCTTTTAAGCTCAAAACCTCTGAATTGGAGGATGTAGCCAAACACTTACAAGCCTTAAGAATGTTCTCATATTTTAGCAACAAATTGTAAGCTTGACCATCATAGGGTACTAACATCTTGATACAACCAGGCATCAACATCTGAGCAATTATTCCTGGATGCTTATTCAGTTGAGGATAATCACCTTCTACAAGCATATGAATAACCCTTCCAGAAACAGTTAAAATATGAACTCCACAAGTTTGATATAAAAACCATCTAGTAACTTGACCATTGTAGAGTCCTTGCCATTCAGGTTCATCATGAGTAGGTTCAAATAGAATCTTCAAATGAAGATAAACCAACCTCTCATGATAATCATTTGGATGTACTTCACCAAACTTATTCTTGTAAAGTATCCAAAGATTCATCAAATCATCTCTATCAAAATACTAAAGCATCTGTGAAAATTTATTATACTCAGAAACTTCATTGTTGAGTCTTTGAATTTTCCAAACTCCTTCACTTCCAATTATAAGCTTAAACTCATAAGAAATGATTTGATTTTCATCTTCAACAACTTTCAATCTTTTAGAATCAGATGTCTCCTGAACCTCAGATTTTCTCTTTCTTTGACTTTGAATCCATTCTTCATCCTTTTTAACCCACTCTTCTTCCTTTTTAGAATTCATTGGACGGAAATCATCTTTATTAATCCTCATACATCTCTCATAAATTTCCAAAATTCCTTCAAATGAGCATCTACTAAGATTATCAGAAACATGAATGCATGAATACTTAATAATCTTCATCAATACATTCCTCATCTTAGCAATTGAAGGAGGTTTCTTTCTTACAACTTGCTTCCTGTTTTTACCAACCTTCCTTGCCCATTCACCCAAAAGTCTAGCTTTTTCCTCATCATCTAAGAAATCCCATTCTTGTGCAGTATATTCATCATTGATTTGTTGAGAAGCTTCAAGATAGTTTTGTGATTCATACCATGTAGCTAACCATCTCTGACTAGCTTCCTCTTCATCTTGCTTTCTTTTCACTAATGCTGCTTGATCCTCAGCTTCAATACTTTTAGCATACTCTGCATCATAAGCTTCTTGTTCTGCTTTATTTTTAAACTTCAGCACAACCTCTTTACCTTTCCCAACATCAGATTGAACCACTTTCTTCTTCAACGGTTCACCAATAACTAAACTTTTAACTCTGGGTTTGGTTGCAGTAGACTGAACAAATAAAACAGGTGCAATGATAGGTGTAGAAATAGATGAGGTTTTACTTAGATTTATCAAGGTACTTGCAGCTTCTTTCTCAAGTTCTTTACACTTAGGTTGTGATTCAGAGAGAGTTGTGACAATAGTGGAAGTGGTTATGATAGCAGTGGGTACAATTGTGATGTCTGAAACTGCATCAGTGGTTACAAGAGTACTAACCATGGTTTCAGACATACCATCAGTGTTTGTATCCTTCACTACATCTTCTGCAACATTCTTCAAAATTTCAAGGACTGCTTCATTCCCATCTTTGTCAGATACCAAAAATTCATTATCTCCACTATCAACATCGTTATTCACAACAGATATATCACCAGCCTCCCCTGAATTCATGCCTTCACTCCTCCCCTGTTTGGATACATCTTCCACATTCAGAGCCAGAGAGGAGTCCACCTTCTTTTTCTTTCTTCTCATATCTTTCAAAACAACAACCCCAGGTCTCCTTACTTTCTCCAAAACTGACACTCTATGCTTCAATCTCCTAATATCCTTTCCCTGAAACACAGTCAACGTCTGTAGACCTAAAATTGTAGCCTCCATTTTAGCACATTTAACCGTCAATTCATTTAAACGTTCAAGAATATCCTCCCCACTTCGACCTGTGTTAACTGGTCCGAGAGGTGGTTCATTGGAAAAGTCATCATGTACAAACTCATTAACCATCAATTCAATGTCAGGTTCCAATCTATCCTCATCACTTCGAGCTGTGTTAACTGCTCCGAGAGGTGAATCCTTGGATATAGTAGACATAGCACCACACCGAGCCCGATCATCTATGCATCCTGTAGCGACCGGTTGGCTAGGGATTCCTCCACCTGTGTTAAGTTCCAAAGAACTCTCCACATTAGGAGTTGCCAATGGTTGGGTCTTATTTATGTTTCCACTATCCTGACCAGCATCAAAGCATGAATCAGTAGTGGAAGCCCTTCCAACCATGTCACCTCCACTCCATGTGACAGCCTCATTAACAACACCACTAACACTAGCCTGAGGTAGCTTAGTGCCCTTCTTTCTCCTAGTCCATACTATAGGTGTAACAGTGGTTTGGTTATGACTATCAGTGATTGGAGGTGTACTATTAGTGGATACAGCAACAATAGGTTGAGACACAAGACCCTCATCAAACTCAGAATTAATAGGCAAAGTAAGCATGTGAGAAAATAAATGAACATCTCTAATGTGTATATTCTGTGGCTGATTCCTTATATGTGCAAAAACCTTAGGAAGCATATGATGTACTTCATACTCCCTAGTATGATCAACAGGTTCCTCTATTTGATGTTCCACAATTAGTTGAACAAACATAGGATACAAATAGTATTTACCCTTCTTCCTAATGTTTTGTACTTAAGCCCTTGTACCAAATAGACCTTTTCAAAGTCTAAATTTCCTATTCTGATTGTGCCTCTGCCAAGTATCATTCCTCCCTTTGGATCATTGCCAAATGCCACATATCCTCCATCAAAAGCTTCAAAATCTTCCAGATTGCTTCCATCCCAAGTCATGTGCCCAGAGCAACCACTGTCAAAAACTCCTTTATCTTTTAGCTCGGTTTGAAGATTGCCCTACACATAAAATTACACAAGTTAGTTCCTTTTGTGGACCCAAGCCAATCTTGACTTGGTCCGCCTGCATGCATCAAAATATTCAAATTTCTTTAGGTCCATTGATGCACAGTTGACATGTGGTAAAACCTTGGTCTTAGGCTTCCATTGCCAACTAGTCGAGGCCTTAACAACATAAAATGTTTTCCACCCACCGTATCGCTTATCACCTTTGGAATTTTTAAAACTTCTTTTGAATCGGTGGTGATATTTTGCTTAATGATGGTTTGATTCACTTAGCCGTGTTTACATTATGCTTAGCGATGGTTGGAACCCATTTAGGTGCAAGATGACAATTGATTTTGTTTTCCCATTACTCATTAACACCGCCCTAGGAATCAAGTTACGATTAGGATGAGGGTTTGTTTTTCTTGAAAAGTTTTGATGATTTACCCTCCTCCAATGATTCCAAACTGGTGGTCTGTTTTTATGACAATGATTCCAATCTAGGTACAAGGTTGACTTGCTGAGAATCAACTTTCTTAACCTTCTCTATCTCTTCAGACTTAGTTAATTCAGTTCTATCTTCCTCAGAGTCTGATTCCCAATCTTCTATTATGGGAGCATCAGAGAACTTATCTTAGGTGTTTCAGTCTTATTTAACTCTTCTACAGGTTTGTTAAAACTGAATTCACTACTAAATGACAGTTCTTTAGCAGGTGGTGCATGTTTCATCAAAGAGGGTGGTGGCATATCATTGTACTAAATGACAATTGATTTTGTTTTCCCATTACTCATTAACACCGCCCTAGGAATCAAGTTACAGTTAGGATGAGGTTTGTTTTTCTTGAAAAGTTTTGATCATTTACCCTCCTCCAATGATTCCAAACTGGTGGTCTGTTTTTATGACAATTTCTCTGTATTAATGAAGTAAAACACTTATCTTGATGTAAGATAGGGTTTGGAACCCTAAAATACTGTACAAGAAAGCCTTGGTTCGGTTTAGGTTTTTACTCCAAAAGACTACACACCAATACTGAAAAATTCGGATTATATATATAAGATTACACATGCGACGGCATCACCTTATGTTTTGTGACGCCGTCGTGTCGCCGTCATTAGGGTTTTGTCTTGGCCACGTTAGACTTGCGGCGGCGTCACCTTGTGATTGTGACGCCCTCTTCTTTCGGCGCCGTGCGGATTGCGTCTAGGCCGCCCGAGTTGCGACGGCCTACTCTTTTATAACTTGACGTCGTCACTTGAAAATAGGAGTTTTGGCTTCGTCCGTCACAAAATCCTCCGACGGCGTCACAGATGCATAGCGATGCCACACCTTATGTTTTCAAAGACTTTGAGTGTCTCGATTCTAACTTTGGCCATTTTCTTCAGATATTCGCGCTTTTCGTCCAAATAAGTGCCATTCCAAATTTTGCCTTCAAGAGACCTAAAAAGTGAAAAGGAACGATATTAAGCAATAACGGATATAAAAGTGATCAAATAAGGGCTTAAACGACCCTCAAAAGGTACCTTTTAAAACCATATCAAATATCCATACACTTGGTGTTTGCTTGTCCTCAAGAAAATGTGCTTTTAGCCAATTAATTTATAAGTTAGGGGTCATGAAGCATTGGTTTAAAACAGTCCACAACACATATAAGCCCCGCAAAAGTCATAACAAGCATGAAAATTACGTACTAGCACCTCACATGGGGTGTTTGGATACTCACATCTCTCTCGGGTGTATATGAAATATAACAAATTGGAAATGGAAGATAAACACTCATTAACCTGTCCTAGTACATAGATTACCATAGGCTTGAGAATAGATCAAACCTCCATCGCTTTGGCGTAAGCACCTAGGAAAGACTATCAAAGAGGTCTTTAAAGGGTTGTAATGTTAGGCTTACGGTAGGGAAACAAAGGGTTTGGTGGGATAGGCTTATTTAGTGGTGGCAAGTCAAAAATCTCTATGTTAAAAGCATACGAAGAACGGCGTTGCTAAGGCAAGACTCGACACTCTAGACTCTAGCTAACTGAAACAAACAAACATAAATTAAAAGGATAGATGTAGGATGGTAGCCAGTATTTTTTTATTTTATTTATTTATTTATTTATTTTTTATTTTTTCATTTTTTTTTCTTTTTTTCTCTTTTTTTCGATTTTTTTTTTCATTCATACACTTTTACTCTACCATCCTCTACGGTAACATCAAAATGGTAGGGATTTATAAGCACATCCCTACACTTGAGTTTTTATTACTCTAACACTAATTTGACCCGAATTGAAAAGATCAAAACACTTGGGGTACATTATTACGCAAACAAAGGTAATTTGAATTTAACGTTCCCTTCCCGTCATTTCATAAACTTTAACTTTTCCCATGAATCCAATCGTCCCAAAATTGTATACAAAGGATATGACTCGACTTAGCAACTCATGCAAGCAACCAGATAATTGAACTAAGGGTTTAGGGTGATAACAATAATGCACTAAAAGTAAGTGCATATAGGGTAGGCTAAGCGATTTGGGTGTATATTTGGGGTGGGGTGTAAACAATGCTCTTCATTGATATTCGGAAAACCGAAACATCACGAGAACCGCGAAAAGGATAGGCTCGAGGGGTTAACTAGGGGTATCGTGTACTAAAGATGAGTACAACGCAAAGGGTGTGGAGGAATTACTCAACCGAGGTGGAATAAGTAATTATATTACGGGTATCAAACAAGGGTTATCCTAATGCCTCTTATCATTTAGTTATTCCTAACTACACAAGTGTAGTCTTACTAGCGATCTCGGAATGCATCAAAAAACAAGTTCTAGAATCTAATATACTACCGGTTCACACTCTAAGCATTGAAGATGATTGCTTTAATTCCTACTAATCTAAGGGCGATCCTCACATTTTGGGTGGAATTTAGGTGGTAAAGGGTTTTTGTGCTAGTCATGCAACTTCCTATCCGTGAGACGCTTTTGTTAAAACTAATGTCCCACTCCTATATGTCATGAAAATTTTTAAATTTGGTGCCAAAATTACCCTAAACGACATTTTCTCATGGTTTATTACACAAATACAATTGGACAAAGCAAATAATCAAGGATAAGCATAGTTTCAAAGTTCCCGTTTTATTTTCCCTCCCTACACTTAAACTGAACATTGTCACCAATGTTCCCCGAAAGTATCAAAGTTATGATAATAGAAGGTAATTAAAAATGAAAGAAACTAGTACTCCCTTGATTAGCTCGGTAGGATCCATGTGAAGTAGTGGTTAAATCCTTTCCAAGAAGAATTTATGCGTGAAAAGCTCCTTCCAATCTTATGTAACTTTTTTCTTGATAAATTAAACCTGCACACTTGAAGAAAACAAACGAAACCTTCGTGTAAAATCGGCGCTAATAATATATATAAGACTCGATTTAAACTATGATATAATGCTTGTGGAATGGATGTTTACAAAATTTACGGAAAATTAAGACACGGAAAATTCCAAAATTTATAAGTAGCTCGAAAAACGAGAAAAAAAAGTAATGTTGTTTTACTCCTTCTGGCCGTCAGTTATCCTGACAAAAGCGGTGCAAATTTTCTCGAAAAATTCGGAAAATTTACATCTTTAGAATCTGGAAAATTTACGCAAAACATCCATTATGACTCGATACATGCATTTGACTCGAACAAACACACATATATATCTTTTAATTAATTGTTATTCTCATCTTTACGTTTATTTTGAAAAAGTGTGTAATCCTCCCTACACTTATCCCTTATGTAAAATACCTTTATATGCAATTAAGATGAGGTTAAAAACAAAATAAAGCATTTTTACAAATTTAAACATGAGAATAAACAATCAATAAAAGACATATGACACTAACAAGCAAACAATTAAGCAAGGGTTGCCTCCCACGAAGCGCTTTTCTTTATTTAAGAGTCTTGTAGCTAGACTCGTAGTCGTGCTCCTACGTACCGATATAAGTAAGCCTATCCTCAACAATGTCATAAGGATCAACTTATCATTCAAGTTCCTAGTAGTACGTTCGGTTAGATATGCCTTTTCAAACTTCTCTCCATCGGGATCATAGATTGTTATCCTAATGTGCCACTCTCCATCACCGTCACTAGGCGGTCTATCCCAATCCCATTTGTGTCTAGATTTCTCAACTTTCCACTTATTAATGACAAGGTTGACTGGCAAGCTTCCTAGGAACTCGGTCATCTTCCTAAATACTAAGGCGTCCTTGAACGGGTTCACTTCCATGTCCCTAGCCATTTCTTTTTTTTGGAAAGTTGCTTTACTAGTGAAGGCTTCATCTAGGAAAAAGGTCTTTGGGGGCCTATGAGGTTCTTATCTATCCAAGGTCCATATCTAGAAGGCTCTATATCCAGCCTAATCTCATGTGGGATTTCCTCTTCTTTGTAGTACGCATGCTTTTTGACATGATAAATTGACCTAGCACTCCCCTCTCCTACCACTATCTTGGACATCTTACAATCGATGATGGCACTAGCGGTAGCTAAGAATCCTCTTCCTACTAGTAATGGGCATGTCGGGTCCTTATTCATGTCTAGCACATGAAAGTCGGCCAAAAGATTCAAATCTCCTACGTGTACTACCATGTCTTTTATTATTCCTACCGGACGTGCAAAACTACCGTCCGCTAGACCTAAGATGGTTTCCATTGGTTCTATTTTACCTAAGTTAAGGCTTCTATGGAGGGACAACGGAACAAGATTGATGCATGACCCTAAGTCGGCTAGAGCGTCGAGAGGTTTGGAAGTTCCAAGCCTACACGGAAGAGTAAATAGCCTGGGATCCATGTTTTCCAAGCTTAAGTTCTAACTCATATTTTTCTTTTAAAGCATTATAATAAGGTGCATGAGCTAAGACCTCAAGAATCGGTTTTTCTTGATGGAGTTCCTTGTACTCCTCCTCTAAACTAGGTTTGGATTCTTGGTTGACGGGTTTCTCAAGAGTATGTTCTACCAATGGTGCAGGGCCTTGGTACCTTATTTTGGATGGCTTGGAACCCTTTTTGATAGCATTTATCGAGTGAACCGTTGGGTGTGAGGGGCATGGATGTGCATTCTCCTATGGTGAACAAGAACATGAAGTCGACGAAATCGAATTCACTTTTGTGTTCTTTATAGTATCACTTGGGAGTGATCCAACTTCCCGTTCATTGAAGGCTTTTAAGAGGGCATCAAGCTTGTTTGTCATCTAACTTTGTCTTTGCTTAAAATCGGCTTCAAGCTTAGTCAATCGAGTCTCTTGAGATGATAGGAATCTAGACGCAATGGCCTCAATATTAGTGGGGTTCCCGGTGTTTAGAGAGTTGAACCTATTAGGTGGACTAGATAAGCTTTGGGGTGTGCTTGAGTTTTGGTTCCACTTAAGGTTAGGGTGATTTCTCCATGAGAGGCTGTAAGAGTTTCCTAAGTTGTTTTATTCGGGCTTGAAAGTGTACCACTTCTCACCCGCTCCGTCGGTACGCATGGAGGCGTAGTCCGCAAAAGCTTGTTCGAGGAGTCTTGTGCAATCACGAGTGTCATGGGGACCACTACATAACTCACAAGGTAGAGTGATTTTATTCACTTGACGTGAGAACTTAGGATTTTCGTAGGAACTCATTAGGAATTTAACTTGATCTTCAAGTTCGATCATCCTACGGTCGGAAGATTGTGAGGTAATGGGAGACAAGGAGATTGCCTTAACGGTTTTGGGCAGCTCACGGGGGTCATCCCAACTTTCGTTGTCATAGAGGGCAAGGTCCTCTATTATACCACATGATTCTTCCGCGGTGAGATCACTAAGTTTTCCACCGGCCGCTTGGTCAATGGATCACTTGGTGGGAAGTTGACATGATCATAAAAGATTTGGACTTGGAGCCAAAGATCAATGCCATGATGAGGGACTTTATGAAGTAAGTCCTTGAATCGAGTCCATGCTTTGTAGAGAGATTCACCGTGACGTTGTCGGAACATCAAGATGTCATTCCTAAGCTTAGTGGTTCTCCCCGGTGGGAAAAATTGAGCAAGGAAGCAAGAGGTAAGATCATCCCAACTTGAGATGGAGCCGGCGGGAAGTTGCTCAAGCCAATTACTAGCTTGGTCCCGTAGAGATAATTGGAAGAGACGCAGGCGCGTGGTCTCCCGAGTAGTAGGATCAAGATCGATGGAATCGACAATTTTAAGGAAATCCCTAAGATGCTCGATTTGGATCTTGAGCGAAGTCCATGGAATGCACATCCGTTTTGCACCAACCGGATGGTGTCGGATCGCAGGTCGTAGTTTGGGCTTGGTCGGGAAGCTCAATGGTGTTCCTATAGCCTAAGTGGCTTGGTCTCGAGTATTCACCAAGAGTACGGGCTCTTGGCGGGTGATCGAGCTCCAAACAGTCAAGTTTAATCACACAAGCTAACCACTTGTGAATGGCTAGCCGTAATACACTTAAAACTGCTCAGAAACCAATGCAATGAAGATCTGGAGAATATAGTGGATTCCCGGGTTGTTAAGTCCCACGGAGACTCAATGGTGTTTTAAAAACTTTCAGACGATAGAATGATCACTAAGGATAGTGATCAGTAAAGATTTGGATTGATAACTACACTACTGAATGATTGGAATGGAATTGGATACAGAATTGGAAAGCACAACAATCAGATAAGACAAACGTGAACGTACGTATATTAAAAATTACGTAAACGTACAAAATAAAAAGTGAATCTAAGAAATAAAAGACCTACAAATATGAAAATGACATTTTTGGAATCCTAAAAACAAAATAAAATTATTAGAAAAAGAAAATTATTTTTACAACTATTTATTTAATTATTATTAATTAAAAACTATTTTGACATTTTTTCAAAGTTGAGGGACCTTTTCTGCCATTTGACCAAAGATTCATTCAAGGACCATTTTGACAACTTAGAATATTTCAGGGACATTGAATGATAAAACTCCACATTTTTGGATTCCAGGACTAGATTTGACAACTTTTGAAACTTGGGGACTAAAGCGCCAATTTTGCAAACTTGATATGTTTTTCATCGATTTTGATATTTTGCATTTAGAACACATAACACACGATTTTTGATATTTTCATCATTTTGATGCATTTACGAGTGTTTTCAAATGTTTTGCAGATCTAGATGGTACAAAAATGATGAGTATTTAGACACTCATCAATCCCTCACACTAAGATATTGCTAGTCCCTAGCAATGTTTTAAAACTTTAATGGATTTTAAAGAACTCTTTACCAAAAGCCATCACTTCGGAGTAGCCAATTGTTTCGAGTTCAAGTAAGAACTTTGGTACAATGATAACCAAATGATTTTGAGCAAATCATAAGTCAGAACGGATTTGATTTGTCTTTACCGTGCCGTTTGCTACGGACTAGCTAACTCTTAGATAAATTATCGGTATTATCTTTGGTGAGTGATTACCAATTATGGCTTTTCCATTGCCTTTACCACAAGCCATAAACTTGCGGGCTAGCCAACTCTTCACTTTTAGGATATGGTGAGTTGAACACCATACAATTTTGGGCAAATTGCAAGCCATAAGCGGATTGAGAAATCTTTACCAAGAGCCGTTTGCTCTGGATTAGCCAATCCTTATATGGGTTAGACATGGCGGATCGACACATTTGTTGAGTAAGTGAAAACACTTACTCAGAAAAACATTTTGGCCAAAACGGGGAATTAGGTGGAATAATTACATGATAAAATTCGTGAAATTCCCCCACACTAGAAATGAATATTGCGCTCAATATTCAAAGTACCGTGGTTATGCGAAACATAGAACATAAAAGGGAAATACTACGGCCATTATTTAAAAGATTTTTTTTTTTTTTTTTTTTTTTTTTAAGAAAAGATTTTATATACAACAGTGGGGCAACTCCCCACACTAGGGTGGTAGAAACGAGAGAAAGAAGGCAATATGGGTGTAAACCCATATGGTGTGTGCTATTGTTTTTGATTCCCGAGTCACTAGCTTGACTCGATCCCGCATTCATTGGTTCATGGGGAAAGTTTGTAGATCAGGGACAACCATGGATGGAATGTCCTCTCCAAAGTAATGCTTTAATCGATGACCATTTACTTTAAAATTAGGACCATCGGGTTGAGATAACTCAATGGTGCCATAAGGATAAACCTTAGCAATAGTAAATGGACCAGACCAACGGGACTTGAGCTTTCTCGAGAATATCTTCAATCTTGAATTGAAAAGAAGGACTCGATCACCAACGTTGAAAACACGGTTCTTGATTTTAGAGTCATGAATCTTCTTTGTCTTTTGTTTGTAGATCAAAGAGTTCTCGTATGCTTGATCACGAAGTTCATTTAATTCATTCATTTGAACTTTTCTCGTGATCACCGGTATCTGAATATCGAAGTTTGCATGTTTCAAGGCCCAAGTGTGCCTTGTGCTCAAGCTCAATCGGAAGATGACATGCCTTTCCGTACACTAGCTTGTATGGAGTACACCGATGGGTGTTTTATAATCTGTCTGGAAGGCCCAGTTAAGTCATCGGTTTATCCGACCGGGATGCACGATTTTCGCCTCTGTCCTTTCAAGAATTCTTTTAATACCACGGTTGGAAACTTCCACCGCCCACTTGTTTGGGGTGGTATGCGATGAGAGATGGTGGGTAACACCATACTTTTGCATGACACGATCAAATTGGTCATTGCGAAATGTGTACCACGATCGATTATAGCTCTCGGAGTTCCAAACGTAGCAAAAGAGATTTCAAAATTTCACAACAACTCGGGCATCATTGGTAGGTAAAGCTTTTGCTTCAACCCATTTTGACAAATAATCAACAGCCACAAGTATGTATTTGTTTCCTCGAGAAGATGGAAATGGCCCCATAAAGTCAATGCCCCATATGTCAAATATCTCACACACTTGAATGGCGTTTTGCGGCATTTCATTTCTTTGAGAGATATTTCCATGACGTTGACAAGCGTCACATTCTTTGACAAATTCATGGGCATCCTTGTAAATTGTTGGCCAATAAAACCCGGAATCAAACACCTTCTTGGCAGTGTAGTTTGGACTATGATGGCCCCCAGTGGGTCCAGCATGGCAAGCTTTGAGAATGTCCATAGCTTCTTGTCCATAAACACACCGTCGGATGTCTTGATCCGCATGATTTTGAATAAGTAGGGTCGTCCCGAGTAATGTTTAACATCCTTGAAGAATTTGTTCTTCCGTTGGGTCGACATCCCTTTCACTATGAAGTTACCCGCATGGTAATTTGCGAAGTCGACAAACCATGGGGTAGTAGAGTTTCCACGAAAAGAAACCGCATTGAGTGTCTCAAGAGGAAATGTTTCATTTATTTCCTTTTCTCGAAAACATCTTGGTGAGGGTTTTCTAATGGACAGATGATCGCCAGCTAGATTCTCGACTCCTTTTTATCACGATATAATGATATCAAATTCTTGCAGAGGAGAATCCAGCGGAGCAATCTCGGTTTTGCATCTTGCTTTGCAAAGAGATATTTGAGAGCCGAGTGATCCGTATACACCACGCATTTGGTCAAGATTAAGTATGGCGAAACTTCTCAAACGCATACACCACGGCTAGTAGCTCTTTTTACGTGGTGGTGTAATGAGTTTGAGCTTGATCATAGTTTTACTTGCGTAGTAGATAGGTGAAAATGCTTGGATCTCGTTGCCCTAAGACCGCACCGATAGCAAAATCACTTGCATCGCACATGAGCTCAAAAGGCAAGTCCCATCGTGAGCAACGAGAATGGGTGCTTCATGAGCTTTTTCTTTAATGTTTCAAAAGCTTGATGCACTCAGTGAGAAGATAAAGGAGCATCTTTTCAAGAAGATGGGTCATAGGTCAGGCGATTTTAGAAAAATCTTGTATGAATCTGCGATAAAACCGGCATGACCTAAAAACTCCTAATACCTTTGACGGTAGTAGGATGAGGCAATTTAGCAATAACATCGACTTTTCTCTATCTACCTCAATCCCATTTTTGAAATCTTATGGCCAAGGACTATGCCTTCTTTGACCATAAAGTGACTCTTCTCCCAATTTAGACAAAGATTGGTGTCTTTACACCGTTGGAGAATTTTTCTAAATGGGAGAGACATGTTTGAAACGAGTCCCCAATGACCAGAAGTCATCCATAAACACCTCCATTGTTTCCCGATCATGTCGTGGAAAATGGCCATCATACATCGTTAAAGCGTGCGGGAGCATTACATAAGCCAAAAGGCATACGTTTGTAGGCAAAAGTTCCGTATGGGCGGTGAATGTGGTCTTCTCTTGATCCCGTGGATCAATGGGGATATGAAAATAACACGAGAAACCATCAAGGAAACAATAGTACTGCTTCCTACTAATCTCTCAAGCATTTGGTCCATGAAGGGTAGAGGAAAATGGTCTTTACTGGTGGCGTCATTCAACTTACGATAGTCAATGCACACACGCCATCCCGTAACCGGCCGAGTTGGAATTAACTCGCTTTCTTCATTTGTGACAACAGTTATGCCACCCTTTTAGGAACACAATGAATTGGGCTAACCCAAGGACTATCTCGAGATTGGGTAAATCAATCTCGCATCAAGAAGTTTAATAACCTCCTGTTTGATAACATCATGGATTTTGGATTTACTCTTCTCGATGTTGAACTACTGGTTTGAAGTCATCCTCCATCAAGATTTTGTGAGTACAAAATTCGGTGTTGATACCTTAATGTCGGAGAGTTTCCAAGCAATTGCTTGCTTGTGCGACTTCAAGACCTTTATGAGAGCGATCTTTTCATCTTTACTCAAATCTCGAGCAATAATGACCGTAATTTATCATCACCTTCAAGAAATGCATACTCGAGATGAGGTGGTAAGTCCTAAGTTTGACTTGTGAAATTCTTCGATTTTCTCAACCGACTTGACTTCCTTGTTATGAAGTTCGACGGGAGGGAGTGATGATGGATCAACATTAAGCAACTTCTCAATGAGAAGTATGTCCCCTCAATGTCGATGGGGCGTGATCAATTTCCATGGAATGTAATCACTAGATAAGTAGGCTTCAATCTCTTCCAAGATGAAGTCACTTTCCTCAAAAGGAGTGAGAGAATGAGTAGAATTGGCAATGATGGGTTGAGATGAATGAGTGAGATTATCACTCAAGAATTATGATCATAACCAAGAACTTCTTGAGAGTACTCTTGAAGCAACATCAATGATATCTATTCGGTTAACCGACTCGTAATCATAATTTGCGGAGTACCTCGAAGTTTGATCAAGGTTAAAGGTGACGACTTTATTACCAACACGTAATGTGATTTCTTGCTCAAATACATCAATGAGAGCACGGCCCGTTCTCGTGAATCCTCGTCCAACAATGAGAGGAACCCGATGATCGGCATCAAAATCAACAACTACAAAGTCACCGGAAAATGGAACTTTCCTACTTTCACAAATCGTCCTCGGCAATGCCAAGAGGACGGGATATTGTACGATCTGCAAGCTCGAGAGTCATGCATGTAGAGTAAGTTCGTGAAGAGAAAGTTTCTTCCATCTTGAATAAGGCATCGATTGATGCTTGCACCAATATCGGCTAAGGCAAAGCATTCAACCATTCTCGAAACACACAAGGTAAGAGAAATTTTCCGGGATCTCCAAGCTTTTCGAAGCTTCTTGAGATAACTGCAGAGCGGTTCTCGTTTAGAGGAGTTTTAGCCATTTCAAACGATTTTTCCTTGTTGCTTAACATGTGTTTGAGAGTTGATGCAAACATAGGCATCGACATGATAGCATCCATAAAGCTTATGTCAAAATGTAGTTCTTGGAAAATTTGAAAAATTTATCCATTTGATGGTAGCTTTTTCGCGGAGCTTTTGCTCATTCAAACGTGATGGGTAAGGAATAGAAGTTTTGGATTTGGTATTTTCAGCGGAGCTACGGTGGTTCAAAACAACTCCTAGATTGGATTTGGGTTTCGGACAACTTGAGGTTGGACTACCGAAGGTGAGGCGTGTCTTGATGCCGTGGGCTTGAAAAATGCACCTTGTCCGTTGTATCCTTGGTAACTTGACTCATTGCTCCTAGTGGAGGAGGCATTGGAGTCGAAGGTCCATTGTGTGTCTTAGGTTCACTTTCTACTACCTTAGGGAGAGAAGAAGAAGAAGAGGTAGTAGGAATAGAGGGTCCATCATATGAAACACCACATCTAGTTGTGATCGCCTTTGCATCGCCCCTCGGGTTAGCGATCGTGTTGCTCGAAAGTTTTCCTGAGCCCGGGGTTGATCATTTAAAGACTTCTTTAGATCGTGATCGACCGACCAACAACCTGTTCATTTCATCTTAGGATTTCATGAATTGCTTCAATAGCTCATCGGATGATGGTCCAGTTGGAACAATGGCTTGAGTTTGATTAGGAAAATTCGGCCTCTATTGTTAGGAATAGGGCCTTGATTCGAAAATTTCCTTGATTAGGATTCATATTCCCATGAAATTGATTCCCCGATTGAAATTGTTTTGATTAACGTTCCCTTGATGTTGGAAACCTTGATTTGGTCCGGGATAGAAATTACCTTGGTTTTGATAACCTTGGTTCATTCTAGGTTGGTTTTGATTCGGTTTTGCATGTTATGATTCGGTTAAAACCGGGTGGTGCACGATAAGTGTTAGCACGGTGGTTTGGTTCATTTTGAGGACGGTATTGATTACCTCCACGATGTGAAGTACCGGCTAGAGCATTGGCTTCAAACGGACTACCATCGGTGGCGATGCAGATTGTAGTATGCATGAGGCCACCACAAGTAACACAAACTTCAACTTTCTTCACCTCACCATGTGTTGGTGTGCGTGTGAAAGTGACTTTCTTTTGGTTAGCAAGAACCAAAGCTCAACAATATCTGTGAGTTTGTCAATCTTAGCATTGGTGCTAGATGTACTCACGGAGATGAAGTAGAAGGTCCAAGATTAGGCGAGATTGATATGTCTTTGCTCGGAAAGGCGGACCCGTGACTTGTTTTCAATGATTTGTAAGGCTTCTTTGGTGGTCTTGCTCAGAAATTTCCTCCTCGGAGGCATTTAAAGAGTCTTGATTAGTCCGGTTCGAGACCATTGTAGAAAGTATCCATTTGCATTAACTCGGTAAAACCATGATGCGGACACTTGGGAGCAACTCTTTGTAACGATCCCATGCCTCCCGAATGATTCATCAAATCTTTGAGAAAATTTCATTATCTCATTCTTTAGACTTGTAGTTCGGGATGGAGGATAGAATTGTTAACAAACTTGGTGACTAGATCCTCCCATGTCTCAATGGAGCGAGGGGTTGTTTCTCAAGCCAATTCGGGCTTGTCCTCTAGAGAAAATGGGAAATGAAAAGCTTAATTGCTTCATGTGGGACATTTTGTATTTGATGGTAGATGCAATCTTGTTAAACCATCGAATATGTGCATGAGGATCATCCCGCTCAAAACCATAGAATTGGCTTTGGGTTACAAGATTAAGCAACCCGGTTTTGAGCTCAAAGGTATCGCCCACGATGGTGGGACAACAATAGCATCTCCGTAACCCTCGATGGGTGCTTGGAAGCTCATTCATAGACTTGTCTTCCGCCATTACTGACGGGGGTGGTGGTGGTAGGCGTTCCTCGATCACGGTGAAGGAGCAGAAAGTCCTCTACGTCTCACGAGGAATATTTGCAAGCTCGGAAAGTGGACTTGTAGAACTGGAAGAACGAGTGCGCATGCACTAAGTATAAAAATCAGTTTTCAAAACAAATGCGAGGCAAAGCGACAAGTGAACTTAACCAATAATCACAAATGAAATGGCTTCTTTGAAAAAGGTATACCAAATCACAAGGATACAAAGGCAAGTTTTAAATCATTGTTCGGGAACTTATTAATGGTCACATCCCAGGTTAGTAGGTGTCTTGCCTTGATTTGCGGTGGTTGATTTTATGTATATATTAAGTACCACCGAAAAGGCGTGGGTATAGATTTGTGCAAGGGTTTAAAACTTTTGGAAAATATTTTTGGTATCGTCTCGTTTAACCAAATCGTATTTCTTTAAGAATCACCTTAAAAGAAACACAAGCTAGAAAACGTTACGATTGTTTTGTTGTTTTATATTTTGTTTGGTGTTGTTAACACTTTAGGAAAAGTGTTAATGAACTTTTTGGATTTTCTGATAACTTTACAAAATTTTTTTTTACAAAAGATGGTATATGTGCAAGAATGGGTCTGAAAAGGTTTAACACACGCTAAAGCCTCCCCGGCAGCGGCGCCAAAATTTTGATCGAGCTCCAAACAGTCAAGTTTAATCACACAAGCTAACCACTTGTGAATGGCTAACCGTAATACACTTAAAACTGCTCAGAAACCAATGCAATGAAGATCTGGAGAATATAGTGGATTCCCGGGTTGTTAAGTCCCACGGAGACTCAATGGTGTTTTAAAAACTTTCAGACGATAGAATGATCACTAAGGATAGTGATCAGTAAAGATTTGGATTGATAACTACACTACTGAATGATTGGAATGGAATTGGATACAGAATTGGAAAGCACAACAATCAGATAAGACAAACGTGAACGTACGTATACTAAAAATTACGTAAACGTACAAAATGAAAAGTGAATCTAAGAAATAAAAGACCTACAAATATAAAAATGACATTTTTGGAATCCTAAAAACAAAAGAAAATTATTAGAAAAAGAAAGTTATTTTTACAACTATTTATTTAATTATTATTAATTAAAAACTATTTTAAACTATTTAATAATACTCTAAAATATAAGAAAATATTAAATAAAGCTAGAAAATTGAAATTATGACTTAAGAAAATCTAAAATATTATAAAACTTATTTTAAAATGGAAAATATATTTTTTATGCTTTTTAATTATTTAAGACTATTAACTATTTAAAATTATAATAAATACTAAACAAACAGAGAAAATTATGAAACTTTTTCTAAAAATATCCTAAGGTGACAGAAAGCTAAGAAAATTATAAAAACAAGAAGTGCTTAAAAATAAGCTGAAAAGAAAAATCAAAAAGCTAATTAATATTAAATAAACGCTATCACTATATTTAAAATGATGTTTTTGTGGATTTTCTTTTGAAAACTATTTAACTACGATATTAAGCTACTTTAATGAAAACAAAATTTTACAAACTAAAATAAGTCATGCGAAGCTTAAAAAGTTAAGCAAAGGCAAGTTATGAGCTTATTATGAAGATTTAAGCTCAAACAAGCTTCAAAGCTAGAACCAAAGGTGGAATAAGATTCAACAAGCTATAAGCTACTCAAATAAAGCTAAAAGACACAAAGAAGCATACTGATAAGCTGAAAATTAGCAAATAAGCACTTGGCTTCTTATAGTTAAAAAAACAGAAATGGGACAAGGTTTAAGCTTAATGCAGCCCTAGCAAATAAGCTTCAAAGTGGAATATTAAGCTTGGGACCTCAAGTCAGATAGGTAAGCTTTCCAAAGAACCAAATTACACAAGCTATGGGTAACTAGAGAGCTCTGTGTGAGCTTGTGAAAGTGACTAGCTCAACTGTGCACAGGACATCATTTCAGACAAGGTGCTCAAAAGAAGCTAGAAAATAAGCTATGAATAAGCTGATTAAAAGTGAACTAATATTTTTCTAATTAAGTTAAGCAGCTAAACTTTAATATCCCAAAAGCTTATAAGCTAAATCTCAATATTAAACACACACTAAAATCATCTATTTTATTCAAAAACGACCAAATTGAAAATTTTGACTTTTTAAGAAAAACACTAAGGTTGACTTATATGAACTTTAAGTTGATTCTAATCACTGATTGTGATGTATTAAGGTGAACTAAGACTGATTTGAGCAATATTAACAACTTATGAACACAAAATCATGATCATGGATCATGAAAATCCAACGATTAACACAAGATTTGATCAAAAGCTAATTTTGACTTTTTCACAAATGAGAATTGGTTTTCTTGTTGAAATGAGTTTCTAAGACCTAATGTGACATGAAACAATAACAAGCAACCACTCAAACAACCTCCAACACTAATAACTCAGCAAATCCAAACAAGACTTAACTAAAGCGATTTGAAGATATTCAGTGATTTTAAAGATTGAGACCATGTAGCGATTCTGGACTTAATATTATCACTTACTAAGACTAAATAGACACTAAACAACAACAATAACAACATACAACTAAGAAATTAAACTTAAGCTAATTTAATCATCAAAATAAAATTTTATAAACTACAAATTAAAAAGAACAAGCAACTATTTTTAATGTATAATTATACTTAAATACAACTAATTAACGTAAAGACACAGAGATTTAAACTTAAGAACACTTAAACAAAGGAAATACAAAATTGAGCAAAAAGCTTACAAGTGGTGTTGAGCGAGAACACGAACCAAGATCAAAAGACCACTCCTATAGGCTTACCACTAAGCCACTAACCTGAGGCAATCCAATATTCACCCCGATCCAGCTTTGATCACCATTTCTTGTGATTTTTATTTTTTACTAATTTATTTGTATTTTTGGTGAAATTTGAGTTTGACTTCTAAACTGATTTTAAATGTTTCTAAAAGCTTAAATAAGCTTTACGAGGAGCTTATATGGCTTATTCATCCTTAACAACACTACAAACATCATTTGATCTTTTTGAGATTTTGAACATGAAATTGCATAAACTGAAATTAAGACTTTAACACTTGAAATTTATTATTGAAAAGAATCTAAAATACATCGAACTTAAGGAAAGCGGTTATTTGAAAGCTAAGAATTACATTTGAATTTAAATTTTAACTAAAGCGACAAAGATAAACTAAAATTACACTAGATATTTTGCTACATTGCTTCCTCCTTGTTTTATAATGATCTCTTTAGCTCTTGTCGACATCTCTGATTGTATCCCACTTCATTCCAACCATTGGATTGGTCAAAATCATCATAATCGTCCATTTGGATATTTTGGCGCCAAAAGTCTATAAGCAGGTTTTTGTTATTAATGGATTTTGGGAAGTTGTGGAGGTGAAGGGGGACAAGGTAAGGTGGTAGTGATATGATAGGAGCAAGTGGAATTGAAAAAGTTGGAAAAACCAGCTCTGGTTTTTGGAATTCAGGCTTGGAGAAGGAGATGTAATGTACTGGTGGTTTTGGCGCGTTGACCGAATTTGACCGAGGTTTTATAATAAGTGGGGGGTCCAAAATGGTTATTATTTGGATCAAATGATTTGACCTGGGTCAAGGGTCAAGGGCTCAAGGGTCAAGGTCAGTGGTGGATTGGGCTAAGGTTTGGGCCAGTGATGTATTCGACTTGGGTTGATATTAGAAGGTGTCCGTTTGGTTTGATAGTATCACAAGGACCAATCATGTAAATTCGGATTTTGAGGGACCAAAGCCGAACTTTCTCCAATGTTATCAAAAGGACCAAACTTGCCAATATTTAATAGTACAAGGACCACTTTTGCATAAAATTCCATTTTAGATATCCAAGGACCAATTTTGACATTTTTTCAAAGTTGAGGACCTTTTCGCCATTTGACCAAAGATTCATTCAAGGACCATTTTGACAACTTAGAATATTTCAGGACCTTGAATGATAAAACTCCATATTTTTGGATTCCGAGGACTAGATTTGACAACTTTTGAAACTTGGGGACTAAAGCGCCAATTTTGCAAACTTGATATGTTTTTCATCGATTTTGATATTTTGCATTTAAAACACATAAAACACTGATTTGTGATATTTACATCATTTTGATGCATTTACGAGTGTTTTCGGATGTTTTGCGATCTAGATTGTACAAAATGATGAGTATTTAGACACTCATCGTGGGTCATTTGGTGGTGGTTGGTTATCACCTTCCATGATGAAAAGTGATGGGATTACGAGCAAAGGTCACGAAGAAGGGGATAGACTAAGAAAGCTAAAAATGAGAAACAATTTACTTGATAGGAATCAAGCAAAGAATCCTAAACGAGGTGGACTACTAACTAGCTATTCTATTCCCGGAGCGCGCCAAAACTTGATAACGCTACACGTCGTTCGGGGTCAAAGGAACTTCCTTTTAAATCGAGCAAGTTTTACAACACCCTAGGCGAGGAACCTAATCGTTGTAGTGTAGTATTAGGGTAAGCCACGGGTATTGATATCGGTCTCTGGGGAATAGGAATGCTAGTGAGAATTTACTACGCTAAGGTTGGGGTTGAGGAAGATTATTTTTTTTATCTTTTTTATGTTTTTTTTTAAAATGGAAAGGTACGAATCTCGGGGTTTGGATTTGGGGGGTTGGTATTGCTACCGATTACTCTACTTGTCTAATTATCTAATCTAAGGTTTATGTAGTCTATGTCTAATTATTGTGTGCTCGTATGATAGTTTAAAGATGTGTTTACTTAGGTTTTACTACTCCTTAATTATCTCCTATTGGTGGTTGAATTGTCACGTCCTTATTCTTAGTTGCGTTGTGTGTCTAAGGTTGTAGGGTATCGTTTCTCCTAACTCTTTGAACTTACCAAAGGGTCTCGTCTACAAAACCCACTGGGATAATAAACTCTTACTCTAAGGCACTCTTTGGATGGTTTAGCTTACAACTACTCAAGGAGTTATATTCTAAGGTTCACAAAGATTTAATCAAGCATTAAGTACACAATGAATGACCTATCGCATTACTAGATCATTAATCCACTAAGATAAGAGACAAACAATCAATATTCAATAATTAAGTTTCATATTCCCTAAGCAAACACACAAGAAAATTAGCCGGACATGGAGAACATGCAAGCATACACACAAATAATCAAAGACATAATTGTATTAATGAAGTAAAACACTTATCTTGATGTAAGATAGGGTTTGGAACCCTAAAATACTCTACAAGACAGCCTTGGTTCGGTTTAGGTTTTACTCCAAAAGACTACGGACAAATCTTGAAAATTCGGATTCTATATATAAGATTACACATGCGACGGCGTCACCTTATGTTTTGTGGCGCGTCGTGTCGCCGTCATTAGGGTTTCGTCTTGGCCACGTTAGACTTGTGGCGGCGTCACCTTGTGATTGTGACGCCGTCTCTTCACTTCGACGCTGTCTGATTGCATCTAGGTCATGCGAGTTCGACACCTACTCTTTATAACTTGAAGTCGTCACTTGAAAATAGGAGTTTTGCTTCATCCGTCACAAAATCCTCCGACGGCGTCACAGATAAGCATGACGCCACCACCATATTTTCGGAGCTTTGAGTGTCTCGATTATGACTTTGGCCATTTTCTTCGTATATTCGCCCTTTTCGTCCAAATAAGTGCCATTCCAAAGATTTTGCCTTCAAGAGACCTAAAAGTGAAAAGGAACGATATTAAGCAATAACGGATACAAAATTGATCAAATAAGGGCTTAAACGACCCTCAAAATGTACCTTTAAAACCTTATCATGGAGGGACTAAAACTGTCAAAATCTTAAAGTTATTTTTAACAAAACCTTCCACCCAACTCATTTATTTCATCACATTTAATATTTCACCTAACTTCATCCACGATCCACTTTCAAACTTCAAATCCGGTTTCTTGATCATCATTTTGTAAGTGATTTCGTAATCTAAACGTATTTACAAACAATGGTTTTGAATTTTATGCAAATCCAACGGTTAAATTTTCACTTATAAACGATTTAGTGTTCTACGCATAAGCGTATGAACACCTAATCAAGTGTGGGTGTTTTTGGTTAAACTGATAGTTTCAAAATGTTTATTTTATCATCTTGAAACCATTTCTATCATTAAAACACACCCAGATACGCTAATTGAATGAGATTGAAAATTATGGTTTATGCGTTAGTTTGGGGTTTTTCATATGTGAATGTTTCTGGTGAAAAAGATAGTTGGTTAATGTTGTATTCATGATTAATTGATCATATCTAAGCCCAGAAATTACCCAGAAACATCAAGTGCATCAAAATTGAAAACTAGGGTTTATGTTCATAAGATTTGGGTATTCTTGATTGGCTTTGATTTTCATGTTAAAACTTGGATAGGACAACTTACTATGCTTCTTAGACCTCCCATAAAAACTTTTGGTGCAATTCCTATGACTAGATATCATACGCGTAATTCTTGAACTTTAGGGTTTTAGTCTACGCATAAGTTATCTTACGCGTAGCTGCTTAAATGAATATTCATGATACGATCTGAAAATCAATGAATGTATGTGTTAATATTGGTGTTGTGATGACTTTATTTCAGGTTTGTTACATGTGAAAAATCAGAATCAAGGTTGTTTGACATCTACGCATAAGGATCACCTTACGGCGTAGCATGTTATCGTGAAGAAATCTTACGGCGTAGCGTTCTGCGTAAGGTTCTACAAAGGGACTACTGCGTATCCCGTGAAGGATATGCGTAAGCAGTGAACTCCACGCATAAGGTTGACTCTTACGAGTAAGCCTTACGCGTGAGTTATATCGCACGCCGTAAGCTCCACGATAATGTCCCCTTTCCTACGCTGTAATATTTCTTACGCGTAAGCTAAGAACCTACGATAAGCTTGCGATTACGCGTATATCATTCCTGTATACGCATAAGCTACCATTTCTACGCCTAAGCCTTGATTAAACCTTCATTATGAATTGTTACGCGTGCAAACTTGTAAACAAATAAATCATAACGCCACGAAACCAATAATGTCACTAATGTACTTAATTTTTTATCAAGTTGTGAATAATAAGTGAAAACATGGACTTTAAAACTTAAAGTTAATCAACTCACGAAACTTATCACGACGTCTTTGTACTATTGGACAAACAAGTGACATTGGACTCGTAACAATCATCTACATATCACATTCAATAATTAGACAATATAACCATCTGTTGACTAACATAATGTCTTTCGATATGTTGGTTCTGTTGGCTAAATATCTTTCAGATCACAACATGGACATTCAAATTCAGAATGTGGATGCACCAAATGTTCTCACCATTGCTGATATTTTCCCTCATGGTTATCAGATGAAGATAGGAAAGAACAACCTCAGAGTTGATTTTGGTACTCTCACCTGCTCGGAATCTTCTTGTCTTATTGCTGTTGACATTCTGAAAACCATCCTTATCAGAACATGCTCACCAATTCTACCACAGTACCGGAGATCTACATTCAGCAGTTTTGGAATACAATGCAAAAGATCAAAGGTCAAAATACTGTGACCGTGACTCTCAATGACAAACAAGTCACCATCACACCTGCAGACTTAAGAGTTGTCCTCCTCATTCCTGACATCGTACCAACTGAATACAACGCCACACCAACTGAAGAGACTGTTCTGCAATTCTTGATTGATATTGGGTACGACGAAGCTTCAGGAGTAATCACTAAGCATTCACACGTGGATCTCAAGAATATTCCTCAGCCTTGAAGAACCCTATACATCATCATCACAAAATATGTTTCTGGTCGTGACAGTGGCTATGAGCATCCCAAGCTCGTGGAACTGCAAATCTTTTGGGCTTTGGTCAACATGAAGCACATCGAAGTCGAAGCTCTGATATGGGACGATATGATGACATTCCTCAAAAAGCTTGGCTCAAAGATCCCTTATATCAGATATATAAAACTGTTGATCCAAAGAGCACTTGGGTATAGCCCAAATATCCCCAAGAGAATCAATGACCCCGATAATCACAACATGTTGTCTGAACCCACTCAAACAGTCAGATTTAAGGAGTCAACAACAAAGAAACAAGGTGATGTGTTGCCAGATCACCTTCTCTCTGATGAACTTAAACAGCTCTACTCTTACAAAAGGTATCTGGTAGCTGTGGAAGAGAACAAAGTTGGTTTTCTCGATGAAAAATCTTCTGGTACACCTTCGAGGAAAACCAGAAGAGGCAGTGCAGGAAGTGCTATAAGCACCGAGAGTCAAAGAAAGTTCCCCAAGAGGAAACCTGGACGCAAGAGGACTGTTCCCTCTAAGGAAGCTATTCCAATTCTCATTCCCAAGTCTGAACCGCCAAGAAAGCTATTGGATGAAAGCTCAGAGGGTACTGATACTGAAGAAGAGATCATCTACTCTGAAACTGTTAAAGATGACACTCCAACGGTACCTAAACCTCCCAGTCCACCAGCAGATAAAGGAAAAGGGAAAACTCCTGTGTTTGAACATGATAAGGAGAGTTCTGAAGAAGAACCAGTTGACGAAGAAAGAGAATATCAAAAGAAGTTGAAGGAACTCAGACAAAAACACTTCGCCGAAGAATTCGTAAAAGATCAAACTGGTGGCCCTGGAGGTTCAAGTGGTGGTACTCAAGCTACACCAGTTCCTGATGCGGTTAATCAACCCGATAAGGGAACTGGTACTACCATCACCCACGAACAACAACAAAGGCAGATTGAGGATTCCATCAACTTTGATATTGAGGAACCAGAAATGGACAAGACTAAGAAAACTACTGCTGATGATACAAAGATTGATGAAACGGCTAAGTCTGGAAATGAAGACACCACTTATGATGAGTTTCTTCTAAACAGTCCCGCACGTTCTGAGGAGAAAACTTCTGAACCACCGAAGGACCCGGAGTCTCCTCACATCTCATCATCATCTGACTCGTCTTCTCACTCTTCACCACCACCACCATCCAAAAGATCAACCAGATCCACATCCAAATCAATGAAGAAGCCAGCGGCATCTTGGATCTCTCAAGCTAAGACACGAATCGTTAAAGGCGCAAGCGGTCGAAAGAAAGGCGTACTTTACAAGAAGTGAATTTTCTCGTGACCGGTGCATATCTTCATGATGAGAATGACAAGATGAAAGTTGAAAGGGAATACGTCCGAAGCTCATGAAAGATGATCTTCAAGGAAAAATGAACGAAATGATCAAATGTTACACTCACAAGTACCTTCTTGACATCGTTCCTGGAGTTACAAAGGAGATGTTTACCAAACAACTCTATCTGAATCTATTGCATTTGGCCAAGCAAACTATGAGATCAACACCAATGCATGTAAACATCAATCCAACTGATCCCATAATCTTCTAAGATGCTGAACTGGTTAACTGGCTGGTAGCTGAAATGTCTAAACGATCTGCAACATTTGCCTCTTACGAAGGTAAATTATTTGAAGCATTGCTGGAATACCAACTCAAATCAGCATGCAGAGAAGAAGCTCAAAGGCCTAAACGTCCAAGAGACGATGAGGATAAAGATAAGGATAAGAATGACGAGCCTAAATGCCCGAAGAAAATTGGTGAATCATCATCCATGCAACCTCCACCCCAACGGACTCCAGCTCAACCACAATCTCTTCCTCGCTCTTCTACTGAAAAACCTCAGGACTCTGAGTCACCACCTCAGACTCAGAAAACCGGTGATTACTTTGAGTACACTGGTGGTGACGATGAGGAAGTCCCTGAGCCCCAACAACAACCCACCTCTCCCGACACTGCTAAGAAACCAGAATCCTCATCTAGGCCTAAGAAAAAGAAGAAGAAGGCGCCTACGACTGACGTCGTATCATGGCTAGACGAGGATGATACTGAATTTGACTGGTTCTCTAATCTTGTTGATTCTACTCCCTACCCACCTGAAGGTCAAGATGCGGTAGAAGGTCGTACATTGGAGCATGCTAAGTTCTTGCAAGAAAAGTTTCGTGTGAAGAAGATGACGAAATCGGAGTTGAGAAGAATCAAGAATGAAGCTTTTCAACTACTCAAAGACAGCTCAGAAAGTGCTATTGAAGTTGAGTATCACCTTGAAAACATAGCACGAGCCATGTCTAACAACATTGATTGGCTCAACCCTGAAGCAAACATCGACTTTACCAGAAGAGACAACGCTCCATACTACACCGATTGGTCTAAATCTCTAGCAATGATTGGCCAACCAGATCAACCTAAGATTCCATTTCGATACTTCTTTAACAAAGATTTGGAATTCCTTCTACACGGTAGCGATGGTTCAAGGAAATACGCTACATCACTTACATTTCCGTTCCCGGCAGCCATATACTCCAACTGCGCAGCCATCGAAGAAAAGGCTACTCACATGTTTTCTAACAGTGTGGAACAATATGACATCGATGCAAAGTACGGGATTCACCATTGGCCAGAACACCGACGAATATACTACAAGAGCTGCCAGGTTTGAAAGTCTCAACATGCAGTGTATAGTACTAAAGGGATCGTCGGTATTAAACATGTTGATCTTTCATCTAAATGGGACTACACTTTCCACAAGAATATCGTGGTCAAAAGACAAGACGAAAGGGAATATGCATTCTGTGAAGCGGACTTTGAGAATTTGTCTCTCAACGACATTGAAGATATGTATCTTGCCAAAGTACAGGGACGCATGAGACAATTCTCGACTGAAGTTCAACGTGAATACATCAAGTCCTTACTTATCTTCATCAGAAGCATAGTAATCAAAGAACGTGTAGAAGACTTACAACTTGCTATTGAATCCTATCATACCCGTGTCAACTTCACCAGACCTCAACTAGAACTCCCTGACATCAACCAACTTCCACAATGCACTCTCGTCAGCAAACCGTTCGGAGTCATTTATCGTAGTGAACTACAACGAAACTGCTTGATGGCGTGTAGAGATCTTCACAAATTTGGGGATCACACATTGAAGAAGGTTAGAGATGACTTGGCTTATAGGTTGAAGGCGATATATGAAGGCATTGGGTCTCCAAAGCGATGGAATTCTCAGGAAAGAAGGGATGTGCATAGGATCATCACCAGGATTGATGAAAGGTTGTACAGGAGGGCCAGTTCAGAACACTGGAGAGCTTTGTAGGTGGTCGTCCCAGGTTTCCTATCAACGGCTATCAACGCCCTGTTCGCATTCCTGGTGATATTATTGGACTACCTGGTACACCTTAAACTGCTTCTATTTCATTTTAGTTTGGATGTGTGATTTAATAATGACCATGGCTTGTGCACACATATCAGTATACAACCCGTACTTGTCAAGAAAGGACCCTGTGGTACGCTTCAGTGCCACAATCCTATAAAAGGAGTGAAAGCTTCTTACTTTTGAGTAAAACCTTTCAATTTTCAAAGGTTTTGCTCAAAAGAACAAGTACTTCCCCTTATGATTTTCAAAACCTGAACCGTTTATATCACTTGTTGAGGGAGAGTATTTGATTAAAAATCTTTGTTCACAAATTGTTCTTTGTGGTAATCTTCCCGCAAAACTCAAAATGGACATATTCAATATCAACATTTCTTCAAAAATAACATTTATATGCCATTTTTGAGGGGGAGAAAAATATGTGATAAGAAATATGTTGTGTTTTGCTATATGAATTCTCGTATGAAAAGACTTTAACCCATGAATTGACGAGAACTGAACAGTCATATATTGAAAAGATTCGTCTTCCAAGACTTATCCAAGTAAATTGTACCCATTCGAGAAGCTCTTGATAGACATGAACTTTGATGGGTTTGACAACCTTTCGGGGTTGTCCACACCTTTAAGGTAGTTATTAGAGCTAGTTGTCACCTAAAAGCTGACAATGTATCTTTTTAACTATGCAACGTAATCGTGTCTCGCAAGGAATTGTCTATCTTGAGTCGATCAATTCAAAAGTGCAGCTCTTTCCTCACCTGTGCAGATTCTTAAAACCTTAAGCACATGTGAGGGGAGTATTTCTAAAATCAAACTCTTGAAGTGTTCAAATATGTTTTCATTCACAAACACTTCGAGAGATTATCATGAAAATGGTTTTATGGCAATGGAGTTATAAGGTGATTAAGGTTAGGAATAACCGTCCTATGATCCACCAGAGCCGGAGGGATCTACCCATGGACATCACAAATAGTTAGAATCTAGAAGTCCTTAGGTATGATTATAAAAAGGAGAAAATGAGAATTGGAGAAAGAAGGAGTTGAAGAATTAAAAAGAAATGCAAAGAAAAGGGTGAAAGGAAATAGCCCTCCAGATTATTCAACTTAGGGCAAACACCGGGTTCAATTCATATGCTACTGGCTGTCACTAGATGACACCGGTATTGAAGATTAAAAGTCGTCATGGACCGAGTGACGCATGCACTAAACATGCTTAGCCACTCAATTTCTCTCAACAGAAGCTTGTTTCATTCTCACAGGGAACCCTACGTAAACTATTGGCTTTCTCTTAGAGATCGGCTGGTATTGAAGAAGGAGACCCTCTCCTAGTCTCTTCTCGTGAAAACCAAAATGCACTATTGAGTCTAGAGCCACGAGATTCATCAAAAGATCTCTTAGGTACACTTGAAATTTCATCACTTGTTGTTCAACAATAAGAACAACGATGATATGTTATCGAGTCCTACAGATCTTAGCAATCAGTTGAGAACATTTATGAGAGGTTCACAATTGTGATCCTCGATGATTGAATAGAAACTCCTGCCAGGTCAACATCAACAGACCACAAAGAGGTCTCTTCAGTAACTCCCGTGGATTACGCTTAGTGGTCTCAAACGGTCTACGATCGTGAAGTGATGCTTCGATGTACCTCGTGACTCATCCGAATCATAGGTGTACTTGACATCGTGTTATCTCACTTGTGGGACTCGGTTCAGAACGGCCTTTGTGAGAATTAGAGTTGTGTTTTCACATCTTTGTTAACACTCCAAGTTCAAACTTGTAAGTGCCGGAACCGCTTATTACTAACCTTTTTATGTTTACTTCTTATGGAAGCTCGAGGCGGCACGATCGTGCGATTCTCCACATGCTCATACCAACAACATCACTTATGGAAGTTCTCCGATAATCAAAGGCAACACAAAGTCGAATGATTCTTCGTCAACAAAGAATCTACAAAGTTTAAAGACTTAAAGAACTTCATCAACGTAATCCAATGTTAAAGAACGTGTGAGCATGTTGGATAAAGACGTGAAGATCTTGGAGCGGTAAAGCGGACTGATGCGCACTACCACAACATACTATCACTTTCAAAGAACAAAGAACAAAAGAACAAATAAATCAAAAGACGTCAAAGCAGAATCTTTCAAAGGAAACAATTTCTCTACACTGGGGAGATTGTTCGTATCAAGACACTTCTTATCACAAGAAAGAAGAATGTCAGAAGACGTCAAAGCTACTATTACATCAACACCTACAACGTTTATCACTCTTTCATTCATCACTAACACTTAGGGGGAGATTGTTGGAATCACTCCTAAACCTTAATTCAAGTGTTAGTGATTCATTTGTAATAGTTAGCTTAATATGGCTTTTATGTTAGTAATTAGCCTTAGGCTTATGTAGAAGGCCCATAAGCCTAGGCCCAAGCCCATAAGAGAAAGGAAGGGACTAGGAGTGTTGCCCTAGCTCCCTCTCCTATAAATACCTTGTAATAACCCTCACTTGAGGGTTGGTTGTTCAATTCACTCTCATTCTCTACGCATAACATTTCATATACTCTATACGTGTGTGCTTGTGATTGTTCATCCGATCTCTCTTCATCTATTTCTTCTATTGATGCTTGTGTTACATATATGGTGACCAAACAAAATGTAAGAAAAACAAACAAAAGCGAATAGAATAAGATGAAAACGTATATAAATAGACGAAAACATATAAAATGGATAAAAACGTAAGAAAAACGGATTAAAACGCATATAAACGACTGAAAACATTTAAAAACGGACAAAAACGTATAAAAACTGATGAAAATATATAAAAATAGAAAAAAAAAACGTAAGATAAATGGACAAAAGCATATAAAAATGAAGGAAAACATACAAAATGGATGAAAACATATTAAAATGTATAACACGTATGAAAACGTAAGAAAAACGGGCAAAACGTTTATAAACAGATGAAAACGTAAATAAATATATTAAAACGTATGAAAACGTAAAAAATTGAGTGAAACGTAAGAAAACGAGCGAAAACGGAAAAAAAAGGGAAAAACGCAATAAAATGTATGAAAAACGTACGAAAATGTATAAAAATGGACAAAAACGTACGAAAACTTAAGAAACCAAATTTTGAGTTGATTAAAAACGACCGTTAGTGTTAAGGACTAACGTTGCAAACGATCATTTAGTTAGTGGACTAACGTTGACACTTGACGACTGGGACCTAACGGAGAAGATAAGCGAATTAGGCGATGAGGATGAGCGGTGTTACATAGTTTCATTACAAGGATCAATTAGCCAAAAAAAATTTTTAAGTTGTTTAATTTTTTAAAATTTTTTTTAAAATTTAAAAAAAAAAAAAAACCCCCCCCCCCCCTTTAATTTTTTTAAAAATTTTTTAAAAAAAAAAAAATTTTTTTGGGGTTTGGGGTTTTTATTTTTTAATTTAAAATTTTTTTTTTCCCAAACCCTTTTTTTCCCCAAAAATTTGAAAAATTTTTAAAAAAAAAAAAAAAAAAAAAAAGTTAATTTAAGGGAAAATTTTTTTGGGGAAAATTTTATTTTCCCCTCAAAAACCCCCAAATTACCCCCTTTTTTTTAAAAAAAAAAATTTTTTTTTTTAATTTTTTAAACCCCCTTTTTAAAAAAAAAAAAAAATTTTTTTTCCCCCCTTAAATTTTTTTAAAAAAAAATTTTTTTTCCCCCAAAATTTTTCCCCCCAAAAAAAAAAAAAAAATTTTTTTTTTTTTAAAAGGAAAAGGAAGGGGCCCAAAAAATTTTAAAAAAAAAAAGGTTTTTTTTTTAAAAAGGAAAAAAATTTTTAAAGGGTTTTTTTTTTCCCCGGGGGGTTTTTTCCAAAAAAAAAAATTTAAAAAAGGGTTTTTCCCCTTTTTATTTTAAAAAAAGTTTTAATTTTTTAAAAAAACCCAAAAATATTTTTTTTAAAATTTTAAAAGGGTTTTTGAAAAAAAATTTTTTTTCCCCCAAAAAAAAACCCAAAAAACCAAAAAAAAATTTTTTTTTTTAAATTTTTAAAAAAAATTGGGTCCCCAAAATAAAAAAAAAAAAAAAAAAAAAAAAAAAAAAAAAAAAAAACCAATTTTTAAAATTTAAAAAGTTTTAAAAAAAATTTTTTTAAAAAGGGGGGAAAAAAATTTTAAAATTTTAAAGGAAAACGGGGAAAAAAAAATTTTTTTAAAAAATTTCCTTTTTGGAATTTTCCCCCCAAAAAAAAAAAAAAATTTTTAAAAAATTTTTTTAAAAAAAATTTGTTAAAAATTTTCAAAAAAAAAAAATTTTTTTCCCTTCTTTTTTTAAACTTTTTGGGGTTTAAATTTTTTTTTTTTTAAGGAAAAAAAATTTTGGTTTGGGACCCCCCTTTTTTTTTAAAAAAAAATTTTTTTAAAATTTTAAATTTTTAAAATTTCCTTTTTTTTAAAAAAAAAAAATTTTTTTTTAAAAAAAAATGGTTTTTAAAAAAAAAATTTTAATTTTTTTTTTTAAATTTGGGAAAATTTTTGGGAAAAAAAAAAAAAAAAAAAAAATTTTTTTTTTGGGGGGGGAAAAAAAATTTTTTTTTTTTTTTTTTTAAAAAAAGGGGTTTCAAAAAAAAAAAAAAAAAAACAAAAAAAAAAGGGGGGGGTTTTTTTAAAAGGGGTTTTGGGGGTTTTTTGGTTTAATTTAAGAAAAAAAAAGGAAAAATTTTTTTTTTTTTTTGGGTTTTTTTTTTCCCCCCCCCCCCCAAAAAATTTAAAAAAAAAAAAAAAATTTTTTCGGTTTAAAACCAAAAACCCCAAAAATTTTTGGAAATTGGGTTTTAAACAAAACAAAAAATTTAAAATTTTTTGAAAAATTTGGTTTTTAAAAAATTTCCCAAAAAAAAGGGAAAAAAGGGGAAAAAAAAAAATTTAAAAAAATTTTTTTAAAAAAAAAAAAAAACTTTCCCTTTTTTTTAAGTTTTTTTTTCCAAACCCAAAAAAAAAAAAAACCTTTTTTTAAAAAAAAAAATTTTGGGGAAAAAAAAATTTTTAAAAAATTAAAAATTTAAAACCCCCAAAAGGAAAACAAAAATATTTTAAAAAAAAAAAAAAAAAAATTTTTTTAAAAAACCCCCTTTTTGGGGTTTTAAAAAAAATCCCTTTAAAAGTTTGGAAAAATTTTAAATTTTTTGGGTTTAAATTTCCCAACCCAAACTTTTAAAAAAAAAAAAAAAAACCAAGTAAGTTTTTTAAAAAAACCCCGTTTTTTTTTTTTTCCCGGTTTTAAAAAAACCAAAAAAAACCCCCAAAATTTTAAAAACCCCAAAAACCTTTAAAAAAAAAAAAATTTTTTTCCTTAAAAAAATTTAAAAAAATTTTTTTTTTTGGGGGAAAAGAAATAAAAAATTCCCCTTTTCCCCTTTTTGTTTTGGTTTACTTTTTAAAAAAAAAATTCCCCCCCCTTTTGGGAAAGTTTTTTAAAAGGAAAACCTTTTTAAAATTTAAATTTTGGGGTTTTTTTTTTTTTTTAAAAAAAAATTTTTTTTTTTAAAAAAAAAAAAATTTTTTTAAAAAAATTGGAAAATTTAAAAATTTTAAAAAAAAAAAAATTTTTTTTTTTTCCCGTTTTTTTGGGTTTTTTTTAAAAAAGGGGAAAAAAAGTTTTTAAAACCCCAAAAAAAAATTTTGGTTAAGGGTTTTAAAAAGGGGCCCCAAAAACCCGGGGCCTTTTTTTTTTCCCCTTTTTGGGGGAAAAAAAAACCTTTCCGGGTTCAAAAAAAAGGGGTTTAAATTTTTTAAAAAGAAAAAAATTTTTAAAAAAACGGTTAAAAAGGAAAAAATTTTAAAAAATTTTTCCTTAAATTTTAAAGGGGGAAAAAGGAAAAACCCAAAAAATTTTTTTAAAACCAAAACCACCTTTTCCCCTTTTCCCAAAAGGTTTCACCCTTAAAATTTTTAAAATTTGAATTTTAAAATTTTAAAATTTTTTTTTTTAAAAAAAAAAAAAATTTTTTGGGAAAAAAAAAAAAATGAAAAAAATTTTTTTTTTTTTTTCCCCCCCCAAAAAAACCCAAAGGGGCCCCCCAAACCAAAATGGCCCTTTTTTAAAAAAAAAATTTTAAAAAATTTTTTTTTTAAAACCCCTTTTTTGGGGAAAACCCAAAAAATTTGGGGGAAAAAAGTTTAAAAAAATTTTTTTTTTTTAAAATTTTTTAAAAATTTAAATTTTTAAAAAAAAAACCCTTTTTTTGGAAAAAATTTTAAAAAAAAAAAATTTTGGGAAAAGGGGTTAACCCAAAATTTTTTAAAATTAAAAAAATTTTTTTTTTTTTGGGTTTTTTTTTTTTTTTTTTTTTCCCCCCCCCCAAATTTTAAATTTCCTTTTTTTTTTTAAAAAAAAAAAAAAAAAAAATTTTTTTTTAAAAAAAATTTTTTTTAAAAAAAATTTTTTTTTTTTTTTAAATAAAAATTTAAAATTTAAAAAATTTTAAAAATTTTTTTTTTTAAAAAAAAAAAAAATTTTATTAAAATTTTTTCCCCCTTAAACCCAAAATTTGGGAAAAAATTTTTTTTAAAAACCTCCAAATTTTTTTGGGGGGTTTTAAAAAAATTTTTTTTTTTTTAAAAAATTTTTTTAAAAAAAAAAAATTTTTTTAAAAATTTAAAAAGGTTAAAATTTTAATTTTCCTTTTAAAAAGGAGGGGCCAAAATTTTTTAAGGAAAAAAAATTTTTTAAAAAAAAAAGGGGGGGGGGGAAAAAAGGGGGGAAAAAACCCCCAAAAAAAAAACCCAAGGAAATTTCCCCCCCCAAAAAAACCTTTAAGTTTTAAAAAAAGGGGGAAATTCCCCTTTTGGGTTTTCCCCAAAAAAAAAAAAACCCCCCCGGGTTTTTCCCAAAATTTTGAAAAACCCCCTTTTGGGGTTTTTGGGGTTTTGAATTTGGGGTTTTTAAAGGAAAACCCAAAAAAATTTTTGAAACCCCCTTTTGGGGAAAAAAAAAATTTCCTTAAAAAACAAAGGTTTCCCTTTCCTTTAAAAGGGGTTTTTAAAAAAATAAAAAAATTTAAAATTTCCCAAAAAAACTTTTTTTTGGGGGGTTTTAAAAAACCCAAAACCCCCAAAAAAAGGGTTTTCCCCAAAGGGGAAAGGGGGAAAATTTTTAAAAAAACCGGGAAAAAAATTAAAAAATAAAAAGGGGGTTTAAATTTTTTTAAAAAAAAAAAAAAAATTGGGGAAAAGGGGTTTAAAAATTTTTTTTTTTTTTTTAAAATTTACTTTAAAAATTTGGGAAAAAAAAATTTTTTTTTTTAAAAAAGGGGGGGGGGAAATTTTAAAATTTTAATTTCTTTTAAAAATTCCAAGATTTAAAAAATTTAAAATATAAAAACCCAAAACCCCGTTTTGGTTTTCTTTAACAAAAAAGATTTTAAACTAGATTATAATTGCCAATCCTTTTAAGGGTAAGGTCCCAAAAGATTCATTGAAACCCTTTTAAAAATTATAACAATGGACCCAAAAGTATTCTTACTTTACTCGTCCTCTCATAAGCGACCTAAAACCCTCTAAGCCTCCTCGAGATTTTTCATCATTCATCTCATCAAGTTAAATATTTCGTAAGTACTAATTCTACTACATTGTAATTTATGAAATTCTAAGTGCTTAAGCTATTAATTTGATCCAAATGGGTTTATCAAATTAACACTTAATTAGTATCACGTTGTAGTTATTAATCCTTTAAGATAATCTTTGTAGTTGGAAATTATATTCTTCTCACAAGAACTTTCTCAAAACCTTAATGGAATCATTTTCTTGATTAAGTGGAGTAATTTAGCATTGTTAATACAAAAAAAAAGAGATTGGTCAAGTTTTCATCAAAAACTAAGATTCCCAACCAAATTGGGATTAACCCATTTAATTGAAATTATGATGCAAAATACTTGGAAGTATTTTCGTATATAAATAATTTCTCACAAAACCCACGACCAACGTTCATATTCCTTGTATCGTTACATTATGTTTTGTCCTAGGTACTAAACATGCCAAAATCGACTCAACAAGACTACCGTGACACCGTTCACTACATTCCTATGCATCAACGCAAGGAACATCTTTCTCGCGACAACCAAAAAGCTTTCAAAATGCTTCAAAAGCGTTTCTTTCATGAAGAACGTGTTGTTGACCAATCCTTCCTCGACGACATCGACATTGCTCAAGTCTTTTCTAGAATTAACTTTGATTGTCTTCAAATCAATGAACAAATTTATCCGTCTTGTTCTTGAATTACGCAAAAGTGTCAAATCATTCGTAATGACGATGGGACTATCTCTCTCCTTTATCATCAACAACCAAACCATTGTCCTACCCTCACCATATTTGACAAAATCCTTCTCATTCCATGTCAAGGTATTTGAATGTATTCAAATGATTAGTCTCTTGCTAAACTCAATGAAATGGTCGATTCACACCATGTCTATCACTCTTTCTTGATGACCCCATCACCGTTAGAAACACCATCTTCATCCAAAGAAACTAACCAACACGAGTTACTTGAAACTTCGAAATCATTCATCGAGACCCATTCCAAATGGAACTCTTTGAGATGTTCCCTCTATGTAAAAAATAGGAACAAATTCTTAGATAAAATATCATTTTTCTAGTAGGCAACAAAGATCACCCCAAATGCTTGCCTTGTCTACATGATCTATTGTCTCATCAATGAAACCCCTTTCAACCTCGCCTACTACATGGTCAAGAGAATGGATAGTGTCTTATGAACCGACAAAATGGTACTTCCTTATGCAATGCTTCTCATTCGCCTTGCAAGGTACGTGACGGAATTGAACCTTCTCCTATGAGCGATGACCACTTTTCTTTCGATCATGTCATGGTACCTCTCAGAGGGCGTGCAAAGAGGTTCAAGGTTGAAGAAAAAGGCCACATCCTCCCTTCAAATACATTTATCAACTCCCAAGAATTCACAATGAAACCGAGGAGTTCAAGAAAACCAAGGGTATTCCAAATGTCTCACTCATTTCATATCAAACATGAGAAAGAAGAAGAAGTGAAGAGGAAATGATTGTTGTTGGTTTTAAAAACAATTTGAAAAGAAATTCGGTAATCTATCATTTAAAGATGTAATGTCTGTAATGCTATCTCTTTAACGTATGGTAGTTGATGAGTGCCTATTCACTCATCATTTTATTCCCTTCTGCGCCCGAAAAAGACAAAAAAAACCAAAATATGCCTAATTATACCACAAATATCCTTGGAGTGTGTTTTATGTCTTATAGATACAAAAAGGTTGAAAACAGAGCGAAAAAGAGCAAAATCGAGCTAGATACGGAAAAGAGCTGGAAAACCGAACCGGAATCAGAATTCAGAAAGACCGGATCATGTTTGAGCATTAAATGATGTATTCTGAGCAGTTTCAGTGAGGGTCCATGATGTTTCACAACTTAACAAAAATCACCTTTCAATAATTTCACTTTACACATTTGGTCCTTAGGTTTCAAACTTTTACAAAACCTACCCTTTACTTAACTAACCTAAACATATTAAACTAAAAACCTAAAAACCAATAACCCGGCAACCCTTATATTACCCAAGCCCACAACCAATACAACACCAAGGCCCAATCCAGATTTAAATTCACCCGATCCAACTCTTTTATAATTAAAAAAAAAAAAAAAAAAAAAAAAAGGGCAAATGCATATATCTCTCCCAAAGTGAATAATTGCATATATATCATTTGTACAAGTTTTTATCCACATAGTACAATGGTTTTATGCATTCTTTGGATATATATGCAGTTTTGCATTTTCGGAAGGATATATATGCAAAAGTCCCAAAAAAAAAATAGTCTTTTAGTTTTAAATTTAAGTTTTATTTATAAGCACTTTGTAATTTTTCTGCAATTGTACTTTTATTTTTAAGGTTAATGAAATTTTATGGTTTTAAGTCAAATTTTGTCTTTAAATTTTAAAGTTATTAAAATTCATTCAACTTCCCCTCTTATAATTCCCTGAGCTTGTTGTTTAAGCTTTTAATAGCTTAATATAAGCAAAGGTTCTTGTTTTAGCTTCAAAATTAAAAAGTCAACAAAGGTCAACTTGGTCAACTGAAGTCAACCTGGAGAGAGCATGGCAAAAATCTGGATGGCTTTTGGTTTAGAAGCTCAGGAGAGCAATAGGGTAGTTTAGTTGAGCCTTTGGGCATCTCAGTTTAAGCTTGGACCCTTGTAAGGCTTTCATTGAATTTTTAGTTTAAATCACTGCTTTTCACGATTTAAGTGTTTATTATCTTCTTGTGTTTGTCAATTTAGGTTTATTTTAGTTAGGATTAGTTAGATAGTACTTTAGATATTTAACTTTAGTTTTAATCCTTGCTTAAAGTCGGTTTAGAAAAATTACGGTTGTTTGGGATAGTAACATTTTCTAGGTTCAAGACAGTTTTGATCCGGAAGAACACTTCACTTAGCTTTAGGTTAGGTGCATTAGTAGTTTGAAATTAGTTTTGGTCAATCTTGAAAGGTTTGGATAGTTTTTGAAAGATTTTCTCAAGTCTGCAACAAACTGTTTCAAAAACACCTCAACTGCCACTATTTAACCTAGAATCTAGTTGGGATAAAGTAGGATTAGGTTTTAAAAACTTGTTGTTTTTAGTAGTTTATAGTGTAGTCTAAATATGTTTGGCATTATTTGTAAGTTTTGAGGCCATTAAAAGATTTAAATCTGGCATCAAAGGTTGCTCTCCTGAACTGTTCATACCCCTGCATCAGGGTCAAGAACCTCAAGCACCTGATTTCAATTCCCCATTTAGCATAGTTAGAGTAGCTTTTAGGAGTTGTAAATTAGTTTTATATGTAGATTGTGGGTCTGATTTCATATGATTTAGGTCTGTTTGAAAATTGAAGTTCCTTTAGTGGGTCGAGTTGGTCTTCAAAACCCTCTTAACTGCATATTTGTCAAACCAAGCACACACGTGCTTGTGCTCGCTTTTAAAAAGCCACAACAAGCTCACAAAACCCTTCATAGTTTAAAAGTTGCTTTTAAGATAACTAGGATAGGTGAACTATTAGGATAAATAGTTTTTAAAGTCTAGTTTGTAGTCTAGGTCGATTAAATTGAGTTTGAAGTAGGCCATTGGGATCGTTTGGGCATAGCACACCTTTGGCCGACATGCGCTTTCATAAGCTCATGAAAAGCTCAATTCACACACGATTTTGAAATCGCTTTTACATACAAAGCAGGTTAGTAGATTATTAGAATTAGTAGCTTTTAGGATGTAGGGATAAGCTTAGTTAGGTAAAAATTAGCTTGAATCCTGTTTGGTGCATTTTAGTATAAAAGCTGTCAAAAGTTTTAACTTGATCTTAGATTTTAAATCTAGTTTCTAATTTGATTTTGTTGGAAAATTTAGTGCACTTGTGGGATTAGTTCACACCGTGTAATGGGTTAGGAGGTACGGGTGTACACCCATAAGGTCCATGAACACCACGACCATATAGTGGTTTGTATTGGTAGTCTTGGTGAAAGTCTTGCTTGGTGAAAGTCTTCTTTGAAAGTCTTGCTTGTGGAAAGTCTTGCTTGTGGTTTCCAGCGATAGGCGAGCTTCCATCGATGGCGATGTTTCCACCGATAGCAATCGCGAAAGTAGTGATGCTATGAAAGCATCGATAAGCGGTGTTTCCATCGATAGGTCAGTATTTCCACTACAAGTGAAAGTCTTGCTAGTGGAAAATCACTTATGGAAAATCTTGCTAAATGGCGATTACAACTTCTTTATGACCACGCTTAATTGGTCATGTAACCACTAACGGCTATAATGGGGATAATTATGAGGCTATTAATGGGCGATTAATACTCATAATTCCATTGGAATAGCTCAAGAGTAACCTCCTATAAATAGGAGATCCGATCATGCATGAAACACACGTAAAACGTAAACACTTATTAGCGAAAGGGTTATAGAATTGTGCCTAATTCTCTAATCGCATTTGGTCTTATCCCAGTAGATATTCGTGATACCCGCATTAGGGTCGAATAGTTTACTTTGGAAAGTGATCCACGATTCCAAGTGATATCCGGTAACCACCTAGTGGTATCTCATATCACGACTCTTTGTTGTTTCTGCGAGCAGCTATTGATTGTCTTTACCACCTTTGGGACGAATAACCACCAACAATCAAAGTAAACTATTTTGTGATAATCAATGGCAATCACGCAATGAAACACATGGCTTCAAACTTTGCTAGTCGGACAAGTTTGAAGGGTGGACTTTAGGAGGTGGCGAGAAGAAGATGCACTTCTGGTCATCAAGCATGAGTGTGGTCTATGTCTTGACTACTCCAATTCCTCGATGATGGTGATGATGCTACTGTGGAGCGGATCGGGAGGAGCAAGTGGGAGAATGATGACTACATATGCAGAGGTCTTATTCTCAATGGTATGTCGATGCTCTGTTTGATATTTATCGAACTTTGAATCTTCCAAAGAACTCTGGATTCCTTGGATGCCAAATATATGGTGAGGATGCATCAAGTAAGAAGTTTCTTGTTAGTAATTTCACAAATTACAAAATGACGATTCAAGACCGGTTATGGAACAATACAATGAACTTCTTGGAATACTTGGAAGGTTTACACAACACCAAATGAACATGGATGAGGCTATCAAAGTCTCTTGTGTCATTGATAAACTCCTCCTTCATGGAAAGATTTCAAGCATACCTTGAAACATATGAAGGAGGAGTTAACTCTGTTGAGTTGGGCGGTCATCCGCACATTGAGGAATCTCTCAAAGTGCGGGATAATGACAAGCCAAAGAGTGGCAATGCCGGACCATCCGTTGTCAATATGGTGGAGCATAACAACTCCACTGTGTACAATGACAACAAAGGCAAACATAAATTTCATGATAACACAAGGCGATCCTAACAAGAAGGCAACACCTACTTGTTGGAAATGTGCAAGGCGGTCACATTAAAAGGGACTGCAGGGTGTTAAAGTTGGTGGTAAAGCCAATGGATCGGCACTAATGGTTCGGGGTGGTGGTTCACCAACTCAACGAAAGGTCGAATATGTTTAATAAGTCTTTTCGGTTATTATGTTACATATGTATCTGAATCTTTTATGTGCGGATGATGATGTTGCGTGGTGGGTTGACTCGGTGCAACAGTTCATGTGTAAAGATAGAAGTCGGTTCAAGACTTATGAGTCACCGAATGATGGTTCTATTCTTCACATGGGAAATGAGTCAATGACCTTGGTGCATGGTCGTGGTTGTGTAGATCTTAGGTTTAGTTCAGAAAGATTGTAACTTTGTTTAATGTTATTCATGTTCACGATATCGGGAAGAACTTGGTTTCAAGTAGTGTTTTGAATAATCATGGATATAAACAAGTTATTGAATCGATAAATTTGTTCTTTCTAAATGTGGTGTTTTTATTGGTTTTGGTTATTTATGTAATCAAATGTTCGAAGCTTAATATTACCAACGACAATGTTATTTCGACTTTTGTGACCACTTATGATAAGAGTGATTCTAACCTTTGGCATGCTAGACTTGGTCATGTTCACTATAAAAGGATGCAAGATATGTCTAGGGATGGTTTAATCCTGCTTTTGACATGGACACCGAAAAGTGTAAAACTTGCATGTTGACCAAGATAACCAAGAAACCCTTTCGAGGTGTTAGTCGTGAGACTAAGGTCTTGGAGCTTATACACGTGACACATGTGATTTGCATGCCACCCTTCTTTGGGGAATAAGAAGTACTTTGTGACATTTATTGATGATGCTTCTAGATTTTGTTATGTCTATCTATTACATACCAAGGATGAAGCATTAGATAAATTCAAAGTGTTTAAAATCAAGTTGAATTACAACTTGGGTCTTTGATCAAAAGATTAAGGATCGATGGGGAGGTGAGTACATGGATACTCAGTTTCTGATCTGTTGGTATTATCCATGAAACTATCGCTCCTATACTCCTCAAAGAAATGGTATTTCGAAAGGAAAACAGGGTCAAGGAGATGGTTAATTCCATGTTGTCCTATTCGGATCGAGTCAAGGGTTCAGGGGTGAAGCTATGTTAACGACTTGCTATTTATTAAATAGGGTTCCAAATAAAAGGAACAAGGTTACCCCTTATGAACTCGGACTAAAAAGAAACCCAACCCGAATTATCTCAAGGTTTGGGGTTGTAGGGTCGTTGTAAGACTCACGATCCAAAGCAAAAGACTTTGGGTGAAAGAGGCATTGATGCATCTTTGTTGGATATCTTGAGCATTCCAAGGCTTTTAGGTTCTATGTTATTGAACCTAATGAACATGTTTCGATTAACACAATAATTGAATCAAGGGATGCGATTTTGATGAAAATAGATTCTCATCGATCCCTAGACCAAGTCGAGGATTCCTAATGGAACTCATGACATCGGTATATCGAGGTCCCTCGATGGTGAACCATCGATGGTCCCTCGATGAGGTTGTGGTTCAACAACTCAACACGTGCTCGGGAAGAGCAAAAGGTCGACTCCAAAGTCATTTGGACTGAGTTTCAACTATACTTAGTTGAAGGTACAAGGATGAGGTCTCGGACCAATACTCCTATTGCTTCATTGTTGAGGATGATCCCAAGACATTTGAAGAAGCAATGAAGTCCCGGACATTGCTTTACGGAAAGAAGCAATCAATGATGAGATGGATTCCATCATGGGCAACAACACTTGGTGTTGGTTAATCTACCTCCTGTTGCAAACCTCGGGTTGCAAATGGATTTTCAAAAGGAAAATGAAGGTAGATGGAACTATTGAAAAGTTCAAGGCTAGACTAGTCATTCGAGGCTTTAAACAAAAGTCGAATAGACTATTTTGATACTTATGCCCACGTGGCTCGTGTCGATTACCATAAGACTGCGATTGCTATGGCATCTATTCACAATCTGGTTATTCATCGATGGATGAAACAACTTTCTTGAATGGTGAATTGGAAGAGGAGGTTTATATGAACCAACCTCGTGGCTTCATCATGCCCGGCAATGAAAACAAGGTGTAAACCGATTAAGTCTCTTTATGGACTTAAGCGGCACCTAACAATGGCATCAAAAGTTTGATGAAGTGGTTTTGTCTAGTGGTTATGTTCTTAACCAAGTCGACAAATGTGATATAGCAAATTTGATGAATGGTAAAGGAGTCATCATTTGTCTATATGTTGATGACATGTTGATCTTTAGCACTTGACCAAAATCAGTTGACTTGACAAAGGAATTTTTGTCATCAAGGTTCTCCATGAAAGACATGGGGAGGTCGATGTTATCCTTGGTATAAGGATTAAACATGAAAGTAATAGAATTTCTATCTCTCGGTCTCATTATATTGAGAAGGTACCGAGGAAATTCAATTACTTTGATTGTACTCAGTGAGTACTCCTATGGATACTTGTGAGAAGTCGATGCCTAATCATGGCAAGGTCAGATCTCAACTTGAGTATTCTAGGGTAATTGGTGCACCGATGTATGCCATGACTTGCAAGGCCCGATATTGGTTTTGCGGTGGGAAAATTGAGCGTATACTAGTAATCCTAGTGCTCATCAACGCAAGCGCTCAAAGGTGCTGAAGTATTTGAAGAGAACTATGGATTATAGTCTCTCATATCTTGTTACCCATCGTGTTGGAAGGTTACACCGATGCAAGTTGGATCGTAACATCAAGACAATTCGCCTACCGGTGGGGTATTCCTACTTGGTGGAGGTGCAATTTCTTGGGCATCCAAGAAGCAAACTTACATCACCAGTTCAACAATGGAATCTGAATTTGTGGCTCTAGCAATTTCTTGGTAAAGAAGTCAATGGTTGAAAACTTGCTTCTTGAGATTCCATTGTGGCCTAAACCTATAGCACCTATTTCTATCCGGTGTGATAGTGCGGCTACATTGGCTAAGGCTTATAGCGGATGTACAATGGTAAGTCTAGACACTTAGGTGTCGGGCATAGCATGATTCGTGAGCTTATCATGAATGGGGTGGTATCTATAGAGTTTGTGAGATCTCAATGAACTTAGGCGATCACTTGACGAAGGGTGCGGCTAGAGACTTGGTTATAAAGTCGCTAAAGGGATGGGTTTAAGTCCAACTTAGTCATCGAATGCTGGGACACCCAACTCCTCCCGAGGAAACTTAGAGCCGAGTTCAATGTGGAAAGTCGAACATTCGTGGACTGGAGCACATGTTTATTTTACATCCCAAGGTTGTGCTCGGAACTGCTGAAAGGAGGATGAAGTCTTTACTTCTTAATGGTTAACTTATCTTTGAAAAGTGCTTGGCGGGAGCATGAATAAAGAGGAACCACCTATGTAAATGTTGAAGTTTTGCCGCTCTGAAGCTTTTGGACTTTTAGCTTTTACAACATTTATGAACTTGGATATGGACACATGGCTTGTATAGTGTCATGAGCTTTTAAGTGTTTGAAAACTTGTGTGTAGTTATCTTCAGTATTCAAATGGGTTGAAGGGTTCAATTCTTAGAACACCCCGATTCTCGAATATTTGAACGTAATTACTAAGATGGAAATTCAATCCTCGTGACATTTTCGTTTATGCACATGTTTTGCTTAATGTTTATTTTTCATGCAAAGGAAGTGAACTAAATTTGGGAGGATTGTTGGAAAATTTAGTGCACTTGTGGGATTAGTTCACACCGTAATGGGTTAGGAGGTGCAGAGTGTACACCCATAAGGTCCATGAACACCACGACTCATATAGTGGTTTGTATTGGTAGTCTTGGTGAAAGTCTTGCTTGGTGAAAGTCTTCTTGGTGAAAGCCAGGAAAGTAAATCTTGTGGTGGTTCCATCGATAAGCGTAGCTTCCATCGACAGCGGTGTTTCCACCGATAGCACCGTGAAAGTAGTGATGCTATGAAAGTATCGATAGCGGTGTTTCCATCGATAGGTTGTATTTCCACTACAAGTGAAAGTACCGCTAGTGGAAAATCTTGCTTATGGAAAGTAATCGCTAAATGGCGCTACAACTTCTTTATGACCACGTTTAATTGGTCATGTAACCACTAACGGCTATAATGGGATAATTATGAGGCTATTAATGGGCGATTAATACTCATAATTCCATTGAATAGCTCAAGAGTAACCTCCTATAAATAGGAGATCCGATCATGCATGAAACACACGTAAAACGTAAACACTTATTAGCGAAAGGGTTATAGAATTGTGCCTAATTCTCTAATCCGCATTTGGTCTTATCCCAAGTAGATATTCGTGATACCCGGCATTAGGGTTTAATAGTTTACTTTGGAAAGTGATCACACGATTCCAAGTGATATCCGTAACCACCTAGTGGTATCTCATCTACGACTCTTTGTTGTTTCACGAGCGCTTATTGATTGTCTTTACCACCTTTGGGACGAATAACCACCAATGATTTTAGGTTTTTGTAAGTTAGCATTTAGTAAAAATCATTAGTTTAAGTAGATTTATAGTTTAGGTTTTCAATTTTTCTTTAAAACTAAAAAAAAAGAAAAAAAAAAAAGAATCCAAATAGCAAAAAGGGCTGGGTTGAACCCCGACCTCACAACACCCAACGCCTAATTCTTTTATTAGGTTTTTGTTAGTTTAGCTTATCTAACTTAAGTACTTATTTACAACTTATTAGTTTAGGGTGTTTGGTCCATTTTATTTTTCTTAAGTTTAGAATAGCTTAAACTACTTTCAGAATTTTTCTCGAATTTTAATTTCCATTTAATATTTTTACAGTTTAATTTAGTTTAAAACTTATTTAAATCATCATAAAAAATCAAAAAGTCAAAAAAATACAAATCTTTTTTCCAAAATTTTCTTTTGTCATATAGTTCGTAGGAAAAATGTTTTTGCACTTGTGGGGTAATTATTTTTTTCATTTTCACTTTACGGGCTCGTGTGGGGCTCGCGTGAAGCCCGATTTTCGTTTAAATTGCGTTTTAGATTTCCCTTAGGCCTTTAGATTAGTTTTTAAATTCCCGTAGTCGTTTTTAATATAATTTGTTAATTTACTTTAATTCCCGTTCATTAGTTTTAAAATCAAAAATCAAAAATCATGATATTCAAACATCCAATCCAAAACGAAACACGAAACTTAATTCGCACCTCGTTGGGAGACGACCCGGTTAAACACTTTCCCGGTAAATCATCTGTCTTGTACTTGTGAGGTTTTCAAGCTCACAGTGGTTCGTCGGCCTTCGCCGGTAAATCTTCTTTGTATTTGATATATATATACCTACTTTCGGACGGAATCAATAGTGCTAACTGATGAGTAGGACATAAATGTTTGTAGTAAACTAAACAACCAAGTAGGAAATTTTACCACTTTTGATCATATATCAAAAGTTGGTTGTTATCTCATTTGATTGCGTATATGTGTTTGTTACATGCTGTAATACCCCCAAAATTTCACAGCGGAAGCGTTCGGGTCATGGGGTGCTACTAAATCAATATACACAACACAAGGTAATAAAGAATGGAAATTGTATTCCATTTTCAAAATATAGATTTATTTAAGAAATAGTTTTACATCATTGTTTCAAAGTGCGGAAGTAAAGCCCATAAAAATATATGTTGTCCCATTAAAATTTGTATTAGAATGTTTGGAAACACTTCGGATGCCAGTCTTCAATGAATGCCTTTGCCAATGCCCACGCCAATAAGTAAACCTGAGAAAAACATGCTAAAATGTCAACACAAAGGTTGGTGAGTTCATAGGTTTAAGTAATCAAGTTTTCAAGTTGGACCACGCTTGCACATATAGCATCTCCGTGAATGACACTATATGCAAAAAGGCTATTACGCTAATACCAAGTTCATGCGACCGAAACTACAACAATGTGCATGCATCTGAAGCATGATAAATAAAAGCCCAACAAGTGTATTTCAAAGACACTCAATCAATACGATATGATATACGCCGACGTTTGCCTATCCGGTCAAACTCGAACGGGGTGTCATCCCAATAGATCTATTCATAACATTCGCGCCTCCCAAAGGGAACTAACGGTAGCATAGTTGGGATTCAAGGTTGTTTCACGTAATAGTGTTTTCAGTTTCAGGTCCGAAAATAGTTTTGCATGTTTCTCACCCCAAAGTTTTATAAAGCAAGTAAATAAGAGTAAAAGTGGGGCTATAAACTCACCTTGATGATTCAGTAGGCAATGTATGATAATATAAAGTACGCAATGGTAATGGCCTCAACACGAAACCTAGATATAATATGGCAAGTCTCAGTTTGCAGTTTTGTGTACTCACGACTCGAAGTAAATAAATGTAAGTGTTTACAAGTGGTTGTGTTTAATGTTGCTTGTGTGGCAGAGTTTACGTTTGAATCGTTTCAAAGCATTTCTAAGTATTGGCTCTTGGACAAACGTACAGTTATATATAAAAGTAAATACGTTTGAATCGTTTCAAAGCATTTCTAAGTATTTCTAAGTATTCTCACCCCATAGTTTTATTATTCGTCTTTTACTTCTAGTATTAATACTAAATACTTTTATTTCACAAAAACAATAATAGACAAATACATCCAAAAGTAAATGTTTTTACATTATTATTAGGGGTTATAAAAATGTATAAGTTCGGGTCCAAATAGTTGTTAGAAATAAAAAAAAAAAAAAAAAAAAAAAAATGTCAAAGTATTAGACCAAGGGGGTTGGAATTGTAGAAATTTATAAAAGTTTTCAAAAATTATGAAAGTTTTAAGAGAAGTATCAATAGGTTTGGATTCAAGGGGTTGAAAGTGTCAATATGCAAAACTTGCTAAAATAGCAAAAATTACAAAAAATATAGGGGTTGCTCAGGTGGGTTGCGTGGAAATGGAGCGCCATTCCATCTGAGCCAAGGGGTTTTTCTTGTTTAACTTTTACAGTTAAATATATATAAAGGAGTTTTGGACTATGTTACATTTTGTTAAAATTTCATGCTCAGTAATGCATGCGCACATGCTTGTGATTTCTTCTCTTCTCCTAACTGTTTTGGGGACCTGCCAAGCAGTTGGGTTACAAGTTTTGAGACAAAATAAGCACCTAAATAAGCTTCGATTCAGTTAGAGCTTCACGGCTTTAAATTTCAAACGTGACCAAAGTTTTAAACCGATTAGTGTAGGTTTCAAAATAAGCTAGTTTATGTCACGAAAAGCAATTTTACAAAGTTTAGTTTATTTATAAGCAAAAGCTCGGTTTGGATTCACGATATTAGCCCGATAAAATAAGCTATAAGCTTGCCAATGAGTCTCAGACTTGGTGTTAATCCCTAGACGAATAAATATATATATATATATATATACATATATACGAATAAATGTTTGTCCATACGAGCCAAAACTTTACCCTTATGTTTCTTTTAAGTTTTCACAAGTAGATACACAGTTCTACTTAAACTTTGTTTAGTAAAACATTTTAAACACCAACGCCTAACGAAACCACCCATGATCTCCAAGTACTTGTAGTAATAAAACAAACATATTGAGCCATGAAAGGATACAATGATGTTACAAACAAAAACTTTGCCCCCAATTTTTCAGTATTGGGTCCAAACATACAGAATCATAAACATGTTTGATAAATATGATAAGTCATCAGGAATATAAGTGCACTCTTACTTCTCTTACAGTACTTATGCAACAAGAAAACTAAAACACAATTGCAAACATATTTGACCAAGTAACGTTTATTTAACTAATTCATGCACTGCTTGTTGCAGTTGCTTTCAACTTCTTCACCATGCAAGCTTGGTATTACACCTGAAAGAGTTCAAAAATAAAACCATTTTAGTGATGATTTACTGACAAAACTCATGTAAAATCATATCTACAAAAGGAGAGAACATAGTACCTTATATATTTTGAAGCACATCGAGAATGCGATGCAACTCATTGACAACACTTTCTATTTTCATTCTTTGTGGTGGGAATCCACAGAGCATGATACTCCAATCTTAATAGTTGCAGCCAAACATTCTTCCACTTTCTTTGAATTAGCTTTGTACTTTGCAACACAATTGCATCATCTTCGATAACATCGACTACATGATCTGGCAATGCCATGTAAGCAAATTTATGAAGGCTAAGACCATCGTTAAACATGTCATCTGTTGGATTTTCCCAGTCATCACCTCTAGTAATAATATTCCAAAACTGTAGACGCCCCACTACTAGTCATCTCACTCATGATACCATACTCTACAAATTAAAATGATCTGTTAGCTTACAAAACTGTAATTCTGCAAGTATAGATATAAGCATCATGGAATACATGAATCATATATTACCTGGAGGTGCATAACCAATTGTTCCTTTAACCCGGTTGAGCTGTTTTGTTTTGAGTCTGCAGCAAGCAGTCGAGCTAAACCAAAGTCTCCAACATGAGCCACCATATCATCATCAAGTAGAATGTTGCTAGGCTTCAAGTCACCATGAACAACCGTTGTTTGGCACTGATTGTGAAGATAATCAAGTGCGGTTGCAACATCTCTCAAAATATTTATTCTTTGAAGAAGGCTGAGTTTTGATGTATTTGCACTTGAATGAAGCCAATTGTGTACACTTCCATTGGGCATAAACTCGTAAACCAGAGCTTTAAAATCATTGCCTTGGAAATCAGTACTTGAGCATGAAGTTATTATCTTCAACAGATTACGGTGTCGAATATTCCGCCATGCTTCACATTCTGCTATAAAACTTTTGTGAGCTCCTCTATTTTGAAGATGTATAACTTTGACTGCAACAGATTTATCACCATTAGAATCTAGGGTTCCTTTATAAACAGAGCTGAACCCACCTCGCCGATCAAATTTTCTCAGAGAAGCCATCAGTAGCCTTGAGAAGTTCATTGTACGAAACTTTCAAGAACCGTTCATTTCCGGAAGATTGAGACGGTTGACTATTGGGTTTCTTCTTAAACCAAAGATACACACAACATAATACGACGAGCAAAGTCGGTGCAATCAAAATGAATAATAAGATGAAAGGAAACCCTTTTTTCTTAATACCCCTCTCTAGCTTGCATCTGGGTAACTCAAGTGTAACCAAACCACCACAAAGCCTATTGTTCCCCAAAACCGAAAATGCACTTGTATTGGCAAACACTCCTACAACCGGTACTTCACCCTCAAAGTCATTAAAGGATAGATTCAAAAATTTTAACAATTTCCAATTCTCTAAGAATTGGGGAATTCTGCCTGATAAATTATTTTGAGACATGTCGAGTACCTCCAATGCTCTTAATGAACTTAATGAAGATGGTATTATGCCATGAAATATATTGCCACTTAGGTTTAACATTGTAAGGCTAATGCACTCACCAAGGCTACTACTAATGGTACCTGAGAAATTGTTGTAAGATAAATCTAGAGAGGTCAACATCTTGAGGACTTTAATCTCTGATGGAACTGAACCGGACAGGTTGTTTTGAGAAAGATCTAAAGAAATAGTTAGTGATGGAAGTTGAAGAATTTGTTTGGGTACTTTTCCACTAAGTCTATTGTCTGCAAGGCTTAAAACATTAAGTTTTTTACACTTCCCAAGGCTTGATGGAATATGGCCTTCTAATTTGTTGGAATATAAATAAAGATTACTCAACAATGATAAGTTCCCGATGGCATCAGGTATAGGCCCTGAAAATTGATTTCTATGTAGACTAAGACGTTGTAGCTTTTGTAGTTTACCAATGGTAGTTGGGATTTTTCCTTTAAATCGATTTAGTCCTAAATCTAAAGTGTTCATGCCAACTAGACTACCTATACTTGAAGGGAGACTTCCAAATAGGTGATTGTCATCTAAATATAGAGAGTTGAGTTGATTAGAAAGATTACCTATTGATAACGGAAGCACTCCTATAAGATTGCATTTACCAAGATCGAGAGCTACTAATCTGGTGCAGTTATTCAAAGAATCAATAAACCTCACATCATCAGCTTCTCCGCGTCCATGGAGGCTGTTATTTGTTAACAATATATATTTAATATCTCTTAGTTTTGAAAATCGATTGTTAACTTCCCACTAAAATTGTTATTAGCCACTTCTAGATGTCTTAATTTAGAACAATTAGAAATAGAAGGTGGAAGAACTCCGGTCAGTTCATTATTCCTTAATTGAACGATCTCAAGATTCGGGAGCTGATTACCAATTTCTGAAGGAAGACTGTCAGTAAGGTGATTATCAGCTAAGGTAAAAGCATCTAGGAGTGTGAGGTTGAAAAACGAACGAGGATGCTTCCAAAAAAGTTGCAGCCACCACAGTAAAATCCCGTCAAGCATTTCCAAAGACCCAGGTACCTGGAATGCTCCCACCCAACGGGTTACCGGAAGCATAGAACACTTTCATCGATGTAATATTCCCGAAGAAAGGTGAGATTCCACCTGTTAAGTTATTGCCGTATATTCCAAGACCAACAAGTTTTGAGAGAAAACCCATCTCCTTGGGTATGTTTCCAGCTAGATTATTTCGAATGAGCCAAAGGACTTCGAGGTTAGAACAACGAGACAAGTTTGTTGGAATGACTCCACTGAATTTGTTTTCATCAAGATAAAGAAGACGTAGCCTATATAGACGACCAAGTTCATGAGGAATGGCTCCTTCAAAGCTATTGTATGAGAGAGAAAGATAGCGGAGGAAGCTGAGGTTTCCTACATGAGGAGACAACGAGCCTTCTAAGCCTTGCGAAGCCAGAAATAAAACAGTCACTCGTTTGTGCCGCTTTCCACATGAAACACCACTCCAATCACAAAAATGAAAGGAATGGTTCCACGAGGTTAGAACTTTGTTTGGATCATGGGTGATCTTTGACTTGAATGACAACAACGCGTGATAATCAGTCTCATTACCGCCATAGGAAGCGAAGACAGTGGCGGTTGTAAGACATACTATCGCAAGACCAAAGAGAAAAGAAATAAGAGAGGAAGATGATAAGTGAATTATTGCTTGTGGTGACTTCATTTTTGGAAATTTACTTAAATTCATAAGAATAAGTGCTGGCTTTTTATAGTCGGGTTGAGCTAAGGGAATTTGACAGGTAATAACTAATTTCTTTTTATAATCATATCACGAATGACTTTAAAGAAGAGTTGGGGTCGGAGTATAACATATCACACAACTAGCAACACCTGTCTTTGTCTTTCTTTTGGACTTTAAAGAAGAGTTGGTGTGGGAAGACTAGACTTATATTGCATAATAACTTTAATTTAAGGGATAACGGTCCAAGATGTCTATTAGATAACTTTAAACAATATAACAATGGACCCAAAACAGCTAGCAGTACCTTCTTGATTAATAACATAAGATGTTTTGTTTTTTGTCCACCTTGCATATATTTGATTATAAAATACCTGTCTTAAAAAACACAACCAATCAAGAAATGATTTTTGTTAAATTGGAAAGTGGGTTGTTATGATTCATACACTTTTAGGATTTCAATCAAAAAATGAACCAACTGGGTTTTGTTATCATGTTTATGATGGATTGGGTGTTCTTGTTCTTGTTGCGTTTTCTGTTGGCATGTTCCATTAAAAAATACTACGTATTAAATAATGATGTTACTAATTAAGTATATTTGATACTTAGAAAGAATTACGTACATGATATACAGAATTTGAATGGTAAATGATTTAAGTTTGTACATTGCTTCCTTGAGAAGCTCCCTTGCAGGCCGTTGTTTATCATTGGTTTTCTGCACAAAATTTGAATTTTGGCTTTTTATAGTCGGTTGAGTAAGACAATTTGATGGATAAAAACTACTCGTAATTTCTATGTATAATCATATTTCACGAATGTATTTAAGTTGGGGTAGGGGAGACACTGGCGGAAGTAAGACATGTTATCGCGAGACCGTAAAAGAGAAAAGAAATAAAAAAGGAAGATGATAAGTGAATTATTGCTTGTGGTGAATTCATATTTGGAAATTTACTTAAAATTATAAGTACAAGCGTTAGCCTTTTATCCTTAGTTTTGCATGCTAGCATTCCTCAAATGGTGAAATGAATACAAATTTCTTATCATCTTTAACAAGACTTTTCACTAAGAATGTACTAACTTGTCAAAGTTTTTATACTCCATCCATCCCAAAATAAGTGCACTTTTTACTTTTTAAAGTTTTTTCAATAACTTTTACCTTAAATATTTTTATTTGTATTAAATAATATTTTATGAAAATTTTACCAATAAAAATACATTTAAAACTCAATACATATACATTGATATATTTTGTATAAAGTAATATATATAACACAAAGGAAAATATTTAAGCTCAAAGTTAAAAAAATCAAAAAGTCAAAACATGACACTTTTTTTGGGACTGAGGTAGTAATTATTGGTGACAAAAACACGTCAGGGGGGATCAAATAAAAAGTGACAAAAATAAAAAGTCTACAAAGTAATCTCAACTATCCATTTTACCGGATTTTATCAACATTTGTTATTTACATCGTCAACACTTAATTGTCATGCCATACCATATTTTACACTTGCCACACCACACTTTGTTACTTTCATCCTTCGCTTCTATCATGTCTCCCAAATCTAGCACGACTTATACTTTCCAGATCCACTTTATCTCCTCCAAATCTTTTCCATTATCCATCATTATCGATGAGTAATTACAACAAACGCATCAGGTTAATAATCAAAATTTTCTTCCACGTTGAATGGTTTATACAAAACCATGGCTATTTATTTTGATCGTGAAAAATATCATCAAAAGGTGGGTTTATAGTTAAGAATCAGAAATTATGAATCAGCAAAACTGATTTGTATTGATAAATTATAAGTATGTTTTTCTCATCTTATCACTCAACATTCTTTTTAACTTTATTGAAAAATGCTTAATAAATAATATGTTTATCTAATGAAGGCAGAGTTTTTGGGAAATGCTTACATGAGAAAGTTTAAAACTATTGATGAACAAATATACAATTGAGAAGTCAATCCATAGAAAGTTGTTTCAACATTCTAGAACAAGACTTTAATGTAAAGAAAACAAACAAATAATCTGGGTTTGTTGTCACACCCCACCTGAGGCGGAAACACAGGGTGCGACGGTTCGGAACATCGCATAAGAAAGTAGAACAATACCATATTTGATTTCAAAAATAAGTTTACAATTTTACATAAATGTTTTATCCAACATTTGATAACGAAACATAACTATTAACTTGTTAAATCAAGGTCTTTAGAAAAATATTTTGGCCAAATTTACATGGTCTTTGAAATGAAAACAATGAAAAACTTCAATGCAAACGCCTTCAAATTTTTACTGACGATCACCTAAAAATGGATACTCGAAAACGTCAAAATAAAGTTGGTTAGCTCGTAGGTTTAAGAGTTAAACCACGAAGCTGTGAATAATATAGCGTAGGAAGATAGTGAATAAGATATACAAATATAAGCACTTAATGAAACCACGATACTTGCGACAACCAAACCTACCAAGGTTGCTAAATACAGGTTGCTAATAGCGGGGAGCTACCCTGATTGTACTATAAAATGCTTCGGCTCCAACATGGAGTTAAATAGTTGCGCATAAATGAACATATATGATGATACCACACAACAAAGCAAATATTACAATCATAACGCACATATTGGCCGAAAACATGAAATAGTGTATCACATCATGTAAACAGACAAATTATCATTTGAGTATCATTTTTTCCCAAGGAAAAAAAGATAATGAAAAAGGGGCTACGAAAACTTACCTCCACAAGGTATTGCAATAATAATGAGACAAATGCGTAAGCTCAAAACGTAACCCGAAAGTCTTAACTGCGACCTAATTGATTAAGTCGTTTGAGAAAATGTGATATGTACTATATGCATATGAGTTTAAAAAATTCATAATGGCACTTATACACTTGAAATGAGGTTTTATGACTCAACATGAAATAAAACGAAAGTCATATTATTTATTTATTAAGTTTTAATATTTAAAAGTATATATAAGATCTCCTAACATCAAAAGTCTATAATTTTTTTGGTAAAAGGTCAAAGACCCGGTAAATATATTACTCCAAAAAACATTTAAGTACAAATGATATGGGTGAATCTCATAACTCAGTCCGTTACATAGGCGAAAAGTTAACATAACAATATACTTCCTAGCTATTCTCTATATAAGAAAATAAACCACTACTCAAAATATAACATTAGAATCCTATGGAGATAAATTTACTTCCTACCAAGGCCTTGGAGCTTGATACCATACGTGTCATAATAGGCATCCAAATTTCCTGGAAGATCGTAAACCTGATTTGCATAGTTATTATAAGCATAGTCATCAAAGTCATCTTCGCGATCATGACCACCACCAAATAGATTACTCGTCTCATCAAAGGTGTTCACAACCTCCTCATCATCACTATCAGAATCCACAATCTCTCCCACCTTAGTGAATGGGTTAACCCTCTTAGTAAAAGAAGTAGCCAGGAAATCCTTATTATAACCCTGATAATCAACCTTTTTAATAGGATTGCCATTATCATCAACAAGAGTAGCTTTTCCATCAATAAGAAGCCTTTCAAATTCCCCAATTTTCTCAACAATAGGGGTAGGACCAACCGCGTTAGCTACCATTGAATCACTTACAAGTGGATCTTGTGATACATTACGTGTCTCGAGAGACTCAGCCTCCTTTGCTTCCATTGTATTACCAGAAACCTCTACATCAGTAGGATTGCCACATTCATCAGAATCGATCGTATTTAGTGCAGCAAAAGGATTAGATGTAGCAATCTTCGTCCCACTCGTACTAGCCACATCACTGTATTCTTCGCACTATCCACCTTCTTGGGTTCAGGAAGAGGTGCTTTAGGTTGATACCTAAATTTAGGACCCACTTTAGTAAAACCTCCCTTACCTAGAACACTTGGACCACCATTCCTACCCTTATTCTTGTTAGTGATAGTTTGATAACCATCATTAACAGTCTATTTAGGCTGAGTAGGAAGTGGAGCAGATTTAGGACAATCACTTAGCGTATGACCAAACAATTTACACGTATCACACCGAGGCGGTTTCCATTCATATTCCACCCGAAATATTTTCAATAGCAGATCCTGTCCCATCATGTAATGGTATCTCAACAGTGATGCTCTCCCTAAGAACCCGATCTGCCTTAACTTCAATCAAGCACCTAGCAAAACTACTTCGACCCCATGATTCCAAGCACATTTGACTAGTATAAGAATCTAACATTTTTGGCATACCAATCAATGTAGCTAGGAGACTGAGACCATCATCAGAAAACATAGCAAGGGGCACATCATGGAATTTAACCCATACCGGAATATTAGTCAAATCCTCTTTAAGCAGATTAGTATTCAAAGTCCATGTTTTAAGAATAATTGGCACATTCCTAATCATCCTTGGTACGTTTTCAAGCACATCATCAATTATTCCCTAGGCAGATTAGCCCCCTAGTGGTGTCCTCGACACTGTAAACAGTAGATGGGAAATCTTGCATATTTAAGATACTTGTAATACCAAGAGGCCCTGCGTCCCAAAACACCGAATCATCAATACTCTCAGTCCGTTCACTAGGCGCATGTAAAACCGGCTTCACAACCTCATTGGCATTCATATCACCTTGACAAGCAGAATCAGTAGGATTTACATCATGTGGAACCGGCTCCACATGAGGTTCACGCTGCCTACAATCCATAAAGGCATCCATATCAACGTTAGGCACACCCTCCAACAACACGATAATAAACAAACACTAACCTAAAGAATACAATCGAAACAAGAAAAAAACAACCTGTACCAAACCACGTAATCGCTACGTATTAATTAAACCCTAGTAATAAACTAGGGTTTATAATCATATTCGGTTATAGATTAACCCATGAATAACAGATATTGTCGATTCAGTAATAAGGATGGTATTAGAGGTATACGAATCAACAAAAGCCGTAACTAGTGATCAAAGAAACCCTTTACTTTAAGGTTTAATATTGAATCGCAGATCGCCAGGGAGGTTTGAGGGCAGAATCCACGATTGATTATAATATTAAGCTAATAAGATCAGATGCAATCATAAATCAAATAGTCGTCACATGCAAGTAAGACAAAACGAAGACAAAATATTCAAAAGTCTATAATTTCCTCGTTATAAGCCGGTTTTCGTCCACACAAGTCTTTAAACCTAACTAATAACATCTAGTTTCAAAATATGTTGGCAAATGATTTTTAGGACATGGTTTCCAAGTCCATTTAGTCAACTATATGGTGGTTAGATCATAAAAGTGTGTCAAAATTCATCCAACTTTTCGGGTTCGTTTCTCATTCAATAACGGTCCGTTTACGTGTTTCAAATCGCTAAACTCAATTTAATATGTCTACTTTACATAATTAAAGGTCTCGTTTAATGGTAAGTCATTTTGGTTTTAGTTTTGTACACAAAATGTTTTACCCGTATTTTAGGGTTTTCTAAATAGTTTTGTCAACTTCAAAGGTCCGCAAAACACTCATTTCCAAACGAAATTACGCGTTTCAAAAGCCTAAAATTATCTACTAGAAGTCAAGTTTTCGAATATGAAAGCATTATATCATTCCCATGCACCAATTGTTCCAGTTTATTCGATTTATGTACTGAGGTTAAAGCTTAAAGAAAACTGAAAATTTTACTTAACTTGTTTTGGCCATATATCCTTCGTTATTTATCGTCACGGCTCCAAAGAACTCCCTGCACCTAATTTAAAGTGTCCTCGAAACTAGTCGGTTTTGCTTTACAAGAGTTGTTGCAATTATTCAAAGTAGTAAACCATTTTCAAAAGTTACAAAATAATTCGTGGTACATCCTAACACATATATAAAAGTGGTTTAATTTCGCTTTACAAGAAAAATTGTTTAGATATTTTATTTGGGATCATATGTGTCGATATTTGGGACAAGAAGAGTAGTTTCGCTTTCGATTTTTAAAGCAAGTTCTCAACATAGCAAGTGTATAAAAGCATGAAATAAGAACATAAATGATGTATGAAAATGAGTTTGGAATGCTTAAAATGTGTTGTGAATGATTTGTCTCAAAAGAACCCAAGAAAACAAACTAAAAACACAATATCAAGGACCAAAACCCTAGTTTATGAACCCACTCTTAAACCGATCAACCAAAGCTATAAACCAAACTTGAAAAACTCCTTTTCCTGGCCCAAATCTGTCATGAATGAGTGTGGAGAGTGAGAGGATTATGTGAGTTTGTAAGTGTGTGAGATGATGTTATAATTGAGTGCTATTTATAAGTGAATTTGAGGTATGGTCAATAGGTGTTTTAGAGATCACAAGATTATCCAACATTTGATAACGAAACATAACTATTAACTTGTTAAATCAAGGTCTTTTGAAAAATATTTTGGCCAAATTTACATGGTCTTTGAAATGAAAACAATGAAAAACTTCAATGCAAATGCCTTCAAATTTTTACTGACGATCACCTAAAAATGGATACTCGAAAACGTCAAAATAAAGTTGGTTAGCTCGTAGGTTTAAGAGTTAAACCACGAAGTTGTGACTAATATAGCGTTGGAAAATAGTGAACAAGATATACAAATATAAGCACTTAATGAAACCACGATACTTGCGACAACCAAACCTACCAAGGTTGCTAAATACAGGTTGCTAATAGTGGGGAGCTACCCTGATTGTACTATAAAATGCTTCGCTCCAACATGGAGTTAAATAGTTGCGATAAATGGACATATATGATGATACCACACAACAAAGCAAATATTACAATCATAACGCACATATTGGCGAAAACATGAAATAGTGTATCACATCATGTAAACAATAAATTATCATTTGAGTATCATTTTTCCCAAGGAAAAAGATAATGAAAAAGGGCTACGAAAACTTACCTCCACAAGGTATTGCAATGATAATGAGACAAATGCGTAAGCTCAAAACGTAACCCGAAAGTCTTAATCATGACCTAATTGATTAAGTCGTTTGAGAAAATGTGATATGTACTATATGCATATGAGTTTAAAAATTCATAATGGCACTTATACACTTGAAATGAGGTTTTATGACTCAACATGAAATAAAACGAAAGTCATATTATTCATTTATTAAGTTTTAATATTTAAAAGTATATATAAGATCTCCTAACATCAAAAGTCTATAATTTTTTTGGTAAAAGGTCAAAGACCCGGTAAATATATTACTCCAAAAACGTTTAAGTACAAATGATATGGGTGAATCTCATATCTCAGTCCGTTACATAGGCGAAAAGTTAACATAACAAGATACTTCCTAGCTATTCTCTATATAAGAAAATAAACCACTACTCAAAATATAACATTAGACTCCTATGGAGATAAATTTACTTCCTACCAAGGCCTTGGAGCTTGATACCATACGTGTCATAATAGGCATCCAAATTTCCTGGAAGATCGTAAACCTGATCTGCATAGTTATTATAAGCATAGTCATCAAAGTCATCTTCGCGATCATGACCACCACCAAATAGATTACTCGTCTCATCAAAGGTGTTCACAACCTCCTCATCATCACTATCAGAATCCACAATCTCTCCCACCTTAGTGAATGGGTTAACCCTCTTAGTAAAAGAAGTAGCCGGGAAATCTTTATTATAACCCTGATAATCAATCTTTTTAATAGGATTGCCATTATCATCAACAAGAGTAGCTTTTCCATCAATAAGAAGCCTTTCAAATTCCCTAATTTTCTCAACAATAGGGGTAGGACCAACCGCGTTAGCTACCATTGAATCACTTACAAGCGGATCTTGTGATACATTACGATCTCGAGAGACTCACCTCCTTTGCTTCCATTGTATTACCGTAAACCTCTACATCAAGAGGATTGCCACATTCATCGAATCGATCGTATTTAGTGCGAGAAAAGGATTAGATGTAGCAATCTTCGTCCCACTCGTACTAGCCACATCGGTGGTCGCCTTCTTCGCACTATCCACCTTCGGGTTCGGGAGGAGGTGCTTTAGGTTGATACCTAAATTTAGGACCCACTTTAGTAAAACCTCCTTACTGGAACACTTGGACCACCATTCCTACCCTTATTCTTGTTAGTGACAGTTTGATAACCCCATCATTAACAGTCTATTTAGGCTGAGTAGGAAGTGGAACAGATTTAGGACAATCACTTAGCGTATGACCAAACAATTTACACGTATCACACCGAGGCGGTTTCCATTCATATTCCACCCGAAATATTTTCAATAGCAGATCCTGTCCCATCATGTAATGGTATCTCAACAGTGATACTCTCCCTAAGAACCCGATCTGCCTTAACTTCAATCAAGCACCTAGCAAAACTACTTCGACCCCATGATTCCAAGCACATTTGACTAGTATAAGAATCTAACATTTTTGGCGTACCAATCAATGTAGCTAGGAGACTGAGACCATCATCAGAAAATATAGCAAGGGGCACATCATGGAATTTAACCCATACCGGAATATTAGTCAAATCCTCTTTAAGCAGATTAGTATTCAAAGTCCACGTTTTAAGAATAATTGGCACATTCCTAATCATCCATGGTCCGTTTTCAAGCACATCATCAATTATTCTTAAAACAATAGATGGGAAATCTTGCATATTTAAGATACTTGTAATACCAAGAGGCCCTGCATATTCAAGATACTTGTAGCAACTATCAATTTTAAAACGCTTGTTCAAAATGATTTACTCTAGCATGAATGTTGTTGACTTGAGGAGCAATTTCTTTTCGAGAATCTGTCATTGTAATGAACACTGGTTACCCACAATCATGGACGCCCCATGATCTCCGACATTCATGCAAGAGTGCCTCTAACCGTATTTCTTCCATTATAAATAGGTTGATGGACAATGGATTATGGTATGCTCATTTCACACGCATCTCTTTACTTTCACATACTTATACAACCATAACCCATACTTACTCTCACGCCGGAGGTGGTTCGCAGGTCCTACCCCACAGCAATCACTTAACGTAGTGTCTTAGTATTTTTATTCTCGTGTTACAAAGTGAGTCTTGGCTGGAACACACACCCCTCATTACTTTGATCCTCATCGAGCCTCGGTATTGCAATCTTTTGCACAATCGGTGGCGCCATCCGGGACCACAACTATTAGTCCCAGAATCACCCGGGCCCAATACCTTAACCAACTACGCTACTTTTCCTAAGATGGAACTGTGAAAGAAGATTCACCTCCACCGTGTTTTTCTACTCGGTCCCACTCACCACAACTAACACCGATAACCTCGCCTCATATGAACCTCAACCTTCACCACACGATCTCGTTTGGAAACTACTCCCGCATCACGCCTCAACATCCGCTAACCCTATTCCGACATCATCCCGCCCGTCAGAGGCAAACTTTGAGGCCTTAGATTCTTTGCTATGGCTCACAAGAGACAAGTTCAGAATACGTAAATGCGAGGGAGTTGGAATACTCCAATGAGGAGTATGACGAGGAGATTGAAGTAGAGGCAGCCTCAACCTATGGGCAGGGACGCCGCCCCTCTGAATGGTTCCCATTCCATTAGAAGGTCAAATGGAAGGACCGTGGGTTTCAAGAAGGACCCTGAGGAAATCCGGCAGAGGGACAGAATGCATGGTGAAAGAAGGAGAGAACTCCAACTGAGGAAGCAACCCAAGAGGAAATGGAGGGTAAACCCGCCTCCTCTTCTAGCAAAGACATTTGGGAAGAGAAAGAATGGGCCCAAGACCATCCTCTTATGTTTCGAGTATCGGGATCCATCTCCTACTCCAACATGAACCACCACTCCCTCCGTGAATGAATCCTACTTACCTACTCAAACCTACAACACTTACCCTCCAAATGGTTCAATCCCAAACCGTAATTACCCTAGATGCCCTACTGACGATTCCTACACAATCGATGGGAATATACCCTCCGTGCAAACTTCCATCGCATACCCTACCTATTCACAAACCATTTCTAACCCGTGATAACCCTACACTGCTTATCCACCTCCATACAACCCTTATGGTGTCAAGTCTCTGAGCTTGCACACCCTTCGTGAAATGGATCGAGGACTACCCTTTACCTAACGGCGTGAAGATGCCTACTCATATAGGCACCTACGATGGAAAAGGTGATCCCGATAACTTTCTCCACTTATTTGAAGGCGCTATCAAAATGCAAAAGTGGGTCGCGCGGTAGCATGTCATATGTTCACTTACACGCCGTGAGACTCCGCAAGAATATGGTGGAACGGATGGTCGGAAGCATTGTGAGTCTAGATGATCTTAAGGCTAAGTTAGGTTACACTTTAGCCGCCAAGTAAGCACACCAAAACTCACTTAACCGTGCACACCATCAAACAAAGGGACAACGAAGCACGAGGGCCTTCGCTACGAGATACACCGATGAAACTCGCAGACATGGGTCTTCACGAAGATCGAGGATCTCGGTTTTGTACATGGCCTCCGAACTCAAGCTTGGTGGAATTCGCGCCCACCGATCTTCCCAACACCTACAAGGCCTTGATTGAGAAGGCTTACAACCGGATTGAGTCTAAGGAGGTAGCAAGAACGGGGCTCCGATAGAGCCAAGGAAGCATCTCGACAAATTCTCTGAGGTCCTCCGGAAGGATCCAAAACAAGAAGAAGAACAGAGATCGCTCACCCCTACAACAAAGGCTCGAACCATGGATTTCTAGCAAACTTGGTTAAATCTCCCGAGAAATCCTCGCAACAGAGAAGGCCGCAAAATCTTTGATCCTCCACCCTGATGATAACACGAGGCAAAGCCGAGACATGTTCAAGCATCGCCATTTCCATGAAGATCATGGACATGACACGAACAACCTAGGAATTAAAGAAGGCGGATCAAGAGGCAGACGATCCGGACGCTAGCACACCGTCAAAGGCATAAAGAAGGAAAGGACAAATTCTCGACACTCGGCTAGAGAATGAAAGGGAACAAGAAGGAAACTACGCCCATGAGTCTCGATACTAATGGTACACAAACGCGACCCTACCTTGAAAAGGAAGGAAGCAAGAAGAGTTTCAGTGTAGGGAAATAACCTTTCCCACATATTAGAAGCGATACCTTCGACCGATCCGTGATCATCAAGGTACACATATCCAACAGTGAAGTGAACCGAGCGACATATGGATTGCGAAGCTCTGCGAAATCATCTACGAGCATTCTTTCCTAAAGCTCAAGTCGTCTATACGCCAAGGGTCGACTCAAGGCACCGCTAGTAGGTTCTCTCGTGAACACTCATGGCCTCGGGAGAAGTACTGGAAGTCACCATAGGCGAAGGCCCCTTATCCCGCACGGAGACACTCATTTTCGCCATCGTAAGGTCGATTCTCCTTATAATTTATTAATAGGAGAACACTATGCAAAAATGGGAATTGTTGTTTCTACTACATCGCGGTACGTTAAGTTCCAAACCCTTTGGAGTAGGAACTGCTCATTCTAGTTATAAAGCGGATAAGGGTGTATATGGTGTCAAAAGATCGAGAGGAATCGGAGGAGCCTCCATGGCAATTTAGTTGTACAGATGCAGGAGGATGAAGTTGTCGAAACCCTAGCTATCCCGAATGAGCGGTGGTAGTAGGGAAGCAACTCCCGCTAATTTCAAGGCGGCTCACGTAATATTGCGTGCACTAACCTTGATGTTTTTGCTTGGAAATATTCTCGACATGATAGGTGTTCCAAGAACATTGTCGATAGATGGACAGTCTTCTGAACGGAGCATAAGCTCAATGAGTACAAGCACATTGAGCCCATAAAACAAGTGAAAGGAGAAGCCTTGCCCCGAGAGAACGCCGCACTTGCAAAGAAGTTGATGAACTTACACAAGTAGGCATCCCGAGGGAGGTTAAATACCAAACTTGGGTGCCAACCCGGTGCCGGTAAAAAGAGCGACGGAGGTGGCGATGCGCGTGATTTCACCGACATCAACAAAGCATGCCCTAAGGATTGCTACCCCCACCCGAAATCGACTGGAAGGTAGAATCCTTGGCGTGTTTCGCTAAAATGCTTCTTAGATGCCTCACAAAGGGTACCATCGATCCGAGATGGCCAAGGAGGACGAGGAAAAGATGACCTTCTACACAAGTAAAGGTGTCTCTGTTACGTAAAGATGCCCTTCGGTTTGAAGAACGCAGGGCTACTTACCGCCTCTCGTAGATAAAGCCTTCAACAAACATATAGGCGGGAATCTCAAGCATACGTTGATGACATGGTTATCAAGAGCAAGACCGAGAGGACCTACTCCTTGATGTACAGAAACATTCGATCGCCCGCAATCAACATGAGTCAACCCTAAGAAATGCTCCTTCCGGTGTCGAGGAAGGCAATTTAGGACATTTGATCACTAGCGTGGATACGAGCTAATCCTCTAAGGTCAAAGCCATCTCCGATCTCCAACCCCTAAGTGTCTAAAAGATGCGAGCCCGAATGGGAAGTTAAGCCTTTTAAGTCGATTTTGTCGAAAGGAGTCGATGTGTCCCTACCTTCTTCAAGACACTCAAAGGATGCGCGGACAAGAAAACTTTCCAATGGAGCCGTGATGTCAAGTAGCCTTCGTAAGATGAAGGAGTTCATTGAATACTTCCAACACTTACGCCCCCAATCAAAGGCGAAGTGTTGTTCATATACTTGGCATCCTCAGCAGAAAGTATTAGCGCATCCTTATGGCGCAGAGAGAGAAGCATGATCCCAATTTACTTTGTTAGCATGGTCCTACAAGGAGTGGAGGTCAACTACCCAACCTTGGAGAAGAGTTTCGCTTTAATTTACGCAGACAAGGAGGTTCCGACGCTTATTTCCGTGCCCACCCAATTACGGGTCTTAACCGATAAGATATCAGCGGCATCTTGTCTAAACCTCGAAAAGTCCGGAGGGTGGCTAAATGGGCTATTGAACCGGAGAACATGAAATCGAGTTTAAAGGACGAGCTCTATCAAAGGGAAAATTCTTGCAGACTTCTTGGCGTAAACACCTTCCGAACTCGATGAAGAAGAGGAAAAGCCCAAAGCTAATCTTTCTCAAGCGCAGTTGAATGGAAGCTTTATACACGATGGAGCATCCATCGATGGCTCGGAGCAGCCTAATGTTAGTCACCACGAAGGAAGGAGCATACATATGCTCTTCGGTTTGAGTTGGCCACAAACAACGGTTGAATACGAAGCGCTACTAGCAGGACTCCGACTAGCCAAAGATATGGAGGTCAAAACTCTCACTGCCTTTCAGATATTCCCAATTGGTAGAAACCATGATGTGTTCCTACGAAGCAAGGCAACCCGTCATCAAACAAGATTTGAAAAGACAAAGAGATGCTCGAAAACTTCAACTCCTACACCATCCAACATGTTCGTAGGAACTCGAACAAAAAGGACGCGACTAAGCAAGCTAGCTTCCATGGCTTTCGCTCATCTCACTAAGGAGGTTCTCGTGAAGTCCTTCCCGAAAGATCCATCGCTTTCAAAGAGGTTGCGATGTGATTCACGAAGGAGAGACATGGATGACTCCATAAGGGAATATTTGATAAGTGGTCTTCCCCAAGATCCCAAGCTTGCAAGAAAGATTCGGGTTAAGTCCCCGCAGCATCACCTAATAGGGGAAACCCCATATAGAGGTCGTTTTATCACCATGGTTACGATGCGTAGGCCCTAGCAAGCTTCGAGCATCATAGCCAAGTCCATGAAGGATCTTGTGGTCTCCATGCGTGACCTCGCCGAGTTGTCTCAAGATAATGAAGTTGGGCTACTATTGGCCCTCGATGCACGTGGACGCACCGAAATCATCCTCAAGTGCGAAGTTTGTGATACACTCAAACGTTCCAAAATGCCGAAGCAAGATATGACAAGTGTGACATCCGCGGCCCTTCTCCCGCTGGGCATCGATATTGTAGGGCCTATGCCTATAGCTCCCGGAGGAGTCAAGTTCTTGCTAGTAGCGATCGACTACTTCACCAAGTGGGTGGAAGCAAACCCTAGCCTCGTGATGTGAAGACGATCGAAGTTTGTATGGAACACATTGTGTGCAGATTCGAGTACCCCACATCATCATATCTCGACAACGGAAACAGCTTTGTCAAGGAGTCTTCTATGACTTCGCAAGGGCTCAACATAAAGCAATCATGGACACCCGCCTACCACCCACAAGGTAATGGACAAGTGGAGGTTACAAACAGAGAAATCGTCAAAGGATCGATAAAAGGCTAGGTCGAACTCATCATGGATGGGTGGATGAGCTCCTCAAGTCTTACGGGCTCACCCGACACATCCTAAATCAAGCAACGGAGAAACTCCTTCACCTAACATACGGAATGTAGCGGTCATCCTTCGAATTAATTGTACACACGGAGCGTGTGGCAACGCATGATGCCTCCCAAATGATGATAGGATCGGGAAAACCTTGATCTCCTGAAGAAACAAGAGAAATAGCCTCCATCCGGAAGCAATACACAAACATAAGATCAAGGCTACTATAACAAAGGGTCGACCTTCCACTTTCAAGCCCGGAGAATATGTATCGCGCTTAACAAAGCAAGCAAAGCGTAGTATCGTGGAAAATCGGGACCAACTTGGGAAGGACCCTACATGGTAGCCGTGTATTTCACTGACAGGGAGCATACAACCGCCACTTTTTCTGAGAACCCATCGACAGGACATGGAATGGTACGAACCTTCAAAAGTTCTATGTTTAAAAGTACTTTAACTTTTTCTTGTAATCAAAAGCTTCTCAAGGAAAGCACACATTATTGGTAGTTGTCTTAGTTTTCATTTCAAGAATGATGTAATCCTCCCTACCAATTCAATGATAAATAAGACATTTCCCACAAATCTCTTGCTTCGCTTTCTTAAACACAAAGATTTTTCAAAGCCAACTTAAACATTCACATTAACTCTCCTAGTAGATTTTGGCGCTTGTAAAAAAAAAATTTTAACAAAGCCATGCTATGTAAAGGATTTGAGATAGAGTGGTCGCGACCCTCCGTCAATGGTCAAGTTGGCCATTATATTCTTGGAGTTGTAATTTACACACAATGAGGTTGTTGAACCTTAGGTTGTAAAATTTAAGCGTCGCAAAATGGCGTAAGAGAAGTTTACATAACAGACTTAAGCTAAATATGTAGAGGTATGTCTCTACACTATTGCATTCAAAATATGGGCTACCGTCCTTATACCGCATGAGAGCCTAGACTTCACAATTGTTCTTGGCCCATGGCCATACATCACAAGCATTTAAATTGTTTGGGAAACAAGACACATTGTCACATAAAATAAATTGTCTTAAGGGTACATGCCACCTTTGGAACCAAATTATCGCTAACAGAGCAGCCTTCATTCTTGTTTCTTCAAGAGGGAGTGGAGGAGGTTGCACCGAGACCGGCTTAGTAGACATGGTCTTCTTGGTTCGAGTGGTAGGCTTCAGCTTTCGAGGTTTCTTAGGCAGAGATCTTCGAGGGTGCCATTGGATCTTTGGTTGCCTCGGTGAAGGAAGGAGTACTCTGCAGCTGCAAATGCATTTCCGCCTCATCATATTCAGCCTCTCAAGTAGGACGGTAGCATTCAATCTTGGAGAGGTCCATGCTTACTTCGTTTTGGCGGCCTCCTCCAGCCAAACACCGTCCATGAAATAGGGTCGACTTGATGACCTTCCACATCCGAGCTCCCTTCATCAACGTGGTAGAGCTCCATGGCTATGTAAGGCACCACCTTGAAACAACTTATGCACGATCTTTCTCGCAGATCTTATACCTCATTTGCGCCATCGATCTCCTCCTCAACTTTATCTCTACCTCTCAAGCCTAACTTTCTCACTTTCCAACCCAAAGACATTTAGCCTCGAGAGCAAGATTCGACACGTGAGAGTAATAACCTTGGCTTCTTCCAGATTAAGATTGCCATGTTCCACGGTCAATCGAGCTATCTTTTCTCGAAGGTCTTGACGCAGTCGGGTTCTTCTCAACGCCCCTCAATCTCGCCACACTTTGCCTCCAACAGCCACGGTTCCGAGCAACCCCTCGGTCTTGGCATTCAAATGATTATCCATCACCGCCTCGCAACCCCATTATCATGCATGTCACGTAACTTCTCAATGGACATGTTCTCTAGCATATTCTTCCACCGTGGAGGGATCACATGGTCAACAATCCGATGACAAAGCTAAGGCATTTGGAAGCTCCTTCGCCTCGAAGACCTACGAGCAACAAAATATACAAGTTAGCATAACAGCTTATATTTTTACCTTCACAATGTCTCATAAGACAAAATACTTACCATGAACCTCAACGGATTCATCGCAATTCAAGGCGCACTTGATAAGCTTTCTCGCCTCGGTACTTTTATGCTTCACAACTCTACTCCCGGAGGTAGTGGGATTCTTCCTTTTGTTGGATTTCAGCCTTGGCCGCCGTCCCTTTCCTACTCTTTAGCCTATCGCCTATTCTGTTGAGCCAACGACGGGACATCCTCATCCGCAGGATCGCCTCGAGTCGGCAATGTTCTCCACCGCTTGGGATGTGACCGCCCACAGTTCAGATTGTGGGTGCCGATGAAATAGGCTCGCTTTGGAATGCTTACCTCATTGTTATTCACATATGTTGAAGGGGAGCCAACTTGGGGGGGTTTTTTTTTTTTTTTTTTTTTTTTTTTTTTTAAAAAAATTTTTTTAAAAAATTTTAAAAAAATTTTTTTTTTTTTAAAAAATTAAGGGGTTTTTAAAATTTTAATTTTAAAATTTTTTGGGCCCTTGCCCTTTTTTCCCCTTTTTTTTTTCCCAAAAAATTTTTTTTTTTTTTTAAGGGGGAAAAAAAATTTTATGGATAAAAAAAAGGGTTTTTTAAAAAAAAAGGGGGAAAAAAAAAAAAAAAAAAAAACTTTTTTTTGGGGGAAAAAAAAAAAAAAAGGGGTTTTTAATTTTTTTGGGAATTTAAAAAAAAAAAATTTTATAAAACCCCCCCAAAAATTTTTTTTCCAAATTTTTCCAAAATTAAAAAATTTTTTTTTTTTTCAATAAAAAATTTTTTTTTAAATAAAAAATTTTTTAAATTTTAAAAACCCTTTAAACCCAAAAAAATTTTTTTTTTTTTTTTTAAAAAAAAAATTTTTTTAAAAAAAAAAAAATTTTTTTTTAAAATAAAAAATTTTTAAAAAAAAAAAAAAAAAAAAAAATTTAAAACCCTTTTTTTTTTAAAAAATTTTTTTTTAAAAAAAAATATTTTTAAAAAAAATTTTTTTTAAAATTTTTAAAAAAACCCCCAAAACCCCCTTTTTTTTTTTCCCCCCCAAAAAATTTTTTTAACCAAAAAAAAAAAGGGGAAAAAAATTTTTAAATTTTTAAAAAAAAAAAATTTTTTCCAACAAAATTTTTTTTTAAAATTTTTAAAAAAAATTTTTTTGGTTTTTTTTACCCCCCCCAACTTTTTAAAAAAAATTTTTTTAAAAGGGTTTTTGGGAAAAAAAAAAAAAATTTTTTTTTCCTTTTTTAAATTTTGGGAAATTAAAAAAAAACCAAATAAATTTTTTTTTCCCCCCCCAAAAAAAAAACCCCAAAAAAAAAAATTTTTTGAAAAAAAACCAAAAAAATTTTTTTTAAATTTTAAAAAACAAAATTTTAAAAAAAAATTTTTTAAAAAATTTTTTAAAAATTTTTTTAAATTTAAAAATTAAAATTTTTTTTTTTTGGAAAAAAATAAAAAAAAAATTTTTTTAAGGAAGGAAATTTTGGGGGTTTTTTGGAAAAAAAAAAAAAAAAAAATTTTAAAAACCAAAAAAGGAAAAAAAAGGGAAAAAAAAAAAAAAAAATTTTTTTTTAAAACCCCCAACCCAAAAAAAAAAGGGAAATTTATTTGTTTCCCCAAAAAAATTTTAAAAAAAAAAAAAAAAAAAAAAATTTTAAATTTGGTTTTTTAAAAAAAAAAAAAAAATTTACCTTTTAAAAAGAAAAAAAAAAAATTTCAAAACCTTTTTTTAAACCCCAAAAAAGGTTTTAAAAAAAAAAGGGTTTTAAAAATTTTTAAAAAAAAATTTTTTTAAAAAAAGGTTTTGGAAAAGAAAAAAAAAAAATTTTAATTTAAAAATTTTTTTTAAAAAAAAAAAATTTAAAAAAATTTAAATTTTTAAATTTAAAAAAAAACCCCCAAAAAAAAAAAAATGAAAATTTTTAAAAACCCTTTTAAAAAAAAAATTCCAAAAATTTAAAATTTTTTAAAAAAACCCAAAACCAAAAAAAAAATTTTTTGGTTAAATTTTTTCCCCGGGGAAAAAAAAGGGGAAAAAAAAGGGGGGGGAAAAAAAAAAAAATTTCAAAAAACCAAAAAAAAAAAATTTTTTTTTTAAAATTTTGTTTAAAAAAATTTTTTAAAACCCTTTAGGAAAAAAAAAAAATTTTTAACCCCAAAAATTTTTAAAACCCATTTTAAAAAAAGGAAAATTTTTAAATTTTTTAAATTTTTAAAAATTTTAAAAAATTTTAAATTCCAAATTAAAAATTTTTTTTTTAAAAAGGTCCCCAAATTTTTTTTAAAAAACCCCTAAAAAAAATTTTTAAAAAAAAAATTTAAAAACCCCCCCCCTTTTTTTCCCAAATCCCTTCCCCCTTTTAAACCCAAAAAAATTTTAAAAACCCCTTTAAAAAATTCCCCCCTTTTTCCAAAAAAAAAACCCCAAAGGGGGGTTTAAAACCCCCAAAAAAAAAAAAAAAATTTTTTAAAAAAAAAAACCCCCCCCCCAAAAGGGTTTTTAAACCCCCCCAAAAAACCCCCCTTAATTTTTTTAAAAAAAAAAAAAAAAAAAACCCAATAAAAAATTTTTAAAAAAAAAAAAGTTTTCAAAAAAAATTTTTAAAAATTTTTAAATTTTTAAAATTTTAAATTTTTAAAAAAAACCAATCTTTTCCCTTTTTAAGACCCCCTTTTTTTTCCCCCCTTGGGTTTTTAAAAAAAAAAAGGGTTTCCCTTTTTGGGGCCCCCCAAAAAAAAAAAATTTTTTGGGAAAACCCCCCCCCCCTTTTTTTTTTTTAAAAAATTTTTTTAAAAAAAGGGGGAAAAAAAAAAAAAAAAAAAAACCCCTTTAAAAAACAATTGGAAACCAAAAAAAAAACCCCCCCTTTTTAAAAATTTTTTTTTTTTGGAAAAACCCTTTTTTTTTTTGGGAAAGGGGAAAAAAAAAAATTTTAAAAACCCCTTTTTTTTTTTAAAAAAAAACCCCCCGGGGGGCCCCTTTTTAAAATTAAAAAAGGGATTAACGGAATTTTCCCCCCCCCCAAAAAAAAAAAAAAAAATTAAAAAAAAATTTTTTTTTTTTTTAAAAAAATTTTTTTCAAAATTTAAAAAAAACCCCTTTTAAGGAAAAAAAAGGGGGTTTTTAAAAAACCCAAAAATTTTTTTTTTTAAAAAAATTTTTTAAAAAACCCAAAAATTTCCTTTTTTAAAACCCTTTTTTAAATTAACCCCTTTTTTTTTCCCAAAAAAAATTTTTTTTTTAAATTTTTTTTTAAAAAAAAAATTTTCCAAAACCCCCCCAAAAAAAAAATTTTTTAAAAAGGGAAAAAAATTTAAACCCTTAAAATTTTCCCAAAAAGGGAAAAAAAACCCCCAAAAAATTTTAAAATTTTTTTTTTTTAAAAAAAAACCCCCCAAAAAAACCCCCCAAAAAAAAAAAAAAATTTAAAAAAAATTAAAAAACCCGTTAAAAATTTTTAAAAACCCCAAATTAAAAAATTTTTTTTTAAAGAAAAAAATTTTTTTTAATTTTAAAAAAAAAAAAATTTTTTTTTAAAAAAAAATTTTTTAAAACCATTTAAAAGGTTTAAAAAAAAAATTTTTTTTTTTAAAAAAGGGGAAAAAAAAAAAAAAACCAAATTTTTTAAAAAAAAAAAAAAAAAACCCCAAAATTCCAAAATTTTCCCTTTTTCCCGGGCCCCCAAAAAAAAATTAATTTTAAAAAAAATTTTTTGGAAAAATTTTTTTTGGGGCAAAGGGTTTTTTAATTTAAAAAAATTTTTTAAAAAAAAAATTTTTTAAAAATTTCCAAAAATTTTTGGGTTTTTTTTTGGGGGTTTTTTTAAAAACCCAAAAATTTTAAAAAAAAAAACCCCCAAAAAAAAATTTTTTTTTTTTTTTTTTTTTGGGGGAAAAAAAATTTTTAAAAAAAAAATTTTAAAAAAAAAAACCCAAAATTTTTAAAAAACCCAAAAAAAAAAAATTTTCCCCCCCTTTTTTTTTAAAATTTTTCCTTAAAAAAAAAAAAAAAAAAAATTTCCCTTTTAAAAACCCCCCAAAAAAAATTTTAATTTAAATTTAAAAAAATTTTTTTTTTTAAAAGGGGAAAAATTTTTAAAAAAACCCCTTTTAAAAAATTTAAAAATTTTAAAAACCCCCAAAAAAATTTTTTTTTTTAAAAAAATTTTTTAAAAAATTTTTGGGTTAAAATTTTTTAAAATTTTGGGCAAAAAAGGAAAGGGTTTTTAAAAATTTAAAAAAGAAAGTTAAAAAATTTTAAAAAATTTTTAAATTTTAAAAAAATTTTTTTTTTTTTTTAAAAAAGGAAAAAAAAAAAAAAAAAAAAAAAATTTTTCCCAAAAAACCAAAAAAAAAATTTAAACCATTTCCCAAAAATCGCTAAATGGCGCTATAACTTCTTTATGACCACGCTTAATTGGTCATGTAACCACTAACGGCTATAATGGGATAATTATGAGGCTATTAATGGGCCGATTAATACTCATAATTCCATTGAATAGCTCAAGAGTAACCTCCTATAAATAGGAGATCCGATCATGCATGAAACACACATGTAAAACGTAAACACTTATTAGCGAAAGGGTTATAGAATTGTGCCTAATTCTCTAACCGCATTTGGTCTTATCCCAAGTAGATATTCGTGATACCCGTGCATTGTGGTTTAATAGTTTACTTTGGAAAGTGATCACACGATTCCAAGTGATATCCAGTAACCACCTAGTGGTATCTCATATCACGACTCTTTGTTGTTTCACGAATGTTATTGATTGTCTTTACCCCGCTTTGGGACGAATAACCACCAATGATTTTAGGTTTTTGTAAGTTAGCATTTAGTAAAAATCATTAGTTTAAGTAGATTTATAGTTTAGGTTTTCAATTTTTCTTTAAAACTAAAAAAAGAAAAAAAAAAAAGAATCCAAATAGCAAAAGGGTCAAGTTGAACCCCCGACCTCACAACACCCAACGCCTAATTCTTTTATTAGGTTTTGTTAGTTTAGCTTATCTAACTTAAGTACTTATTTACACTTATTAGTTTAGGGTGTTTGGTCCATTTTATTTTCTTAAGTTTAGAATAGCTTAAACTACTTTCTAATTTTTCTCGAATTTTAATTTCCATTTAATATTTTTACAGCTTAATTTAGTTTAAAACTTATTTAAATCATCATAAAAATCAAAAAGTCAAAAATACAAATCTTTTTTCCAAAATTTTCTTTTGTCATATAGTTCGTAGGAAAAATGTTTTTGCACTTGTGGGGTAATTATTTTTTCATTTTCACTTTACGGGCTCGTGGGCTCGCGTGAAGCCCGATTTTCGCTTAAATTGCGCTTTAGATTTCCCTTAGGCCTTTAGATTAGTTTTAAATTCCGTAGTCGTTTTAATATAATTTGTTAATTTACTTTAATTCCGCTCATTAGTTTTAAAATCAAAATCAAAAATCATGATATTCAAACATCCAATCCAAAACGAAACACGAAACTTAATTCGCACCTCGTTGGGAGACGCACCGTTAAACACTTTCCCAGAAATCATCTCGTCTTGTACTTGTGAGGTTTTCAAGCTCACAAGGTTCGTCGGCCTCACCGTAAATCTTCTTTGTATTTGATATATATATACCTACTTTCTGGACGGAATCAATAGTGCTAATCGATGAGTAGGACATAAATGTTTGTAGTAAACTAAACAACCAAGTAGGAATTTTACCACTTTTGATCATATATCAAAAGTTGGTTGTTATCTCATTTGATTACAGATATGTGTTTGTTACATGCCGTAATACCCCAAAATTTCACAATGAAGCGCTCGGGTCATGGGGTGCTACTAAATCAATATACACAACACAAGGTAATAAAGAATGGAAATTGTATTCCATTTTCAAAATATAGATTTATTTAAGAAATAGTTTTACATCATTGTTTCAAAGTGCGGAAGTAAAGCCCATAAAATATATGTTGTCCCATTAAAATTTGTATTAGAATGTTTGGAAACACTTGGATGCCGTCTTCAATGAATGCCTTTGCCAATGCCCACGCCAATAAGTAAACCCGAGAAAACATGCTAAAATGTCAACACAAAGGTTGGTGAGTTCATAGGTTTAAGTAATCAAGTTTTCAAGTTGGACCACAGCTGCACATATAGCATCTCCGTGAATGACACTATATGCAAAAAGGCTATTACGCTAATACCAAGTTCATGCGACGAAACTACAACAATGTGCATGCATCTGAAGCATGATAAATAAAAGCCCAACAAGTGTATTTCCAAGACACTCAATCAATACGATATGATATACGCCCGACGCTTGCCTATCCGGTCAAACTCGAACGGGGTGTCATCCCCAATAGATCTATTCATAACATTCGCGCCTCCCAAAGGGAACTAACGGTAGCATAGTTGGGATTCAAGGTTGTTTCACGAATAGTGTTTTCGCCAGTCCGAAAATAGTTTTGCATGTTTCTCACCCCAAAGTTTTATAAAGCAAGTAAATAAGAGTAAAAGTGGGGCTATAAACTCACCTTGATGATTCAAGAGGGCAATGTATGATAATATAAAGTACGCAATGGTAATGGCCTCAACACGAAACCTAGATATAATATGGCAAGTCTCGCTTGCGCTTTGTGTACTCACGACCAAGTAAATAAATGTAAGTGTTTACAAGTGGTTGTGTTTAATGTTGCTTGTGGCGTAGTTTACGCTTGAATCGCTTCAAAGCATTTCTAAGTATTGGCTCTTGGACAAACGTATGCTTATATATAAAAGTAACACGTTTGAATCGTTTCAAAGCATTTCTAAGTATTTCTAAGTATTCTCACCCCATAGTTTTATTATTCGTCTTTACTTCTAGTATTAATACTAAATACTTTTATTTCACAAAAACAATAATAGACAAATACATCCAAAAGTAAATGTTTTACATTATTATTAGGGGTTATAAAATGTATAAGTTCGGGTCCAAATAGTTGTTAGAAATAAAAAAAAAAAAAAAAAAAAAAATGTCAAAGTATTAGACCAAGGGGTTGGAATTGTAGAAATTTATAAAAGTTTTCAAAAATTATGAAAGTTTTAAGAGAAGTATCAATAGGTTTGGATTCAAGGGGTTGAAAGTGTCAATATGCAAAACTTGCTAAAATAGCAAAAATTACAAAAAATATAGGGGTTGCTCAGGTGGGTTGCGTGGAAATGGAGCGCCATTCCATCTGAGCCAAGGGTTTTTCTTGTTTAACTTTTACAGTTAAATATATATAAAGGAGTTTTGACTATGTTACATTTTGTTAAAATTTCATGCTCAGTAATGCATGCGCACATGCTTGTGATTTCTTCTCTTCTCCTAACTGTTTTGGGGACCTGCCAAGCAGTTGGGTTACAAGTTTTGAGACAAAATAAGCACCTAAATAAGCTTCGATTCAGTTAGAGCTTCACGGCTTTAAATTTCAAACGTGACCAAAGTTTTAAACCGATTAGTGTAGGTTTCAAAATAAGCTAGTTTATGTCACGAAAAGCAATTTTACAAAGTTTAGTTTATTTATAAGCAAAAGCTCGGTTTGGATTCACGATATTAGCCCGATAAAATAAGCTATAAGCTTGCCAATGAGTCTCGTAACTTGGTGTTAATCCCTAGACGCGAATAAATATATATATATATATATATACATATATACGAATAAATGTTTGTCCATACGAGAGCCAAAACTTTACCCTTATGTTTCTTTTAAGTTTTTCACAAGTTAGGTTTCAAAAGCTCAAACGAGTAAGATAAACAAAGGAATACACGTGTAAAAGGGTTCGCATTCCTTACAGTGGGTTCGAGTGATGTTGAGTGAGTGAGGAGACCAAAGAAAAGAAACCCAGTTCTACTTAAACTTTGTTTATTAAAACATTTTAAACACCAACGCCTAACGAAACACCCATGATCTCCAAGTACTTGTAGTAATAAAACAAACATATTGAGCCATGAAAGGATACAATGATGTTACAAACAAAAACTTTGCCCCCAATTTTTCAGTATTGGGTCCAAACATACAGAATCATAAACATGTTTGATAAATATGATAAGTCATCAGGAATATAAGTGCACTCTTACTTCTCTTACAGTACTTATGCAACAAGAAAACTAAAACACAATTGCAAACATATTTGACCAAGTAACGTTTATTTAACTAATTCATGCACTGCTTGTTGCAGTTGCTTTCAACTTCTTCACCATGCAAGCTTGGTATTACACCTGAAAGAGTTCAAAAATAAAACCATTTTAGTGATGATTTACTGACAAAACTCATGTAAAATCATATCTACAAAAGGAGAGAACATAGTACCTTATATATTTTGAAGCACATCGAGAATGCGATGCAACTCATTGACAACACTTTCTATTTTCATTCTTTGTGGTGGGGAATCCACAGAGCATGATACTCCAATCTTAATAGTTGCAGCCAAACATTCTTCCACTTTCTTTGCATTAGCTTTCGTACTTTGCAACACAATTGCATCATCTTCGATAACATCGACTACATGATCTGGCAATGCCATGTAAGCAAATTTATGAAGGCTAAGACCATCGTTAAACATGTCATCTGTTGGATTTTTCCCAGTCATCACCTCTAGTAATAATATTCCAAAACTGTAGACGTCCCCACTACTAGTCATCTCACTCATGATACCATACTCTACAAATTAAAATGATCTGTTAGCTTACAAAACTGTAATTCTGCAAGTATAGATATAAGCATCATGGAATACATGAATCATATATTACCTGGAGGTGCATAACCAATTGTTCCTTTAACCCCGGTTGAGCTGTTTTGGTTTGAGTCTGCAGCAAGCAGTCGAGCTAAACCAAAGTCTCCAACATGAGCCACCATATCATCATCAAGTAGAATGTTGCTAGGCTTCAAGTCACCATGAACAACCGTTGTTTGGCACTGATTGTGAAGATAATCAAGTGCGGTTGCAACATCTCTCAAAATATTTATTCTTTGAAGAAGGCTGAGTTTTGATGTATTTGCACTTGAATGAAGCCAATTGTGTACACTTCCATTGGGCATAAACTCGTAAACCAGAGCTTTAAAATCATTGCCTTGGAAATCAGTACTTGAGCATGAAGTTATTATCTTCAACAGATTACGGTGTCGAATATTCCGCCATGCTTCACATTCTGCTATAAAACTTTTGTGAGCTCCTCTATTTTGAAGATGTATAACTTTGACTGCAACAGATTTATCACCATTAGAATCTAGGGTTCCTTTATAAACAGAGCTGAACCCACCCTCGCCGATCAAATTTTCTGTAGAGAAGCCATCAGTAGCCTTGAGAAGTTCATTGTACGAAACTTTCAAGAACCGTTCATTTCCGGAAGATTGAGACGGTTGACTATTGGGTTTCTTCTTAAACCAAAGATACACACAACATAATACGACGAGCAAAGTCGGTGCAATCAAAATGAATAATAAGATGAAAGGAAACCCTTTTTTCTTAATACCCCTCTCTAGCTTGCATCTGGGTAACTCAAGTGTAACCAAACCACCACAAAGCCTATTGTTCCCAAAACCGAAAATGCACTTGTATTGGCAAACACTCCTACAACCGGTACTTCACCCTCAAAGTCATTAAAGGATAGATTCAAAAATTTTAACAATTTCCAATTCTCTAAGAATTGGGGAATTCTGCCTGATAAATTATTTTGAGACATGTCGAGTACCTCCAATGCTCTTAATGAACTTAATGAAGATGGTATTATGCCATGAAATATATTGCCACTTAGGTTTAACATTGTAAGGCTAATGCACTCACCAAGGCTACTACTAATGGTCCCTGAGAAATTGTTGTAAGATAAATCTAGAGAGGTCAACATCTTGAGGACTTTAATCTCTGATGGAACTGAACCGGACAGGTTGTTTTGAGAAAGATCTAAAGAAATAGTTAGTGATGGAAGTTGAAGAATTTGTTTGGGTACTTTTCCACTAAGTCTATTGTCTGCAAGGCTTAAAACATTAAGTTTTTTACACTTCCCAAGGCTTGATGGAATATGGCCTTCTAATTTGTTGGAATATAAATAAAGATTACTCAACAATGATAAGTTCCCGATGGCATCAGGTATAGGCCCTGAAAATTGATTTCTATGTAGACTAAGACGTTGTAGCTTTTGTAGTTTACCAATGGTAGTTGGGATTTTTCCTTTAAATCGATTTAGTCCTAAATCTAAAGTGTTCATGCCAACTAGACTACCTATACTTGAAGGGAGACTTCCAAATAGGTGATTGTCATCTAAATATAGAGAGTTGAGTTGATTAGAAAGATTACCTATTGATAACGGAAGCACTCCTATAAGATTGCATTTACCAAGATCGAGAGCTACTAATCTGGTGCAGTTATTCAAAGAATCAATAAACCTCACATCATCAGCTTCTCCGCGTCCATGGAGGCTGTTATTTGTTAACAATATATATTTAATATCTCTTAGTTTTGAAAAATCGATTGTTAACTTCCCACTAAAATTGTTATTAGCCACTTCTAGATGTCTTAATTTAGAACAATTAGAAATAGAAGGTGGAAGAACTCCGGTCAGTTCATTATTCCTTAATTGAACGATCTCAAGATTCGGGAGCTGATTACCAATTTCTGAAGGAAGACTGTCAGTAAGGTGATTATCAGCTAAGGTAAAAGCATCTAGGAGTGTGAGGTTGAAAAAGGAACGAGGGATGCTTCCAAAAAAGTTGCAGCCACCACAGTAAAATCCCGTCAAGCTTTTCCAAAGACCCAAGGTACCTGGAATGCTCCCACCCAACGGGTTACCGGAAGCATAGAACACTTTCATCGATGTAATATTCCCCAAGAAAGGTGAGATTCCACCTGTTAAGTTATTGCCGTATATTCCTAGACCAACAAGTTTTGAGAGAAAACCCATCTCCTTGGGTATGTTTCCAGCTAGATTATTTCGAATGAGCCAAAGGACTTCGAGGTTAGAACAACGAGACAAGTTTGTTGGAATGACTCCACTGAATTTGTTTTCATCAAGATAAAGAAGACGTAGCCTATATAGACGACCAAGTTCATGAGGAATGGCTCCTTCAAAGCTATTGTACGAGAGAGAAAGATAGCGGAGGAAGCTGAGGTTTCCTACATGAGGAGACAACGAGCCTTCTAAGCCTTGCGAAGCCAGAAATAAAACAGTCACTCGTTTGTGCCGCTTTCCACATGAAACACCACTCCAATCACAAAAATGAAAGGAATGGTTCCACGAGGTTAGAACTTTGTTTGGATCATGGGTGATCTTTGACTTGAATGACAACAACGCGTGATAATCAGTCTCATTACCGCCATAGGAAGCGAAGACAGTGGCGGTTGTAAGACATACTATCGCAAGACCAAAGAGAAAAGAAATAAGAGAGGAAGATGATAAGTGAATTATTGCTTGTGGTGACTTCATTTTTGGAAATTTACTTAAATTCATAAGAATAAGTGCTGGCTTTTTATAGTCGGGTTGAGCTAAGGGAATTTGACAGGTAATAACTAATTTCTTTGTATAATCATATCACGAATGACTTTAAAGAAGAGTTGGGGTCGGAGTATAACATATCACACAACTAGCAACACCTGTCTTTGTCTTTCTTTTGGACTTTAAAGAAGAGTTGGTGTGGGAAGACTAGACTTATATTGCATTATAACTTTTTAAGGGATAACGGTCCAAGATGTCTATTAGATAACTTTAAACAATATAACAATGGACCCAAAACAGCTAGCAGTACCTTCTTGATTAATAACATAAGATGTTTTGTTTTTTGTCCACCTTGCATATATTTGATTATTAGAAGGTTACTCCGAACGCAACGCAATGCAAGACCACTTACTATAATACGATCGGAATAAATGAAATAAAGGTTAAAGTTGTAAAAATTGAATTAAAATAAAATAAACCCACTAAAATATAAAAATAAAACTCATAAAAATATATTAAAATGGATGTTGAATTAAAGAAAGATAAAATTTGTAAAATATTAAATTAGATTATAATATAAATAAGAGATAAAAGATATTTTAATTAAAATAAAACGAATTTTAATGGTAATACATACGTCATTTTATAATTAGCCTCCTTATCTTAATTTTGCCTTCTAAAATTAGAAGCTTAATTTTTAAGCCTTCTAATTTTAGGGCCTAAACGATTATAAAGAAGATAGATAAAATACCTGTCTTAAAAACACAACCAATCAAGAAATGATTTTTGTTAAATTGGAAAGTGGGTTGTTATGATTCATACACTTTTAGGATTTCAATCAAAAAATGAACCAACTGGGTTTTGTTATCATGTTTATGATGGATTGGGTGTTCTTGTTCTTGTTGCGTTTTCTATTGGCATGTTCCATTAAAAAATACTACATATTAAATAATGATGTTACTAATTAAGTATATTTGATACTTAGAAAGAATTACGTACATGATATACAGAATTTGAATGGTAAATGATTTAGGTTTGTACATTGCTTCCTTGAGAAGCTCCCTTGCAGGCCGTTGTTTATCATTGGTTTTCTGCACAAAATTTGAATTTTGGCTTTTTATAGTCGGTTGAGTAAGACAATTTGATGGATAAAACTACTGTAATTTCTATGTATAATCATATTTCACGAATGTTTTTAAGTTGGGGTAGGGGAGACACTGGCGGAAGTAAGACATGTTATCGCGAGACCGTAAAAGAGAAAAGAAATAAAAAAGGAAGATGATAAGTGAATTATTGCTTGTGGTGAATTCATATTTGGAATTTTACTTAAAATTATAAGTACAAGCGTTGGCCTTTTATCCTTAGTTTTTGCATGCTAGCATTCCTGCAAATGGTGAAATGAATGGCGTCCACAAATTTCTTATCATCTTGACCAAGACTTTTCACTAAGAATGTACTAACTTGTCAAAGTTTTTATACTCCATCCATCCCAAAATAAGTGCACTTTTTTTACTTTTTAAAGTTTTTTTCAATAACTTTTACTTTAAATATTTTTGTTTATATTAAATAATATTTGATGAAAATTTTACCAATAAAAATACATTTAAAACTCAATACATTGATATATTTTGTATAAAGTAATATATATATATATATATATATAACAAAGGAAAATATTTAATTTCAAAGTTAAAAAAATCAAAAAGCCAAAACACGACACTTTTTTCGAGACCGAGGAGTAGTAATTATTGATGACACAAACACGTCGAGAGGGGATCAAATAAAAAGTGACAAAAAATAAAAAGTCTACAAAGTAATCTCAACTATTCATTTTACCGGATCTTATCAACATTTGTTATTTACATCGTCAACACTCAATCGTCATGCCATACCATATTTTACACTTGCCACACCACACTTTATTACTTTCATCCTTCGCTTCTATCATGTCTCCCAAATCCAGCACGACTTATACTTTCCAGATCCACTTTATCTCCTCCAAATCTTTCCATTATCCATCATTATCGATGAGTAATTACAACAAACGCATCATGTTAATAATCAAAATTTTCTTCCACGTTAAATGGTTTATACAAAACCATGGCTATTTATTTTGATCGTGAAAAAATATCATCAAAAAGGTGGGTTTATAGTTAAGAATCGTAAATTATGAATCAGCAAAAACTGATTTGTATTGATAAATCATAAGTATGTTTTTTCTCATCTTATCACTCAACATTCTTTTTAACTTTATTGAAAAATGCTTAATAAATAATATGTTTATCTAATGAAGGCATAGTTTTTGGGAAATGCTTACATGAGAAAGTTCAAAACTATTGATGAACAAATATACAATTGAGAAGTCAATCCATAGAAAGTTGTTTCAACATTCAAGAACAAGACTTTAATGTAAAGAAAACAAACAAATAATCTGGGTTTGTTGTCACACCCCACCTGAGGCGGAAACACAGGGTGCGACGGTTCGGAACATCGCATAAAAAAGTAGAACAATACCATATTTGATTTCAAAAATATGTTTACAATTTTACATAAATGTTTTATCCAACATTTGATAACGAAACATAACTATTAACTTGTTAAATCAAGGTCTTTAGAAAAATATTTTGGCCAAATTTACATGGTCTTTGAAATGAAAACAATGAAAACTTCAATGCAAATGCCTTCAAATTTTACCGACGATCACCTAAAATGGATACTCAAAACGCCAAAATAAAGTTGGTTAGCTCGTGAGGTTTAAGAGTTAAACCACGAAGTTGTGAATAATATAGCGTGGGAAGATAGTGAATAAGATATACAAATATAAGCACTTAATGAAACCACGATACTTGCGACAACCAAACCTACCAAGGTTGCTAAATACAGATGCTAATAGTGGGAGCTACCCGATTGTACTATAAATGCTTCGCTCCAACATGGAGTTAAATAGTTGCATAAATGAACATATATGATGATACCACACAACAAAGCAAATATTACAATCATAACGCACATATTGGCCGAAAACATGAAATAGTGTATCACATCATGTAAACAGTCAAATTATCATTTGAGTATCATTTTTCCCAAGGAAAAAAGATAATGAAAAAGGGCTACGAAAACTTACCTCCACAAGGTATTGCAATGATAATGAGACAAATGCGTAAGCTCAAAACGTAACCGAAAGTCTTAATCATGACCTAATTGATTAAGTCGTTTGAGAAAATGTGATATGTACTATATGCATATGAGTTTAAAAATTCAAAATGGCACTTATACACTTGAAATGAGGTTTTGTGACTCAACATGAAATAAAACGAAAGTCATATTATTTATTTATTAAGTTTTAATATTTAAAAGTATATATAAGATCTCCTAACATCAAAAGTCTATAATTTTTGGTAAAGGTCAAAGATCGTAAATATATTACTCCAAAAACGCTAAGTACAAATGATATAGGTGAATCTCATATCTCAAATCATATAGGCGAAAAGTTAACATAACAAGATACTTCCTAGCTATTCTCTATAAGAAAATAAACCACTACTCAAAATATAACATTAGACTCCTATGGAGATAAATTTACTTCCTACCAAGGCCTTGGAGCTTGATACCATACGTGTCATAATAGGCATCTAAATTTCCTGGAAGATCGTAAACCTGATCTGCATAGTTATTATAAGCATAGTCATCAAAGTCATCTTCGCGATCATGACCACCACCAAATAGATTACTCGTCTCATCAAAGGTGTTCACAACCTCCTCATCATCACTATCAGAATCCATAATCTCTCCCACCTTAGTGAATGGGTTAACCCTCTTAGTAAAAGAAGTAGCCGGGAAATCCTTATTATAACCCCGATAATCAACCTTTTAATAGGATTGCCATTATCATCAACAAGAGTAGCTTTTCCATCAATAAGAAGCCTTCAAATTCCCAATTTTCTCAACAATAGGGTAGGACCAACCGCGTTAGCTACCATTGAATCACTTACAAGCGGATCTTGTGATACATTACGTGTCTCGAGACCCACCTCCTTTGCTTCCATTGTATTACCGTAAACCTCTACATCGAGGGATTGCCACATTCATCGAATCGATCGTATTTAGTGCAAAAAAATATTAGATGTAGCAATCTTCGTCCCACTGTACTAGCCACATCGCTGGTCGCCTTCTTCGCACTATCCACCTTCGGGTTCGGAGGAGGTGCTTAGGTTGATACCTAAATTTAGGACCCACTTTAGTAAAACCTCCCTTACCTGGAACACTTGGACCACCATTCCTACCCTTATTCTTGTTAGTGACAGTTTGATAACCATCATTAACAGTCTATTTAGGCTGAGTAGGAAGTGGAACAGATTTAGGACAATCACTTAGCGTATGACCAAAAAATTTACACGTATCACACCGAGGCGGTTTCCATTCGTATTCCACCCGAAATATTTTCAATAGCAGATCCTGTCCCATCATGTAATGGTATCTCAACAGTGATGCTCTCCCTAAGAACCCGATCTGCCTTAACTTCAATCAAGCACCTAGCAAAACTACTTCGACCCCATAATTCCAAGCACATTTGACTAGTATAAGAATCTAACATTTTTGGCGTACCAATCAATGTAGCTAGGAGACTGAGACCATCATCAGAAAACATAGCAAGGGGCACATCATGGAATTTAACCCATACCAGAATATTAGTCAAATCCTCTTTAAGCAGATTAGTATTCAAAGTCCATGTTTTAAGAATAATTGGCACATTCCTAATCATCCATGGTCCGTTTTCAAGCACATCATCAATTATTCCCTAGGCAGATTAGCCCCCCTAGTGGTGTCCTCGAAACTGTAAACAGTAGATGGGAAATCTTGCATATTCAAGATACTTGTAATACCAAGAGGCCCTGCATCCCAAAACACCGAATCATCGATACTCTCAGTCCGTTCACTAGGCGCATGTGAAACCGGCTTCACGACCTCATTGGCATTCATATCACCTTGACAAGCAGAATCAGTAGGATTTACATCATGTGGAACCGGATCCACATGAGGTTCACGCTGCCTACAATCCATAAAGGCATCCATATCAACGTTAGGCACACCCTCCATCAACACGATAATAAACAAACACTAACCTAAAGAATACAATCGAAACAAGAAAAAAAAAACAGTACCAAACCACGTAATCGCTACGTATTAATTAAACCCTTGTAATAAACTAGGGTTTATAATCATATTCGGTTATAGATTAACCCATGAATAACAGATATTGTCGATTCAGTAATAAGGATGGTATTAGAGGTATACGAATCAACAAAAGCCGTAACTAGCAATCAAAGAAACCCTTTACTTTAAGGTTTAATATTGAATCGCAGATCGCCAGGGAGGTTTGAGGGCAGAATCCACGATTGATTATAATATTAAGCTAATAAGATTGGATGCAATCGTAAATCAAATAGTCGTCACATGCAAGTAAGACAAAACGAAGACAAAATATTCAAAAGTCTAAAATTTCCTCGTTATAAGCCGGTTTTCGTCCACACAAGTCTTTAAACCTAACTAATAACATCTAGTTTCAAAATATGTTGGCAAATGATTTTTAGGACATGGTTTCCAAGTCCATTTAGTCAACTATATGGTGGTTAGATTATAAAAGTATGTCAAAATTCATCCAACTTTTCGGGTTCGTTTCTCATTCAATAACGGTCCGTTTTACGTGTTTCAAATCGCTAAACTCAATTTAATATGTCTACTTTACATAATTAAAGGCCTCGTTTAATGGTAAGTCATTTTGGTTTTAGTTTTGTACACAAAATGTTTTACCCGTATTTTAGGGTTTTCTAAATAGTTTTGTCAACTTCAAAGGTCCGCAAAACACTCATTTCCAAACGAAATTACGCGTTTCAAAAGCCTAAAATTATCTACTAGAAGTCAAGTTTTCGAATATGAAAGCATTATATCATTCCCATGCACCAATTGTTCCAGTTTATTCGATTTATGTACTGAGGTTAAAGCTTATAGAAAACTGAAAAATTTACTTAACTTGTTTTGGCCATATATCCTTCGTTATTTATCGTCACGGCTCCAACAACTCCCCAGACCTAATTTAAAGTGTCCTCAGAAACTAGTCAGTTTTGCTTTACAAGAGTTGTTGCAATTATTCAAAGTAGTAAACCATTTTCAAAAGTTACAAAATAATTCGTGGTACATCCTAACACATATATAAAAGTGGTTTAATTTCAGTTTTACAAGAAAAATTGTTTAGATATTTTATTTGGGATCATATGCGTGTCGATATTTGGGACAACAAGAGTAGTTTCGCTTTGATTTTTAAAGCAAGTTCTCAACATAGCAAGTGTATAAAAGCATGAAATAAGAACATAAATGATGTATGAAAATGAGTTTGGAATCCTTAAAATGTGTTGTGAATGATTTGTGTCAAAAGAACCCAAGAAAACAAACTAAAAACTCAATATCAAGGACCAAAACCCTATTTTATGAACCCACTCTTAAACCGATCAACCAAAGCTATAAACCAAACTTGAAAAACTCCTTTTCCTGGCCCAAATCTGTCATGAATGAGTGTGGAGAGTGAGAGGATTATGTGAGTTTGTAAGTGTGTGAGATGATGTTATAATTGAGTGCTATTTATAAGTGAATTTGAGGTATGGTCAATAGGTGTTTTAGAGATCACAAGATTATCCAACATTTGATAACGAAACATAACTATTAACTTGTTAAATCAAGGTCTTTAGAAAAATATTTTGGCCAAATTTACATGGTCTTTGAAATGAAAACAATGAAAACTTCAATGCAAATGCCTTCAAATTTTTACCGACGATCACCTAAAATGGATACTCGAAAACGCCAAAATAAAGTTGGTTAGCTCGTAGGTTTAAGAGTTAAACCACCTAAGCGTGACTAATATAGCGAGGAAAATAGTGAACAAGATATACAAATATAAGCACTTAATGAAACCACGATACTTGCGACAACCAAACCTACCAAGGTTGCTAAATACAGGTTGCTAATAGTGGGGAGCTACCCTGATTGTACTATAAAATGCTTTGGCTCCAACATGGAGTTAAATAGTTGCGCATAAATAAAAATATATGATGATACCACACAACAAAGCAAATATTACAATCATAACGCACATATTGGCCGAAAACATGAAATAGTGTATCACATCATGTAAACAATCAAATTATCATTTGAGTATCATTTTTTCCCAAGGAAAAAGATAATGAAAAAGGGCTACGAAAACTTACCTCCACAAGGTATTGCAATGATAATGAGACAAATGCGTAAGCTCAAACGTAACCGAAAGTCTTAATCATGACCTAATTGATTAAGTCGTTTGAGAAAATGTGATATGTACTATATGCATATGAGTTTAAAAAATTCATAATGGCACTTATACACTTGAAATGAGGTTTTATGACTCAACATGAAATAAAACGAAAGTCAAATTATTTATTTATTAAGTTTTAATATTTAAAAGTATATATAAGATCTCCTAACATCAAAAGTCTATAATTTTTTTGGTAAAAGGTCAAAGACCCGGTAAATATATTACTCCAAAAAACGTTTAAGTACAAATGATATAGGTGAATCTCATATCTCAGTCCGTTACATAGGCGAAAAGTTAACATAACAAGATACTTCCTAGCTATTCTCTATATAAGAAAATAAACCACTACTCAAAATATAACATTAGACTCCTATGGAGATAAATTTACTTCCTACCAAGGCCTTGGAGCTTGATACCATATGTGTCATAATAGGCATCCAAATTTCCGGAAGATCGTAAACCCGATCTCGCATAGTTATTATAAGCATAGTCATCAAAGTCATCTTCGCGATCATGACCACCACCAAATAGATTACTGCCTCATCAAAGGTGTTCACAACCTCCTCATCATCACTATCGAATCCAAAATCTCTCCCACCTTAGTGAATGGGTTAACCTCTTAGTCAAAGAAGTAGCGGGAAATCTTATTATAACCCCGATAATCAACCTTTTTAATAGGATTGCCATTATCATCAACAAGAGTAGCTTTTCCATCAATAAGAAGCCTTTCAAATTCCCAAATTTTCTCAACAATAGGGGTAGGACCAACCGCGTTAGCTACCATTGAATCACTTACAAGCGGATCTTGTGATACATTACGTGTCTCGGGAGACTCACCTCCTTTGCTTCCATTGTATTACCGAAACCTCTACACATCAAGAGGATTGCCACATTCATCGAATCGATCGATGAAAAGAAAAGGATTAGATGTAGCAATCTTCGCCCCACTGCATTCAGCCACATCGGTGGCTGCCTTCTTCGCACTATCCACCTTCGGGTTCGGGAGGAGGTGCTTTAGGTTGATACCTAAATTTAGGACCCACTTTAGTAAAACCTCCCTTACCGGAACACTTGGACCACCATTCCTACCCTTATTCTTGTTAGTGACGGCTTGATAACCATCATTAACAACTATTTAGCCGAGTAGAAGTCGAACAGATTTTGGACAATCACTTAGCGATGACCAAACAATTTACACGATCACACCGAGGCGGTTTCCATTCAGATTCCACCAAATATTTTCAATAGCATCCCGTCCCATCATGTAATGGTATCTCAACAAAGGATGCTCTCCCTAAGAACCCGATCCGCTTTAACTTCAATCAAGCACCTAGCAAACTATTTCACCCCATGATTCCAAGCACATTTGACTAGTATAAGAATCTAACATTTTGCGTACGCACAATCAATGTAGCTAGGAGACCGAGACCATCATCGAAAACATAGCAAGTGGGCACATCATGGAATTTAACCCATACCGAATATTAGTCAAATCCTCTTTAAGCAGATTAGTATTCAAAGTCCACGTTTTAAGAATAATTGGTACATTCCTAATCATCCATGGTCCATTTTCAAGCACATCATCAATTATTCTTAAAACAATAGATGGGAAATCTTGCATATTTAAGATACTTGTAATTCCAAGAGGCCCTGCATATTCAAGATACTTGTAGCAACTGTCAGTTTAAAAACGCTTGTTCAAAATGATTTACTCTAGCATGAATGTAGTTGACTTGAGGAGCAATTTCTTTTTCGAGAATCTGTGTCAGTTGTAATGAACACTTGATGATGATGTACCCTCCGAGTAGCTCGGGACACCTCCGAGACGTGTCAAGCCCTTCCACACGAAGGCCCAAGTTAGGATTCAAATATCCATAGGCCAAACGATTCGCTGGTACGAAGGTTACCTAAGGGAATTCGCCACTGAAGCCTTAAGTCCTTCGGTATGGTCGACGAAGGAACGATGGATAAGGAACCTCCGACTTGGTCAAACCCACGATCTCCTCTCTCTGGCTTCCCGTCAAGTCCGAGAACGGGTCACTAACCCTAGCGGTTACCCACAATCATGGGACGCCCCATGATCTCCGACATTCATGCAAGAGTGCCTCTAACCGTATTTCTTCCATTATAAATAGGTTGATGGACAATGGATTATGGTATGCTCATTTCACACGCATCTCTTTACTTTCACATACTTATACAACCATAACCCATACTTACTCTCACGCCGGAGGTGGTTCGCAGGTCCTACCGCGCAATCACTTAACGTAGTGTCTTAGTATTTCTTATTCTCGTGTTACAAAGTAGTCTTGGCCGGAACACACACCCTCATTACTTTGATCCTCATCAAGCCTCGGTATTGCAATCTTTTGCACAATCGGTGGCGCCATCCGGTGGGACCACAACTATTAGTCCCGTAATCACCCGGCCCTAATACCTTAACCAACTACGCTACTTTTCCGGCATGGAACTGTGAAGAGAAGATTCACCTCCACCGTGTTTCTACTCTCGTCCCACTCACCACAACTAACACCGATAACCTCGCCTCATATGAACCTCAACCTTCACCACACGATCTCGTTTGAAACTACTCCCGCATCACGCCTCAACATCCGCTAACCCTATTCCGGACATCACCCCGCCTTCAGAGGCAAACTTTGAGGCCTTAGATTCTTTGCTAAGGGCTCACAAGAGACAAGTTCAGAATACGTAAATGCGAGGGAGTTGGAATACTCCAATGAGGAGTATGACGAGGAGATTGAAGTAGAGGACAGCCTCAACCTATGGGCAGGGACGCCGCCCTCATTTAATGGTTCCCATTCCATTAGAAGGTCAAATGGAAGGACCGTGGGTTTTGAAGAAGGACTCGAGGAAACCGGGTAGAAGGACAAATGCATGGTGAAAGAAGGAGCGAGAACTCCAACGGAGGAAGCAACCCAAGAGGAAATGGAGGGTAAACCCGCCTCCTCTTCTAGCAAAGACATTTGGGAAGAGAAAGAATGGGCCCAAGACCATCCTCTTATGTTTCGAGTATCGGGATCCATCTCCTACTCCAACATGAACCAATTACCCTCCGTGAATGAATCCCTACTTACCTACTCAAACCTACAACACTTACCCTCCAAATGGTTCAATCCCAAACCGAATTACTAGCAGATGCCCTACGGACGATTCCTACACAATCGATGGGAATATACCTCCGACTAAACTTCCACCGCATACCCTACCTATTCACGCCATTTCTAACCCGTATAACCCTACACTGCTTATCCACCTCCATACAACCCTTATGGTGCCAAGTCTCTGAGCTTGCACACCCTTCGTGAAATGGATCGAGGACTACCCTTTACCTAACGGCGTGAAGATGCCTACTCATATAGGCACCTACGATGGAAAAGGTGATCCCGATAACTTTCTCCACTTATTTGAAGGCGCTATCAAAATGCAAAAGTGGGTCATGCCGGTAGCATGTCATATGTTCACTTACACGCCGTAGACTCCGCAAGAATATGGTGGAACGGATGTAAGTCGGAAGCATTGTGAGTCTAGATGATCTTAAGGCTAAGTTCCGCTACACTTTAGCCGCCAGGCACACCAAAACTCACTTAACCGCACACCATCAAACAAAGGGACAACGAAGCACGAGGGCCTTCGTTACTGAGATACACCGATGAAACTCGCAGACATGGGTCTTCACGAAGATCGAGGATCTCCGGTTTGTACATGGCCTCCGAACTCAAGCTTGGTGGAATTCACGCCCACCGATCTTCCCAACACCTACAAGGCCTTGATTGAGAAGGCTTACAACTGGATTGAGTCTAAGGAGGTAGCAAGAAACGGGCTCCGATAGAGCCAAGGAAGCATCCGACAAATTCTCTGAGGGTCCTCCGGAAGGATCCAAAACAAGAAGAAGAACAGAGATCGCTCACCCCTACAACAAAGGCTCGAACCATGGATTTCTAGCAAACTTGGTTAAATCTCCCGAGAAATCCTCGGCAACAGAGAAGGCCGAAAATCCTTTGATCCTCCACCCTGATGATAACACGAGGCAAAGCCGAGACATGTTCAAGCATCGCCATTTCCATGAAGATCATGGACATGACACGAACAACCTAGGGAATTAAAGAAGGTGATCAAGAGGCAGACGATCCGGACAGCTAGCACACCGTCAAAGGCATAAAGAAGGAAAGGACAAATTCTCGACACTCGCCTAGAGAATGAAAGGGGAACAAGAAGGAAACTACGCCCGCAGCTCTGATACTAATGGTACACAAACGCCGACCCTACCTTGAAAAGGAAGGAAGCGTAAGAAGAGTCGAAGTGTAGGGAAATAACCTTTCCCACATATTAGGCGTATACCTTCGACCGATCCGTGATCATCAAGGTACACATATCCAACAGTGGAAGTGAACCGAGCGATATGGATTGCGGAAGCTCTGCGAAATCATCTACGAGCATTCTTTCCTAAAGCTCAAGTCGCCTATACGCCACGGCGGGTCGACTCAAGGCACCGCTAGTAGGGTTCTCTCGTGAACACTCATGGCCTCGGGAGAAGTACTGCTGGAAGTCACCATAGGCGAAGGCCCCTTATCCCGCACGGAGACACTCATTTTCGCCATCGTAAGGTCGATTCTCCTTATAATTTATTAATAGGAGAACAATATGCAAAAATGGGAATTGTTGTTTCTACTATACATGCGGTACGTTAAGTTCCAAACCCCTTTGGAGTAGGAACTGCTCATTCTAGTTATAAAGCGGATAAGGGTGTATATGGTGTCAAAAGATCGAGAGGAATCGGAGGAGCCTCCGATGGCAATTTTAGTTGTACAGATGCAGGAGGTGAGTTGTCGAAACCCTAGCTATCCCGAATGAGAAAGGGTAGTAGGGAAGCAACTCCCGCGAATTTCAAGGCGAAGCTCACGTAATCATTGTACTAACCTTGATGTTTTTGCTTGGAAATATTCTCGACATGATAGGTGTTCCAAGAACATTGTCGATAGATGGACAATTCTTCGAACGGAGCATAAGCTCAATGAGTACAAGCACATTGAGCCCATAAAATGTAAAAGGAGAAGCCTTGCCCCGAGAGAAACGCCGCAGCTTGCAAAGAAGTTGATGAACTTACACAAGTAGGCATCCCGAGGGAGGTTAAATACCAAACTTGGGTGGCCAACCCGGTGCCGGTAAAAAGAGCGACGGAGGTGGCGCATGTGCGTGGATTTCACCGACATCAACAAAGCATGCCCTAAGGATTGCTACCCCTACCCGAAATCGACCGAAGGTAGAATCCTTGGCGTGTTTCGGTTAAAATGCTTCTTAGATGCCTACAAAGGGTACCATCGATCCGATGGCCAAGGAGGACGAGGAAAAGATGACCTTCTACACAAGTAAAGGTGTTCATCGTTACGTAAAGATGCCCTTCGGTTTGAAGAACGCAGGGCTACTTACCGGCCTCGTAGATAAAGCCTTCAACAAACATATAGGCGGGAATCTCAAGCATACGTTGATGACATGGTTATCAAGAGCAAGACCGAGAGGACCTACTCCTTGATGTACAGAAACATTCGATCGCCCGGCAATCAACATGAGTCAACCCTAAGAAATGCTCCTGTGTCGAGGAAGGGCAATTTAGGACATTTGATCACTAAGCGGGGATACGAGCTAATCCTCTAAGGTCAAAGCCATCTCCGATCTCCAACCCCTAAGTGTCTAAAAGATGCAGAGCCCGAATGGGAAGTTGGCAACTTTAAGTCGATTTTTTGTCGAAAGGAGTCGATGTGTCCCTACCCTTCTTCAAGACACTCAAAGGATGCGCGGACAAGAAAACTTTCCAATGGAGCCGGATGTCAAGTAGCCTTCGTAAGATGAAGGAGTTCATTGAATACTTCCAACACTTACAACCCAATCAAAGGCGAAGTGTTGTTCATATACTTGGCATCCTCGCAGAAAGTATTAGCGCATCCTTATGGCGCAGAGAGAAGCGACAGATCCCAATTTACTTTGTTAGCATGGTCCTACAAGGAGTGGAGGTCAACTACCCAACCTTGGAGAAGTTAGTGCTCACTTTAATTTACGCAGCAAGGAGGCTCGACGCTTATTTCCGTGCCCACCCAATTACGGGCCTTAACCGATAAGATATCAAGCATCTTGTCTAAACCTCGAAAAGTCCGGAGGGTGGCTAAATGGGCTATTGAACTCTGGAGAACATGAAATCGAGTTTAAAGGACGAGCTCTATCAAAGGGAAAATTCTTGCAGACTTCTTGGCGTAAACACCTTCCAACTCGATGAAGAAGAGGAAAAGCCCAAAGCTAATCTTTCTCAAGTGCAGTTGAATGGAAGCTTTACACGATGGAGCATCCAGCCTCGATGGCTCGAGCAGCCTAATGTTAGTCACCGAAGGGAAGGAGCATACATATGCTCTTCGGTTTGAGTTCGCCACAAACAACGGTTGGAATACAAGCGCTACTAGCAGGACTCGACTAGCCAAAGATATGGAGGTCAAAACTCACTGCCTTCAGATATTCCCAATTGGTGGTGAAACCATGATGTGTTCCTACGAAGCAAGGCAACCCGTCATCAAACAAGATTTGAAAAGACAAAAGAGATGCTCGAAAACTTCAACTCCTACACCATCCAACATGTTCGTAGGAACCCGAACAAAAAGGCACGACTAAGCAAGCTAGCTTCCATGGCTTTCGCCATCTCACTAAGGAGGTTCTCGTGAAGTCCTTCCCGAAAGATCCATCGCTTTCAAAGAGGTTGCGATGTGATTCACGAAGAAGGAGAGACATGGATGACTCCCATAAGGGAATATTTGATAAGTGGTCTTCCCCAAGATCCCAAGCTTGCAAGAAAGATTCGGGTTAAGTCCCCGCAGATCAGACTAATAGGGAAACCCTATATAGGAGGTCGCTTTATCACCATGGTTACGGCGCGTAGGCCTCAAGCAAGCTTCGAGCATCATAGCCAAGTCCATGAAGGATCTTGTGGTCTCCATGCAGACCTCGCCATTGTCTCAAGATAATGAAGTTGGGCTACTATTGGCCCTCGATGCACGTGGACGCAACCGAAATCATCCTCAAGTGCGAAGCTTGTCGATACACTCAAACGTTCCAAAATGCCAAGCAAGATATGACAAGTGTGACATCCGCGGCCCTTCTCCCAGCTGGGCATCGATATTGTAGGGCCTATGCCTATAGCTCCCGGAGGAGTCAAGTTCTTGCTAGTAGCGATCGACTACTTCACCAAGTGGGTGGAAGCAAAACCCTAGCCTCGTGATGACGGAAGACGATCGAGAAGTTTGTATGGGAACACATTGTGTGCAGATTCGAGTACCCCACATCATCATATCTCGACAACGGAAACAGCTTTGTCGAAGGAGTCTTCTATGACTTCGTCAAGGGCTCAACATAAAGCAATCATGGACACCCGCTCTACCACCCACAAGGTAATGGACAAGTGGAGGTTACAAACAGAGAAATCGTCAAAGGATCGATAAAAGGCTAGGTCGAACTCATCATGGATGGGTGGATGAGCCCTCAAGTCTTATGGGCTCACCGGACACATCCTAAATCAAGCAACGGAGAAACTCCTTCACATCTAACATACGGAATAAGCGGTCATCCTTCGAATTAATTGTACACACGGAGCGTGTGGCAACGTATGATGCCTCCCAAATGATGATAGGATCAGGAAAACCTTGATCTCCTAGAAGAAACAAGAGAAATAGCTCCATCCGAGAAGCAATACACAAACATAAGATCAAGGCTACTATAACAAAGGGTCGACCTTCCACTTTCAAGCCCGGAGAATATGTATCTGCTTTAACAAAGGCAAGCAAAGCGTAGTATCGTGGAAAACTGGGACCAACTTGGGAAGGACCCTACATGGTAGCCGTGGCTCACGGCAAGGGAGCATACAACCGCCACTTTTCTGGAGAACCCATCGACAGACATGGAATGGTACGAACCTTCAAAAGTTCTATGTTTAAAAAGTACTTTAACTTTTTCTTGTAATCAAAAGCTTCTCAAGGAAAGCACACATTATTGGTAGTTGTCTTAGTTTTCATTTCAAGAATGATGTAATCCTCCCTACCAATTCAATGATAAATAAGACATTTCCCACAAATCTCTTGCTTCGTTTCTTAAACACAAAGATTTTTCAAAGCCAACTTAAACATTCACATTAACTCTCCTAGTAGATTTTGGCGCTTGTAAAAAAAAAAAATTTTTAACAAAGCCATGCTATGTAAAGGATTTGAGATAGAGTGGGTCGCGACCCTCTGTCAATGGTCAAGTTGGCCATTATATTCTTGGAGTTGTAATTTACACACAATGAGGTTGTTGAACCTTAGGTTGTAAAATTTAAGCGTCGCAAAAATGGCGTAAGAGAAGTTTACATAACAGACTTAAGCTAAATATGTAGAGGTATGTCCTCTACACTATTGCATTCAAAATATGGGCTATCGTCCTTATACCGCATGAGAGCCTAGACTCCACAATTGTTCTTGGCCCATGGCCATACATCACAAGCATTTAAATTGTTTGGGAAACAAGACACACATTGTCACATAAAATAAATTGTCTTATGGTACATGCCACCTTTGAACCAAATTATCGCTAACAGAGCAGCCTTCATTCTTGTTTCTTCAAGAGGAGTGGAGGAGGTTGCACCGAGACCGGCTTAGTAGACATGGTCTTCTTGGTTTGAGTGGTAGGCTTCAGCTCCGAGGTTTCTTAGACAGAGATCTTCGAGGGTGCCATTGGATCTTTGGTTGCCTCAAGAAGGAAGGAGTACTCTGCAGCTGTAAATGCATTTCCGCCTCATCATATTCAGCCTTCAAGTAGGACGGTAGCATTCAATCTTGGAGAGGTCCACAGCTTACTCGCTTTGGCGGCCTCCAGAGCCAAACACCGTCCATGAAATAGGGTCGACTTGATGACCTTCCACATCCGAGCTCCCAGCTCATCACTGTGGTAGAGCTCCATGGCTATGTAAGGCACCACCTTCAAACAACTTATGCACGATCTTTCCGCAGATCTTATACCTCATTTGCAGCCATCGATCTCCTCCTCAACTTTATCTCTACCTCTCCAAGCCTAACTTTCTCACTTTCCAACCCAAAGACATTTAGCCTCGAGAGCAAGATTCGACCGTGAGAGTAATAACCTTGGCTTCTTCCAGATTAAGATTGCCATGTTCCACGGTCAACTCGAGCTATCTTTTCTCGAAGGTCTTGGACGACATCGGGTTCTTCTCAACGCCCCTCAATCTCGCCACACTTTGCCTCCAATTGGCCACGGTTCGAGCAACCCCGGTCTTGGCATTCAAATGATTATCCATCACCGCCGCCTCGCAACCCCATTATCATGCATGTCACGTAACTTCTCAATGGACATGTTCTCTAGCATATTCTTCCACCGCGAGGATCACATGGTCAACAATCCGATGACAAAGCTAAGGCATTTGGAAGCTCCTTCGCCTCTCGAAGACCTACGAGCAACAAAATATACACAGTTAGCATAATAGCTTATATTTTACCTTCACAATGTCTCATAAGACAAAATACTTACCATGAACCTCAACGGATTCATCGGCACCAAGGCGCACTTGATAAGCTTTCTCGCCTCGGTACTTTTATGCTTCACAACTCTACTCCCGTGAGGTAGGCGGATTCTTCCTTTGTTGGATTTCACGCCTTGGCGCCGTCCCTTTCCTACTCTTTAGCCTATCGCCTATTCTGTTGAGCTAACGACGGGACATCCTCATCCGCAGGATCGCTCGAGTCAAGAATGTTCTCCACCGGTTGGGATGCGACCACCACAATAGACGTGGGGTGCCAATGAAATAGGCTCGCTTTGGAATGCTTACCTCATTGTTATTCACATATGTTGAAGGGAGCCAACGCCATAAGACTCATCGACTTTCTCCGAGCATGAAACTTAAATCTTCATCAAATTCTTGGAACATGAAGTTTCGAACGACATCTCTCGCAAAATAGAAGCAACAAGAAATAAATATCGCTACATTGGTCCTATTTAAATAAAAGTGGATAAACATACTTTGTCCTTGGTATATGATCATAGGCTTCTTGGGAGACCCTCCCAACTCGAGCAATCCCACCATGTATAAGATGGCTTCAGGAATACTTGCACATCCATTGTGGTACTTTGCCAAACGCAGTAACAAGGATCACTCCGAACCTCGTAGGGCGGGGGTCATTATACCGCTTAGCATTATACCTATTCTCCTTGTTTAGCAACTCACGAATATGTAGGGGAACAATAGTGTCTTGCACGTAGAAAAGCTACCCTTCCAACCCGATATGTTTGTATACACTTTCTCAAACAGATTGGGTACATCCGCTCGTATATTTTGCTAGTGTCAACCAATTGCCCCGGGTATAGGTTCAAGAATCCTCTTAAAACTGTCAAGGTTGGTTCATATCCGTAGGCTTTGCACATCACTATGAATGTAGTCAATTTGGCAAACCCAAAAGGATTGAATCTAGAGATATGAACTTTATAGTACTGCATAAATTCCAAAATCAATGGGTGCAGTGGAATCCTAAGGTTTGAGTGACTAAATGCATGGGTGTACAACCCTACGAAACCTGGAGGGGCCTCAAAGATACCCTGAGTGGGTTTGGGTAACATCACTTTATGTTCTATTGGAATAGGATAATCGGCTAAATGATCATGCAAATCTTCAGCATACAAAGTGCACTTTTGTTGTTTTATAATAAACTTAGAATCCATGTTCCTATTTTTTGAAACAATCTACAAGAGGAGAAAAGTGTTTACCTTGGTTTTCGAGGATGGGGCGCTTGAAAGTTTACTGCGTGTAAATGAAGACGGAGAGAGTAAAAGTATTTTAGGGTTTCATCATATTCCCCTTAAATAGCCCTTTTTACCGTCTCCTAATTCATACGTGTGTCCATCTAGATTATTCTTATCCAAGCCAAGCCACTTTTTAAATTTTAAATAAAGACTTTTGGTCTCCGGGTTACATGGGGATAAGTGATCACTGTAGCGGGCAGTTGGATGATTTAATTAGCATTGAATGTGCTTGGTTAAGTTGCGTAGTTACCTCCCAACTAGCATATTTAGCAGCATGATGGTGTTTTTTCGAAGAATGAAGTCGAAAGCAATGCCTCCTCGCTCATATGCATCACTTTCGACCGGGGCTTGATGATGTACCTCCGAGTAGCTCAAGGACACCTCCGAGACGTGTCGAAGCCCTTCCATACGAAGGCCCAAGTTAGGATTCTCAAATATCCATAGGCGCCAAACCATTCGCTGGTAAAGGTTACCTAAGGGGAATTCGCAACTGAAGCCTTGCCCTTCGGGGTATGGTCGACGAAGGAACGATGGATAAGGAACCTCCTCGACTTGGTCAAACCCACGATCTCCTCTCTCTCTGGCTTCCCGTCAAGTCCGAGAACGCTGGTCACTAACCCCAGCGGTTACCCACAATCATGGGACGCCCCATGATCTCCGACATTCATGCAAGAGTGCCTCTAACCGTATTTCTTCCATTATAAATAGGTTAGACGGACAATGGATTATGGTATGCTCATTTCACACTCATCTCTTTACTTTCACATACTTATACAACCATAACCCATACTTACCCTCACGGAGGTGGTTCGCAGGTCCTACCCCTGCGCAATCACTTAACGTAGTGTCTTAGTATTTTTTTATTCTCATGTTACAGGCGAATCTTGGCTGGAACACACACCCCTCATTACTTTGATCCTCATCGAAGCCTGGTAGTGCAATCTTTTGCACAATCACTTGACATCTAATTTTTCTTAGTTAGTCTCATTTTTTATTCTAAAGTCTTTTGACGTTGCTTAACTCTGGATTTTACATCATCAAGAAATCCTCTCGCAGGACTCGATTTTGGAGTACCGTCAGAAGATAACTCATGTTTTTTTAAAGTTTGTGTTGAGTCAACTTTTGTTTTTGAAACTGATTTAGAAAACTACATTCAAAAATTTGATTTAGAAAGGCTAGAGAAAGACGAGTGCAACTAGTCTTCTCTTTTGGTGAAAAAAAAGCAAGTTTGTTTATTTTAGCATAATCAGGTGCTGTAGTTTCTAAATTTTTTGCTTTCAATTTTGATCGACTCTATTTGGCAACTTCTCGTGTCTTCTTAGAATCCGTTAAGGTAACAGGATCAAGTTCTTTTAACATAGTATTACCATTATATAAAACATTATGTTCTTTCTGAGTTTTCTTGAGATAACAAGGATTTTTGTAACCTAGAGCCATTTTCTGAGTTGTATGATAAAACTAATCTTGTTTGGTCAGAAGCATTAGAAATGTTTGAATCGAGTGACCAGCTTTTACCAGAATGTTTTCTAATTCTTTGATCTTGTTTGTTGACTCTATAATTTTGTCTAAAAGTTTATCTTCTTTCTTTGCAAAGTCCTTTTTCAGCTCATCCCATTCTTTTTCAAGATTGGTGTAAGCTGATTTTTGTTTTGAAAGTTATTTTGAAGATCAGAATATTCCACTTTTAAAGATTTGATTGTTTTGTTGGAACTTATTTGAAGTTCGTCAAATTTTTTTTTTCAATTTCATTTCTTTAACAAGTAACTACTAGTAACCAATTTCAAATTCTGACTTACATTGTTAATCAATTTGAAAACTTTTTTCATTTTCCTTGTATCTCTCAAGCTCAGTGGTCAATATCTCATTCGCGGCTATAACTTCACGATTGACCATTTTAACTTTTTCAATTTCAATGCTACAATAATGAATTAATTATTCAAATAAAGCACGTGTTTCCTCATCAGTCTCTGTGTAACTGAGCTTCTACTAAGATCCATAGCTGGAGTTGTAGGGTTAATATTGCTACTACTCGGCTATTCCAAGTATGTATCATAAGTGGGTGCTGGAGTCTCAGAATGTTGTTCCTCATGAGTAGACACATCAAATATGACATTATGATAGCATGGATCAATGATTGATACCTCAGAAATTGCATTGGTGTCATAAACAGGAGTTGTGTCAAAATCGGTGTCATACTTAGCCTCACAAGATTTGCCATAAAGATGCGGTTTGCATTAATTTCTTCTCGCTCTTCCATATCATCCATAAGGGCATAAAATCATTTTCCTCAGCATTCAAAATCCCTGCTACTTCCTTCTGTCCTAACATCAACGCTTTCTGAAGATACGTTGCATCCCTCTTTCTCGGCTTCGTATGGCAATTTTGTGCAATATGACTTTGTCCACGACAGTTGTAACACGTTATCTGATTACCCTGATTTACATTTCATAATTCCCAGTAATTGGAGCAGCAACATTCCCATTTGGATTACCCACTTTTTGATTCCTAACATTCTAAAGCATTTTCCCAACATTCTAACCCATCTGATTCCCAACATTCTGACCCATCTGATTACCATTATACGAAACCATATGATTTCTTTCAAATTGACCCGTATTCTGCATATGCTGATTACCCATCTGAAAGCCAGTGGCATATCGCTGCAGATTCCCAATAACTCTAACCATTTGTCCTCCTTGACCCATATTCATACCTGGTTGTGCAATCTACCTGTTGCGAATGTTTGATAAAATCTTTTGGTTGTTGTTAGTTAGTATAGAATAGCGTGCTTTGAATTCCTTAGTTAAATAAGAAAATGCTTGAGTCAAATCTTCTTGTTCTGAATCGATATCATTGATTCCTGGTTCCTGGTATTGTGGATACTGTTGTTGTTGCATGACTTGTTGTTGTGGGTAGAAGTGTTGTTGTGGGATGACAGCGGTTTGTTGTTATGGAATGTATTGTTGCATGTAGTTGTTAGTGGAATATGATGAAGGTTGATGTTGTTTTCTTACTGAATAAGAAGCTTGTGTCTTAGCAATCAATGCAAGAGAATCACGGTTCTTAGCAATTAGTTATTTGCTGACTTCATTTGCCTCAGCCTGATTCAGCTTCAAGAAATTTTACAACTGATCATAGTCAACCTCATGAAAGTTCTTTGTCTGATAAACGATTGTGACATATCGTTCCCATTTAGGTTGTAGCTCGTTCAAGAACTTGGAGTTGTTAGCTATGTTTCTTAGTGATAGGTTAAATCTGGAGAGATCATTCATGATCATAAAGAATTTGTGATAGTACGACTCTATTAATTCTCCTGGAATGGATGTGAACTTATGTTACTCTTTCAGAAGCTGTGTTTCCATCTCTTGTTTTCCGATGTCAGTCCCGTACATTAACATCTTAACATGTTCCTGATGCGCGTACGAAGCGCGTTCTGGGTCAAAGGAACTTCCTTTTCTTCGAGCAAGTTTTTCAACACCCTAGGCAGTGAACCTAATCGTTGTAGTGTAGTATTGGGTAAGCCTCTGAGATTGATATCGTTCTCTAGGGGAATATAAATGCTAGCAAGAAGTGTACTACACTAAGGTTGGGGGTTGAGGATGATTTTTTTTTATCTTTTTATAATTGTTTAGAGAGCTAAGGTCGGGGCAATTGGATTGGGGGTGGTACTTCTATCAATTACTCTACTATTCTAATTATCTAATACTACGGGTAGCTATGTCTTTTTGACGTGTGCTCGTATGACAATTAAAAAATGTGTTTACCTAGATACTATTACTCCCAAGTTATCTTTTATTGATGGTTGAATTGTCACGTCCTTATTCTTAACGCGTTGTGCTTCCCAAAATCGTAGGGTGTGCATATGCCCTAACTCTTTGAGGTCACCTTTGTGTTTAGTCTACGAAATCCTCTAATTCATTCATAAACTAACTTTCACAAAGATTATTCAAGCATTAAACACAACGATAGCCTAGTTGCACTCCTAAGCCAATTACAATTAAGATAAGAGATAACCTAAGAATAATTAATAACTAGGTTTCATAGATCTAAGCAAACACACAAGAAATTTAGCTAGACATGTTAAACAAGCAAGCATACACAATCAATGGAAGACATAATGATAATATTGGATTAAAACACTTATCTTGATGTGTAAAATAAGGTTTGGGACCCTAAGATATTGTCCAAGTCGGACTACAAACTTTTCGGGTTTTTACTCCAAAAGTCTACCTCTCAAAATACAGAAAAATCAAATTCTATATACAGATTTACACTTGCGACGGTGTCCCCTTATAGGTGGGACGCCGTAAGATAGCCGTCATTAGATTTTTCGTCTTGGCCAAGTTATCGATGGGACGGCGTCATCTTAGAGTTGTGACGCCGTCATTCTTCATGCGGGACGCCGTCTTGTTTCGGATCCGGGCCGTCCCGAGATGAAAAGTTTGAGTGCGCCTTTCTTCTTCAAAGCTCGACGCCGTCCAGTTGTATGAGCAAAAATTCTACCGAGCCGTCGGTGCATGTTTTATCAAATCAGTATAGAGGGACGGCCGCTTTTGATTGGGACGTCGTCAGTTCAAGTTGAGAAGCTTGAGTGGCTTCGATCTTAACTTTGCCATTTTCTTCATATATTCACTCTTTTCGTCCAAATATGCATCATTCCAAGATTTTGCTTCCAAGAGACCTAAAAGCGAAAAGGAATAAAATTAAGCAAAGAACGGATATAAAGTGGTCGATTAAGGGCTTAAATGACCCCTTAAAAGTGTCGCTTTAAATCCTTATCAAATATCCCTACACTTGGTATTTGCTTGTCCTCAAGCAAATGTGCTTTTGGCCAATCAATCTATAAGTTAGGGGCATGAAGCATGGGTTTAAAATAATTCATAACAAGTAAAAGCACCAATAGTCATAACAAGCAATCGAAATTATACACTAGCACCTTACAAGTGGTGTTTGGATTCTCTCATCTCTCGGGTTTATATGAAATATAATAAATGGAAATGGAAGATAAACACTCGTTACCTGGCATAGTACATAGAATACCATAAGCTTGAGACTCGATGAAACCTCCACCGCTTTGGGGTAAGCACCTAGGAACAACTATCTAAGAGGTCTTTAAAAGGGTTGTAACGTTATGTTTACGGTAGGGAAACAAAGGGTTTTGTTGGATAGGCGATTTAGTGGTGGCAAGTCAAAAATCTTATGTTACAAGCATGAAAAGCGTGGCGTTGCTAAGCCAAGACTCGACTCGCTAACTCTAGATATCTTGAAACAAACAAACATAAATTTAAAGATAGATGTAGGATGGAAGCCCGTATGTTTTTCTTTTTCTTTTCTTTTTTTTTTCTTTTTTTTTCATACACTTTTACTCTACCATCCTCTAAGATAACATCAAAATATAAGGGATTTATAGGAGCATCCCTACACTTGAGTTTTTATTTCTCTAACACTATTTGACCCGATTTGAAAAGATCAAAACACTTGGAGTTTTTAATTACGTAGACAAAGGGAATTTGAATTTAACGTTCCTTCCCGTTACTTCATAAAATATTACTTTTACCCATGAGTCCCAATCATCCCAAAACTGTGTACAAAAGATATGACTCGACTTAACAACCATGCAAGCAACTAGATAATTGAACTAAAGGTTAAGTAGTGATAACAATAATGCACTAAAGGTGAGTGCAAACAAGGTAGGCTAAGGCGATTTGGGTGTACATTTGGGGGTGGATTGTAAACAATGATCTTCATTGATATTTCAAAAAACCGAAACATCACGAGAACTGCGAAAAGGATTGGCTCTGAGGGGTTAACTAGGGATATCATGTACTAAAGATGAGTACATCGCAAGGGTGTGGGGTAATTACTCGACCGATGTGGAAGAAGTAATTAAAATACAGGTTTCAAACAAGGCTTATCCTAATGCCTCTTATCATTTAGTTATTCCTAACTACACAAGTGTAGTCTCACTAGCGATCTCGGAAAACATCACAAAAAAAGTTCTAGAATCTATTATGCCACCAGTACACTCTCTAAGCATTAAAGGTGAATGCTTTTATTCCTAAAGATCTAGGGGCGAACCTCACATTTTTGGGGTGGAATTTGAGTGGTAAACGGTTTTTGTGCTAGTCATATAACTCCTATCCATGAGACGCTTTATTAAGACTAAAGTTTTAGCTCGTACATGTCATAAAAAATTTTAAATTCGATGCTAATATTGCCCTAACCAATATCTCTCATAGTTATTACACAAATGACCAAGGACAAAACAAATAATCAAGGATAAACATAGTTTCAAAACTTCCCGTTTTATTCTCCCTCCCTACACTTAAACTGAACATTGTCCCCAATATTCCCCGAAAGTATCAAAGTTATGATAAAGGAATGTAAGTAAAAAAGAAAGAAACTAGTACTCCCCTGATTAGCTCGGTAGGATCTGTGTGAAGTTGCGGCTAAATTCTTTTCCAAGAAGAATGTATACGTGATAAGCCATCCAATGTTAAGTTTCTTCTTCTTGCCAAATATAACCTGCACACTTTAAGAAAACAGACGAAACCTTCGCGTAAAATCGGCGGTAAAACTATATATGACACAACTTCATACGCTTACACAGTAGCGCTCGGGGTCAAAGGAACTTCCTTTTCGTCGAGCAAGTTTTTCAACACCCTAGGTAGTGAACCTAATCGTTGTAGTGTAGTATTAGGTAAGCCACGGAATTGATATCGCTCTCTAGGGAATAGGAATGCTAGTGAGAAGTTACCGCTAAGGTTGGGGTTGAGGAAGATTATTTTTATCTTTTATGTTTTTTAGAAAAGGAAAAATACTAATCTCGGGTTTGATTGGGGGTTGGTATTTCACCGATTACTCTACTATTATCTAATTATCTAAACTAAGGTGGTGGTAGTCTATGTCTAATTATTGTGTGCTCGTATGATAGTTTAAAGATGTGTTTACTTAGGTTTTACTACTCCTTAATTATCTTCTATTGGTGGTTGAATTGTCACGCCCTTATTCCTAGTTGCGTTGTGTGTCTAAAGTTGTGGTATCGTTTCTCCCAACTCTTTGAAGTTACCAAAGGGTCTCGTCTACAAAACCCACTAGGGATGATAAACTCTAACTCTAAGGCCTCTTTGGATAGTTTAGCTTACAACAACTCAAAGTGCTATAACCTAAGGGTCACAAAGATTAATCAAGCATTAAGTACAAACGAATGACCTATCGCATTACTAGATCATTAATCAACTAAGATAAGAAACAACCAATCAATATTCAATAATTAAGTTTCATATTCCTAAGCAAACACACAAGTAAATTAGCCGGACATGGAGAACATGCAAGCACACACAAATAATTGAAGACATAATTAAATTAATGAAGTAAACAACTTATCTTGGTGTAAGATAGGGTTTAGAACCCTAAAATACGACCTTGGTTTGGTTTAGGTTTTACTCAAAAGTTTACCCAAAAGACTACTCTAAAACCGAAAAATTCGGATTCTATATATAAGATTACATGTGCGATGGCGCACCTTATGATTTGTGACGCCGTCGTGTCGCCGTCATTAGGGTTTCGCCTTGGCCAAGTTAATCTTGCGACGGCGCACCTTATGCTTGTGACGCCGCCCTCTTTAGCTTCGGCGACGCCGCCTGATTGAATCTAGGCCGCCCGAGTTGCGACGGCCTACTCTTTTAAAGCCCGACGCCGCCCTCCAAAACTAGCAATTTCTCTTCCGAGTCATTAAATTCCTCCGACGGCGTCATAGACAAAGGACGCCGCCCCTTTAATTTAGCACTTGAGTGTCTCGATTCTTGACTTTGGCCATTTTCTTCATATATCCGCCTTTTCGTCCAAATAAGTGTCATTACAGCTAGCTTGCCTTCAAGAGACCTAAAAGTGAAAAGGAACGATATTAAGCAATAACGGATACAAAAGTGATCAAATAAGGGCTTAAACGACCCTCAAAATGTACATTTTAAAACCTTATCAAATATCCCTACACTTGGTATTTGCTTGTCCTCAAGCAAATGTGCTTTTAGCCAATTAATTTATAAGTTAGGGGTCATGAAGCATTGGTTTAAAACAGTCCACAACACATATAAGCCCATAAAAGTCATAACAAGCACGGAATTACATACTAGCACCTCACATGGGGTGTTTGGATACTCACATCTCTCTCGTGTATATGAAATATAACAAGTTGGAAATGGAAGATAAACACTCATTAACCGGTCCTAGTACATAGATTACCATAGGCTTGAGAATAGATCAAACCTCCATCGCTTACGCGTAAGCACCTAGGAAAGACTATCAAAGAGGTCTTTAAAGGGTTGTAACGTTAGGCTTACTGGTAGGAAACAAAGGGTTTGGTGGGATAGGCTATTTAGTGGTGGCAAGTCAAAATCTCTATGTTACAAGCATACGAAGAATGGCGCTCCTAAGCCAAGACTCGACACTCTAAACTCTAGATAACTAAACAAACAAACATAAATTTAAAGGATAGATGTAGGATGGTAGCCTGTTTTTTTTTTTTTTTTACACTTTTTTTTTTTTTTTCTTTTTTTTTTTTTTTTTTTTTTTTTTTTTTTTTTTATACACTTTTACTATACCATCCTCTACGATAACATCAAAATAATAGGGATTTATAGCACATCCCTACACTTGAGTTTTTATTACTCTAACACTAATATGACCCAATTGAAAAGATCAAAACACTTGGAGTACGTTATTACGCAGATAAGGGAATTGGCGTCCCTTTTAGTCATTTAAAACTTTAACTTTTCCCATGAGTCCCAATCGTCCCAAAACTGTGTACAAAAGATATGACTCGACTTAGCAACTCATGCAAGTAATTAGATAATTGAACTAAGGGTTTAGGGTGATAACAATAATGCACTAAAAGTGAGTGCATACAAGGTAGGCTAAGGCGATTTGGGTATACATTTGGGGTGGGGTAAACAATGTTTTCATTGATATTCGAAAACCGAAACATCACGAGAACCGCGAAAAGGATAGGCTCAGAGTTTAACTAGGGGTATCGTGTACTAAATATGAGTACAACGCAAAGGTGTGGGGAATTACTCAACCGATGTGGAAGAAGTAATTATATTACTGGTATCAAACAAGGTTTATCCTAATGCCTCTTATCATTTAGTTATTCCTAACTACACAAGTGTAGTCTCACTAGCGATCTCGAATGCATCACAAAACAAGTTCTAGAATCTAATATACTACCGGTTCACACTCTAAGCATTGAAGATGAATGCTTCAATTCTACTAATCTAAGGGCGATCCTCACATTTTGGTGGAATTTAAGTGGTAAAGGGTTTTGTGCTAGTCATATAACTTCCTATCCGTGAGACGCTTTTGTTAAGACTAATGGCCCACTCCTATATGTCATGAAAAAATTTAAATTTGGTGCCAAAATTACCCTAACCGACATTTTCTCATGGTTTATTACGCAAATGCAATTAGACAAAGCAAATAATCAAGGATAAGCATAGTTTCAAAGTTCCGCTTTTATTTTCCCTCCCTACATTTAAACCAACATTGTCCCCAATGTTCCCAAAGTATCAAAGTTATGATAAAAGAAGGTAATTAAAAACGAAAGAAACTAATACTCCCGATTAGCTCGGTAGGATCCTTGTAAAGTGGTGGTTAAACTCTTTTCCAAGAAGAATTATTATGTGAAAAGCTCCTTCCAATCTTATGTAACTTCTTCTTGACAAACTAAACCTCCGCACACTTGAAGAAAACAAACGAAACCTTCGTAAAATCGGCGGTAATAACATATATAAGACTCGATTTAAACTAGGATATAATGCTTTTGGAATGGATGTTTACTGAATTTCTAAGAAAATTAAGACCGGAAAATTCCAAAAATTTATAAGTAGCTCGAAAAACGAGAAAAGTAATCGATGTTTTACTCCTTCCCGACGCCACAAGTTGCAATCTGATGCCGTGGTTATCCCGACAAAACCGGTCTCGATTTTACGGAAAAATTTCGAAAATTTACATCTTTAGAATGGAAAAATTTCGCAAAACATCCATTATGACTCGATACAAGCATTTGACTCGAACAAACAAACATAAATATCTTTTAATTAATTGTTATTCTCATGTTTACGTTTTTGAAAACGTGTGTAATCCTCCCACACTTATCCCTTATGTGAAGTAGTGGTTAAATCCTTTCCAAGAAGAATGTATGCGTGAAAAGCTCCTTCCAACTTATGTAACTTCTTCTTGATAAACAAAACCCACACTTGAAGAAAACAAACGAAACCTTCGTAAAATCGGTGAATAATATATAAGACTAGATTTAAACTAGGATATAATGCTTGTGGAATGGATGTTTACGTAATTTCTAAGAAAATTAAGACCGAAAATTCTAAAAATTTTAAGTAGCTCGAAAACGAGAAAAAGTAATCGATGTTTTACTCCTTCCCGACGCCGTCGAGTTGCAATCTGACGCAAAGTTATCCCGACAAAACCGGTCTCGCGATTTTCTCGAAAAATTACGGAAAATTTATATCTTTAGAATCTGGAAAATTTCGCAAAACATCCATTATGACTCGATACAAGCATTTGACTCGAACAAACACGCAAATATATCTTTTAATTAATTGTTATTCTCATGTTCACGTTTCTTATGAAAACGTGTGTAATCCTCCCTACACTTATCCTTTATGTAAAATACCTTTATATGCAATTAAGACGAGGTTAAAAACAAAATAAAGCATTTTTACAAATTTAAACATGAGAATAAACAATCAATAAAAGATATATGACACTAACAAGCAAACAATTAAGCATGGGTTGCCTCCCACGAAGCGCTTTTCTTTATTTAAGAGTCTTTTAGCTAGACTCATAGTCGTGTTCCTACGTGACGATATAAGTAAGCTTGTCCTTAACAATGTCATAAGGATCAAACTTATCATTTAGGTTCCTAGTAGTACGTTCGGTTCGATATGCTTTTTCAAACTTTTCTCCATCGGGATCATAGATTGTTATCCTAATGTGCCATTCTCCATTTCCATTACTAGGCGATCTACTCCAATCCCACTTATGTTTAGGCTTCAATTTTCCACCTATTCATAACGAGGTTGACGGCAAACTTCCTAAGAACTCGGTCATCTTCCTAAATACTAAAGCGTCTTCGAACGGGTTTACTTCCATGTCTCTAGCCATCTCTTTTCATGGAAAGTTGCTTTGCTAGCAAAGGCATCATCTAAATAGAAAGGTCGTTGGGGCCTATGAGGTTTTTATCAATCCAAGGTCCATATCTAGAAGGTGTTCTATCCATCTTAATCTCATGTGGAATTTCCTCCTTTGTAGTATGTATGCCTTTTGACATCGTGAATCGACCTAGCACTACCTTCTCCTACCACTATCTTGGACATCTTACAATCAATGATGGCACTAGCGGTAGCTAAGAATCCTCTTCCTACAAGTAATGGGCATGTCGGTTCCTTATTCATGTCAAGCACATGGAAATCGCCAAAAGAGTTAAATCTCCTCGTGTACTACCATGTCTTTTATTATCCCTACCGGATATGAAACACTACCGTCGCTAGACCTAAAATGGTTTCGTTGGTTCTATTTTACCTAGGTTAAGGCTTCTATGGAGGACAACGGAACAAGATTGATGCATGATCCTAAGTCGGCTAGAGCATCGAGAGGTTTGGAAGTTCCAAGCCTACACGGAAGAGTAAATAGCCCTGGATCGTCTAACTTTTAGGTAGATTATTTCGCATAAAGGCGGACCCATGTTTTCCAAGTTTAAGTTCTAACTCATATTTTCTTTCAAAGCATTATAATAAGGTGCATGAGCTAAGACTTCAAGAACCGGTTTTCTTGATGGAGTTCCTTGTACCCTCCTCTAGATTGGGTTTGGGTTCTTGGTTGACGGTTTCTCAAGAGTAGGTTCTACCAATGGTGCAGGGGCCTTGGTACCTAAATTTGGATTGCTTAAAACCCTTGTTGATAGCATTCACCGAGTGAACCGTTGGGTGTGAGGACATGGATGTGTACTCTCCCAGGTGAACAAGAACATGAAGTTGACGAAATCGAATTTACTTTTGGGTTCTTTATGGTATCACTTGGAAGTGCTCCAATTTCTCGCTCATTGAAGGCTTTTAAGAGTGCATCAAGCTTGTTTGTCATCTCGCTTGCTTTCGCTTAAAATCGGCTTCAAGCTTAGTCAATCGAATCTCTTGAGATGACATGAATCTAGATGCAATGGCCTCAAGATTAGTGGGGTTCCCGGTGTTTAGAGAATTGAACCTATTGGGTGGACTAGATGAGCTTTGGGGTGTACTTGAGTTTTGATTCCACTTAAGGTAATGGTGATTTCTCCATTAGGGGTTGTAAGAGTTTCCTAAGTTGTTTTGTTCGGGCTTGAAAGTGTACCACTTCTCCCCGCTCCGCCGGTACGCGCGGAGGCGTAGTCCGCAAAGCTTGTTCGGGAGTCTTGTGCAATCACGAGTGTCATGGGACCACTACATAATTCACAAGGTAGAGTGATTTTATTCACTTGATGTGAAGACTTAGGATTTTGTAGGAGCTCATGAGGAATTTTACTTGATCTTCAAGTTCAAGCATCCTACGGCGGAAGGTTGTGAGTCAATTGGAGGCAAGAGATTGCCTTAACAGCTTTGGGCAACTCACGGGGTCATTCCAACTTTCGTTGTCATAGAGAGCAAGGTCCTCTATTATACCCCATGATTCTTCCGCTGTTCACTAAGTTTTCCACCGCCGCTTGGTCAATGGATCGCTTAGTGGGGAAGTTGACATGATCATAAAAGATTTGGACTTGGAGCCAAAGATCAATGCCATGATGAGGACTTTATGAAGTAAGTCCTGAATCGAGTCCATGCTTCAGAGAGATTCACCTGACGTTGTTGGAACATCAAGATGTCATTCCTAAGTTTGGTGGTTCTCCCCGTGGGAAAAATTAAGCAAGGAAACGAGTGGTAAGATCATCCCAACTTGAGATGGAGCCGCTGGAAGTCGCTCAAGCCAATTACTAGCTTGGTCCCATAGAGAGAATTGGAAGAGACGCAGACGCGCGGTCTCCCGAGTAGTAGCATCAAGGTCGATGGAATCGACAATTTTGAGGAAATCCTCGAGATGTCGATTTGGATCTTCTGAACGAAGTCCATGGAATGCACATCCATTTTGCACCAACCGGATGGTGTCGGATCGCAGGCCGTAATTGGGCTTGGTCGGGAAGCTCAATGGTGTTCCTATAGCCTAGGTGGCTAGGTCTCAGTATTCACCAAGAGTACGGTCATTGGTGGGACAATGATTTGAGGGGTTTTCACCTTCCATGATGAAAAGTGATGGGGTTACAACAAAGGTCACGAAGAAGGGGATAGACTAAAAGGAAGCTAAAATGAGAAAAAGTTTACTTGATAGGAATCAAGCAAAGAAACCTAAACGAGGTGGACTACTAACTAGCTATTCTATTCCCGGCAATGCGCCAAAACTTGATACGCTTACACGCTGTTCGGGGTCAAAGGAACTTCCTTTCGTCGAGCAAGTTTTTCAACACCCCAGGCGTGAACCTAATCATTGTAGTGTAGTATTAGGGTAAGCCACGGAATTGATATCGTTCTCTAGGGAATAGGAATGCTAGTGAGAAGTTACTACGCTAAGGTTGGGGTTGAGGAAGATTATTTTTTATCTTTTATGTTTTTAGAAAAGGAAAAATACGAATCTCGGGGTTTGGATTTGGGGGTTGGTATTTCTACCGATTACTCTACTATTATCTAATTATCTAAACTAAGGTGGTGGTAGTCTATGTCTAATTATTGTGTGCTCGTATGATAGTTTAAAGATGTGTTTATTTAGGTTTTACTACCCTTAATTATCTTCTATTGGTGGTTGAATTGTCACGTCCTTATTCCTAGTTGCGTTGTGTATCTAAAGTTGTAGGTATGCTTTCTCCCTAACTCTTTGAAGTTACCAAAGGGTCTCGCCTACAAAACCCACTAGGGATGATAAACTCTAACTCTAAGGCCTCTTTGGATAGTTTAGCTTACAACAACTCAAAGTGCTATAACCTAAGGGTCACAAAGATTAATCAAGCATTATACACAACGAATGACCTATCGCATTACTAGATCATTAATCAACTAAGATAAGAAACAACCAATCAATATTCAATAATTAAGTTTCATATTCCCTAAGCAAACACACAAGTAAATTAGCCGGACATGGAGAACATGCAAGCATACACACAAATAATTGAAGACATAATTAAATTAATGAAGTAAACAACTTATCTTGGTGTAAGATAGGGTTTAGAACCCTAAAATACGACCTTGGTTCGGTTTAGGTTTTACTCCAAAAGTTTACCCAAAATACTACTCTAAAACCGAAAATCCGGATTCTATATATAAGATTACATGTGCGACGGCGTCACCTTATGATTTGTGACGCCGTCGTGTCGCCGCTCATTGTGGTTTCGTCTTGGCTGTTAATCTTACGACGGCGCCACCTTATGCTTGTGACGCCGTCCTCTTTAGCTTCGACGCTCGGATTGAATCTAGGCCGTTCGAGTTGCGACGCCTACTCTTTTAAAGCCCGCCGTCCTCCAAAAACTAGCAATTTCTCTTCCGAGCCGTCACAAATTCCTCCGACGGCGTCATAGATTAAGATGTGACGTCCCCTTGTAATTTAGCACTTGAGTGTCTCGATTCTTGACTTTGGCCATTTTCTTCACATATCCGCCTTTTCGTCCAAATAAGTGCCATTACGCCAGCTTTGCCTTCAAGAGACCTAAAAGTGAAAAGGAACGATATTAAGCAATAACGGATACAAAAGTGATCAAATAGGGGCTTAAACGACCCCTCAAAAAGGTACATTTTAAAACCTTATCACAACTACACTAGGATTTAATGCTTGTAGAATGAATGTTTACAGATTTTCTGGAAAATTAAGACCTGAAAATTTCTAAAAATTTATAAATAGCACAGAAAACAAAAAAAAAATTGATAAGTTGTTTCTGCTAGACCTTACGTTGTCGTTTTAATCTCGACGTCGTCAGTTGTCATGACAGAAATCGGTCTCACATTTTCCCGAAAAAATTCGGAAAATTTACACCTTTATAACTGGAAAATTCCGCAAAACATCCATTATGACTCCACACAAGCATTTAACTCTAACAAACACACATATATATCAATTTCACTAATTTTAATTCTCATGTTCATGTTCTTGAAAAACGTATGTAATCTTCTCTACACTTATCTTTTTGTAAAATACCTTTATATGTAATTACGACGAGGTTAAAGAAAAAATAAAGCATTTTCACAAAATCAAACATAAGAACATACAACAATGAAAAGATATATGATACACAAACAAGCGAAAAATTAAGCATGGGTTGCCTCCCATGAAGCGCTTTTCTTTATTTATGAGTCTTGTAGCTAGACTCGAAGTCGTGCTCCTACGTTGTCTCGTGAACGCTCACGTGCCCATACCTAAGCCACTCTAATGTCCTTTCGTCTTTCTTATAATCATTTCCTAGCTCGAGGCACCTTTTATAATATCTCTTAGTTTTCTCATACGGATACCTAATTCCATTTTGTTTATCCCTTTCACTAAGTAGTGGAATAGGAGTCATTCGATCACATGCCTCAATATCCTTGTGTTTAAATCTAGGGTGAGCACGGGGCATTAAGTAGACAAAATCTTCAACTTCATTAGAGAATGTAATTAAACCATCAATCATTCGTTCATTCAACTTAGTCATTCTCTTAAAGGGTTTTCCAAACATCACTTGAGTGAGGTCTTTATCAATAAATTCTCCTAAATCTTGTAAGACCATGAATTCAACCAAATAAGTAAAACTTCCAACAAACAGATGCAAATGAGTGACCGCATCAACAACATTATTCCCTTGATAAGCTAACTCGCTTACCTTAATTTTTTGTTTAAATTCCTTGAGATTAAATTTAAAGGTAAAACGAATTCAAGTAAGCATCAAAACCTTCTAATCCTATTTTACAAGGGAATTGCATGTTGAAAGGACTATCATTCTCAATTCTACACCTAGGGTCAAAACATTGGGATGGGTCTTCTTCCATCTTTAACCTAACTTCATCGATGACCTCCCCGTTATCAAGTGCCTCTCCGTAATCAAATTCTTCATTGGAATCCGAATCGTAGAAAGGACTATGTTGTTGCCAATTTATTTCATTATGCCCTAGGTGATTTCCAAAGTGGTGAACGGTGAAAAGTTTTGTGGGATTGCTTTTTCTATTGCGGATTGGGAGCGGATAATGCAAAGTTTCTACGAAAGATGCAAATCATGGTGAGTGATGGGATTTACGAACAAAGTCACGAAGAAGGGGATAGACTACGAGGAAGCTAATGAAAATGAGAAAAAATATTACTTGATAGGAATCAAGCAAGGGAACCTAAACGAGATAAAATCTAACTATCTATTCTATTCCCGGTGGGCGCCAAAAACTTGATGCGCGTCATTTAGCGCTCGGGGTCAAAGGAACTTCCTTTCTTCGAGCAAGTTTTCAACACCCCAGGCATGAACCTAATCGTTGTAGTGTAGTATTGGGTAAGCCTCGGGATTGATATCGCTCTATGGGGAATAGGAATGCTAGCAAGAAGTGTACTACGCTAAGGTTGGGGGTTGAGGATGATTTTTCTTTATCTTTTTATAATTTTTTAGAAAGCTAAGGGTAAAATCTCGGGCAATTGGATTGGGGGTGGTACTTCTACCGATTATTTTACTATTCTAATTATCTAATACTACGGGTAGCTATGTCTTTTTGATGTGTGCTCGTATGATGATTAAAAAATGTGTTTATCTAGATACTATTACTCCCTAGTTATCTTTTATTGATGGTTGAATTGTCACGTCCTTATTCTTAACGCGTTGTGCTTCCTAAAGTCGTAGGGTGTGCATATGCCCTAACTCTTTGAGGTAACCTTTGAGTTTAGTCTATGAAATCCTCTAATTCATTCATAAACTAACTTTCACAAAGATTATTCAAGCATTAAACACAACGATAGCCTAGTTGCACTCCTAAGCCAATTACAATTAAGATAAGAGACAACCTAACAATAATTAATAACTAGGTTTCATAGATCTAAGCAAACACACAAGAAATTTAGCTAGACATGTTAAACAAGCAAGCATACACACAATCAATGGAAGACATAATGATACTATTGGATTAAAACACTTATCTTGATGTGTAAAATAGGGTTTGGGACCCTAAGATATTGTCCAAGTCGGACTACAAACATTTAGGGTTTTTACTCCGAAAGTCTACCTCTCAAAATACAGAAAAATCAAATTCTATATATAGATTACACTTGTGACGGTGTCACCTTAAGGTGGGACGCCCTCAGATCACCGTCATTAGGGTTTTCGTCTTGGCCAAGTTATCGATGGGACGGCGTCATCTTAGAGTTGTGACGTCGTCATTCTTTATGTGGGACGTCGTCTTGGATCTGGATCTGGGCCGTCTGAGATGAAAAGCATGAGTGGCTCCCTTCTTCTTCAAGCCTGACGCCGTCAGGTTGTATGAACAAAATTCCACCGAGCCGCCTCGGTGTATGTTTTATCATATCTCAGATAAAGGGACGTCGCCGCTTTGATTGGGACGCCGTCGAGTTCAAGTTGAAAGCGACTTGAGTGGCTTCGATCTTAACTTTGCCATTTTCTTCATATATTCACCCTTTTCATCCAAATATGCATCATTCCAAGATTTTGCTTCCAAGAGACCTAAAAAGTGAAAAGGAACGAAATTAAGCGAAGAACGGATATAAAGTGGTTGATTAAGGCTTAAATGAACCCTTAAAAGTGTACGCTTTAAATTTTATCGGTTCCTAAACCGCATGAGCACTTTCTTCACTATCCATTGATGCATAAACCTCAAAATGTAGTTAAAGTAGAACAAGATGAAATGCCATGTCATCTCGCTTCAATCGAACTCGCCTTCGTCGGTGTATTCATCTTTTTTTGGGTAAAGGGAGTAATCACACCTCGTAAATATATTAACCAAATAAATGTTTAAGTACAATGTATATGAGTGAAATCCAATATATCGACCGTTACATAGGCATAGAGCTTACATAACAAGATACTTCCAATTTTCTAAACAAGAAAACAAACCACTACTCAAATGATAACATATGACACAACGAAATAAGCTTATTTCCTAGGACCTTGAAACTTTGTGCCACATGGCATTAAAGGCATCCAAATTCTGTGAAGATCATGAACTGTTTCGCATAGTCATCAAGTCATATTCATCATACTCATCTTCAAACTCTTGGCCACCACCAAATATATTAGCGGACTCATCAAATGGGTTAGCAACAACCTCATCTTCGTAATCGACACCTCAATCTCTCCCACTTTAGAAAAAGGGTTAGCTCTCCACTAGTACAAAACGGGATTTGGTCACGCATGGTCGAAATGGAACAGCCACACATTCGCATATTTGTGTGGTCAAGGTACGAAATTGACAACATGTACTAATTAGTCACACATGAAAATTTTAATTGTGTGACCATTAGAACTATGATCGCCACACAATTAAGCGTTGTGTGGCTAAAGGTATCTCGTGATTTTGTTTCGCATCATTTAGCCACATATGAATTTGGAACGCGTGACAAATACAAGAAACCTTGATGCGTTAGTCACATGAAGTAATTTTTGTGTGTCTAAATCATAGAGTCAAGTTTTGTCACACATTATTTAAGGGTGACTGATATGTTTTGCCAACTCTTTAGCCACATCTCGAAATTGGAACAAGTGACAAATGAAAAGTAAGGTTGAAGCATTAGTCACGATATACATATAAACAAAGACAAATATATGTCACACACTTGAACACTGTGACCAAAAGCCATATATGGTCACACTAAATGTTTTGTCACACATTCGTTAAGTGTAGCCAAAATCCAAAGACATATGTTCACGTAAGTTAATATGTGTTTTAAAGTTTAGTTTGTGTTAGCTTGCCGAAAGCTAATCTATAAAGTCACATTTGCTACTAACACCGTGACCAAATGCCATATATGGTCACACTAAACGCTTTGTCACACATATTATTCAAGTGTAGCCAAAATCCAAGACATATGGTCACGTAACTTAATATGTGGCCATTGGATGATGAATAGTCACTCAAAATACACGTTTCCTCACTTGAAACACCATATGGTCACACTTATTAACACGTTTAGCCACTTTATGGTTAATTGTATGTGACTAAATACCAAAACAAACATGCTTTGTGTGACTAAATGTTAGAAAAGGCCACACAAACATAAAATTCATGTGGCCATTGGATGATCAATAGTCACACAAAAGACACCTTTCTTCACTTGAAACACCATATGGTCACACTTATTAACACTTTTAGCCACTTTATGATTAATTGTATGTGACTAAATACCCAAAACAAACAGGCTTTGTGTGACTAAATGTTACAAAGGCCACACAAACATAAAATCCAAGTGGCCATTGGATGATCAATAGTCACACAAAAGACATATTTCTTCACCTTAACACCATATGGTCACACTTATTAACACTTTTAGCCACTTTATGCTTAATTGTATGTGACTAAATAACCAAAGAAACATGCTTTGTGTGACTAAATGTTAGAAATGGCCACACAAAAGAAATTTGATGTGGCCATTGGATTATCAATAGTCACACAAAAACTATTATGTTTTTCATAAACGTAACTAACTACGAATACTAAACAGACTTATCTTATTTCGCCAGACTTAACCTTGTCTTGGCAGCCTTAACCACTAAAACTAACCTACCGGACTTAACTTTGTAATCGGCGCACTTTAACCACTAAAGTTTTCGTTTATAAGTAGACCACAACACAAAATATATATATTTTTTGGGTGCAAAGATGAACTTGTATTAATCAAGGAAACTTTGTAAAATGAAAAAATCAACACACACCGATATGGACAAGTTCCATATCAAGTTGCATACTAGGCAACTCTATTCAATATCGATATATCTGTTCTTATAAGTCCGATAATAAAAACAAACCGCCCATATCATACAACCATGGACGATGACAACCAACACAAAACCATCACAAAGAACACCTTTTAATGCACCAAGATGAACCATACACTTCCGGATAGGGGCTATACCAAGTAGTTTACATTCCATCTCATGAATGGCTTCAACTACTGGGAACACACACCCTAAATGAAGCCAACCAAATCCTACACAATCCTAAAATCATTTATAAACGTGTCTACCAATAACAACCGATAACGCTCGAATTACGTTTTAGCACATGCTAAATCGGAATTATAATCGGATTACGGAAGACACGAAGCTTGGTCGCCGATGACAAAGTCAACAAGATTGAATCGACCATTTTGTTTCGTTCCCACCGACACTCCTCAACAATCTCTCTCCATATGGCGTTTATGGTAACGTGGTTCTTGCTTCTAGGCCTATCACGTGGTGTTGCGATTCACGTTCACATAAAACTCCATGTCTTCCGGTATCTCAAAGAATGCGTTATGGTACTTCCACATGTGATTTCGTAGAACTTATGTGGTATGTTCGCATTAAAAGAACAATGTAGTATGCTAATCAAAAGTATGTCCATGTGTTGAAGTATATATTAGTTTTTATGAAAGCGATTATAATGACCGAAATGGTCCGATTTGTATCATTACTTACCAAACGACTCGTCCGTGACATATGCAAGGATGGGCGTAAAACAATCCCTTTCACTTTCATGCTCGAACATTCATTTCATGCACATATGTGTTTCATACGCTCATCCGCAATTGGAATTTAATAAAAGCGGTAATTAATAATTTAAAAGCTATTATATGGAAAGGTTTATTTTAAAATAAAGTCATAGATTATGTCTACACTTTGATTAACATACCTTCATCTATGGGGTTTCTCATGAACGGTCTTGTACGATTCACTCCATACGTTGCACAAGTTCGAACGCATCATCGGTCCATTTTCGAAATGGCATCGGGAAACAAGATTGTTTAGGAGATTTGTGAAAACAACTCTTGTGCCGACAAATGTGTTTTCATCGTGAACCAATACATTCCATCCGTGCCCACCAAACTCATGCACGTGTTCTGCTTTCCTCGAGATTTCAATTTGACGGTGAGTGATAGCCGCTACGGCACGCCAAAGAACAAAACGTCAAATTGGTTATTGTCGATATGGTCCGGAAATTGCAAGGAATGACCTATGTAATAGTTTAGTTTAAAGAAAACATTAGCGGGTCAAACAATTAAAATAATCCCCATTTTCAACAAACTTATACAATGTATTGATTAACATTTTTTCTTACGGAGGTTGTGCGGGATATTCATCCAACGTAACTGTGCACCTCGTTGTCCAGAACCTAGAAGAGCGGATCGTATCCGTGGCATTCGTGGCACGCATCGTTGTACCTGTTACATAATAACGGTCTTCTTCCGACGAATGAAATGGAATGTGGCCACATTGATGTATTGGCTTTGATCAATAAAAGCTTGCCACTCGGACCCTTGCAAAGTAATGCGACCACGAACCAATTTCCAAGAAACCTTATGTTTGGTTCCCCTATTGTGGATTAGGTATATCCAGCTTCTTGGGGTACAAAGTGTTTGATAAACAAAGCGAGAAGCATCTTAAATTTAAAAAGTAAGCACGTATATCAATTTGATGGTTACATCGATAAATCTATAACCTTAAGTAAGCATTTTAAGTACAACTTACCGCAATGTCCTAATGTTTGTGCGGTTTGCCTCCACCAACAATTGGATGCTCATTCTATTTTAAAACCACAATCGTCTTAATGGTCAATAAGGTTATATCATATGCATAACATTCAACTAATACAAGTCTTAGATGATCAATACATCTTTATCATTAAGGTGTCAAACAAAATATGATTGAAGATGTACTACTACATATTTAACTATGTTTCAAAAACCAATAATCATATAGTCCTTTTAGAGTAAAAATCTGTATTTTTTACGTTTATTCATCTTACCCAATCGTTTGTTAAAATCTAGTAAGAAATCCATAATCTACCCAACATACCATACGCCATTGCTTCATCCAATGTTTAAACCTAAGCTCGGATAATTAATTACATAAGGTGTAGTGCTTTACCAAATCATATAAAAGCTATACTAACCTAGATTAAACATATGTTTATAAGTTGTCTAATTAGCTATTTAACAAATAGTCACTACGTTTTCCACAATCCACATATATCCATGATTTTTTATTCAAATCATCCTATATTTACATGTCACACAATATTCTAAACAATCAAATCGCATATAGTTCTAATAAAGCATGTTACTTTATGATCAAAGGATACTATATTCTTTAGGATATGTTAAACATTGTTGAAAATTACCAAACATGCATTTGTATCCATCAACATATCAGAAACATGCATATCAATCACTTTACATTTGCAGTTCATGGTTAAAAAAACAAAAGAAAAAAAAAAAAAAAAAAACAATGTGTAACATTACCTGATGATGCGGTTGTTGTGTTGAAGAAGATAGACTTGAATATTTTGCTAAGACTATGTGATTAAGTGTAGCCGTAATATGTCACGGTTCTCAAAACTGCAATGATTACAATTAATTAAGGGAAGGATTTTTTGTTTTATTTTTTTAGCTTGTATTATGGGAGCATTGCATATATACCCACTAAAACTCAAAAAGTTTCATATTTCTCCATAATACAATTTTTAATGCATGATGTACAATGCAACTTAAGCATGTTTTGGGTATATATGCAAATATGTAAATTTTACACAACAATTACGTACCAAAAGCGGTACATTTGAAAAATACGCAACTATTTTATGACCTAAACCCTTGATTAAATACATACAAAATATTTGGTAGAATCACCTTAAAAATTAAGTACCTTAACATACAAATAAATAATATTACATTAACATACACAATATCGTAACTTCTCGCAAATAAATACATATGTCGAATACAATATTGGTTAATCGAATATACAATGTAGCTATTGAATCACTTTGCGGTGCATCAACATTTGCAATTTTTTGTACGATGTTTCCGTCCTTGAATGTCACGTTCATCGTGATGATAAAAACCTGTGGAATCCAAGTAACAAAAAAGTTATACGTTGTAATAAAGTATATAATTGTAGGTACTTTTAAATAAGAAACATACTATTCAATAACTTAGCACTACCAAGATTAACTTAGCAGCGATATTAACTTAGCACCGCCAAGATTAACTTCTTCCACCCATTCTTATTCGATGTCAAATTCCAGCCCATTCTACTACGACTATATACACGGATGCTTAACATCTTGAGCCAATCATGATTCATTGGGACGGGTGTATGATAGGGACCAATGATTATATATAGCTTCTAATGAAACTATATATACACGTGACGCCAACGGACGCCACCACAATGAAACATGATTGACCAAGAAATTTACCAACTTCATTAAAGTACAAGGTTGTGATAATATTATGCATATAAAATAAAACGGTCACAAACATGCGACATAATCGTCTATACATTGCTATAAACCAGGTCAAGATATGGGCAATCTCAAGTTTAAAACTACCCGTCATAATTGATCAAAGCGTTGATGGTCATGGTAAGCAACACGACCTCTATCAAAGTAAGACACCTATGTTATAAGCAAGCAAGTGGAGCGACTTAGTACTTTGGCGTCCACTCGAAATCCCATTGCCATGTCTATGAAATGGCTGCAAAAAGATTTGCACCAAACCTATTGCTATGACGGTGACATAGGAATGGGTTTTCGAGGAAGCTCAAAGTACGAAAGGTGTCTTGAATAAATAATTATCGATTCTACAAAAGTTAATTTTACAGAGATGAAAAGACAAAAAGCCTATCCAATGATGAAAAGACTTTTAAGTGCAATGGTTAAAATTTTAATGTTGAAACTAGGGAATAAGATCTTGTATACAGCAACCCATCTACCATACAAAAAAAAAAATTGACTCATTTTTTGCACATAATAGTGAGGCTCGGATCCAGTATAAATCAATAGTTTCAAAACATCGATGATCACATCATTTGCATGATTTAATAAGATACTTGTCATCACACCTCATACACACCGACACCTCATAATTATAGTTTTGCTAGATTGTTAAAAAAAGTTAAGGAACAATATGATATAGTTGCGGATTCAAACGGAAGTTGAACATACCAATGTGGCGCGTTACTTTGTAGATGTGTATGGAATTTCAACTTAGTGAACCTTCGAATCCCCTACGGTACCTTTTGTCGTTTCAACTCCTTTGAGCAAAGGCTGCACAGGCGATTTGCTAGATTGTTGAAAAACAAAAGGCATCGCTTTGGGGAATTTAGAATGGGTAACTATGCTGAAATTCCTACTCATCTACAAAGTAACGTAACATTTGCACGCTCAACTTCGCTTTGAATCGCTGAATCATATCATATTGATCCTTAACTTTTTAACAATCTAGCAAAAGTCTATAACAAGTATATCGACTCATATAAACTTCCAAACCGAGTGTGCGGTGTGATATGCATTAGCAAGGCTCGAGATCGTGAAAAGGTTGGATAAACACCGGAACATCGTGATATAACCGCCATGGCTACAAAATAATGTAATAAAATTGCCATGCCAACATACGGTAAATCACATCATTTGCATATCAAATAAGATAATCGTCATCACGACCTTTTGCATATCACAAATAAACACATGTGGCCCAAAATAAACCAACTCCCTTTGAGCAAAGGCTCGCACCAAAGCGATTTGCTAGATTGTTGAAAAACAAAAGGAACTGTATGGAACCGAGAAGGGTTAATTATGTTTTTGAAATCATAATTATAGTTTTGCTAGATTGTTAAAAAATTAAGGAACAATATGATATAGTTGCTGATTCAAAAGGAAGTTGAACATACCTCTATCACATCATCGATTGATTTATTAAGATATATCATCACAGCCTCTATCAAAGTAAGACACTTATGAACAAAATAGAGTTTATACATGCAAAGGAAATGGTCAAAAGTTAAATGTCAATATGTTATAAGCAAGCAAGTGGAGATACTTAGTACTTTGAACGTCCACTTGAAATCCCATTGCCATGTCTGCGAAATGGTCGCAAAGATCACCAAACACATTGCTATATGACGGTGACATAGGAATGGGTTTTCGAGGAAGCTCAAAGTACCAAGTGTAAATAATTATCGATTCTACGAAAGTGTATGTGTTGAATGGGATAATGAAGGAGTGTGGCCCGCCATGAACAATACACACTATATCATTATCGCAATCAACACACCTCATAAAGAACACAATCAAACCTTTCGAGATCCCTCTGGTCCTTTTGTCGTTTCAACTCCTTTGTGCAATTGCACGCACCGTGCAAATCGCTAGATTGTTGAAAAACAAAAGGAACAAGATGGGAACTCGAAAGGGTTTGATTGTGTATTAAGATCATAAAAAGTGTTTTCCTAAAAGAAGCATAGTTAACCCTTCCGGGTCCCCATACATTAACATTTAACTATGCTTTTATATTTACTAAACTGCATACCTTATTGACTATTATGCGATCACAACAACAACAACAACAAACAAAAGGCAATAGCGTGGTGCGAAAGGATAGAGAAAGAATACGATCAAACCAAAAGGCAATAGCGTAGTAAAAGAAAGCAAGCAAACAAGCAAACAGGCATACAGAAAAAGAAACACGCACAAGCAGTCAGAATATCGCCAATAGCAAAGCGCAATGGACATAAAACCAAAAGCCTGGCACACCAAAAGCAGGCCAACCTAAGGGAGCAACAACAGAGCAATGCAAACCACGCACGGGGCCTAAGACTACGGCAAAACAAAACACGCAAGGAGGCAAAAGGGGACACCTACCCGCAAATCTCATTCTTCGCGTCTACTAATCTCATTCTTCGTGTCTCATTCTTCACGTACCCATACTGCATGTATAACACGTAATCGTTATTACCTCAACTAATGATCCATAAATCATCAAACAACTACTTTTCCTATGCAAATGACTAATACCCTGACTAACATCCTAAACTAACATAACACAATATCATCTATAAATCAATAAACATCCTAAACTAACAAACTAGCATTAAATTATAACATTTATACCTGAGATATTAGGCTCAATAGGAAGAGAATCAAGCCCTTTATAATAGCCCTCAAGAGTATTTCATTGACTAACATTTATTTTCATTGATTTTGCGTTTGATTGAAAACCCTAAATCGCTATTAATTATAATCTAACTGTGTTTTTGACCGAGTGTAAGAGAGATAAATGTGTGAAATCTTGAAAGTCAAACACACACTACTTGACCATTTTCTAATAAAAGTAAATAAATAAATAAAACTAACTTATTTCTTCAAGTTAATAAAGCATTAAAACCTAAAATTAACCATTGTAATCGATCATTGATCATTGATCATTTACATATAATTACTTATATAAACAAAGTAGCGCTTAATAGCAAGCATCCATACAACCATCAACTATACATCATCAAAACACAAAAAAAACTTCCAAAGCTTCCTATGCTCCATCTTCGACTCATCGCCTTCATCCAAATCTTCCAAGAACTCCTCCTTCTCCGGACTCAACGACATAGCACCAAAAGTCGAGCCAAGAAATCAATCTTCCTTCGATCCTTCAACTCGTATCTCATGAAGGGCATACTCACCGATTCTTTGCAACAACATTGAAACGAGTAAACAAACTACCGGCCTCATCGATTATCTTCTTTTTGGCAACAGCTCCTCGAATCTTGCTCTCTTCTCCCATCCGCTCGATCAACTTTTTCTCCTCTCTATGTCTTGCAATATCAACAACTGAAAGCATCGTTGAGCTTGCGGATTCGATGGCGGCTTTCATTTCATCGATATTAGGTGTGGAAGACATTTTGTGTGTTTAGAGTAAAATTATTGATAGTTGTGTTTTAAGAGTAAAATGATTGATACTTAGTGTGTTGATTTTATGGTTAGGTAAGTATACATAATTACAATGTACCTCACAATTTGCACAAATAATCACAAAAACACTTAAGAGGCATCGGAAAATTTATTTTGGTGTTATCAGTAGCCCTTCATATTCTTCCATGCATAAATGTGATATGCAATAGTTCAAGAAAAAGAAAAGAAAAAGTGATATGCAGGAGGAGTATTTAGGAAGATATCTAATATTGCAATTTAAACCCTTCATTTTTCATTGGATCTAAACCAGCCCTATATAGTAGGGGTGTTCACGGGGTTCGGCTCGATTCGTTTAGAGATTTTAACTATCGATCACGGGCGGGTAGTTCATTCTACTATCCAAAACCGAACCGTACTAGGCGGGTAACCGGACATGCGGGTATCCGAAATGAGCGATTACCCGCGGTTTGGGTCACGATTAACCATTCAAAAATTAATCGAATCGAATCGGGCGAACAATAACATAAATTATAACGTAATATGTCATTTTAGTAAAATTAAATAACACTAAAGATATTAGAATAATAGTAATGTTGTTGTGTCGCAATAGCAACATTCAAATTACCATATCTAACAAAATAAGTAATACTACTTATTTGGCGTTTATAGATTACGATCACATTAATGATATGTAATCCATGGACGTTAGTAAATGATCAAATTAGATAAGTAAAATGCATTATGAACCGTGATAAGCGGGTTTTTCGGTTCGGGTTTTCTCGATTTCGATTTCTTGATTATCGGTTTTAGCGGTTATCGGATTTGCTCAAATTCTTAAAATTTATGTCAAGCGCAATACATCGACCAAAATCAAAGTTAGTCATCTTTACAATGTAGCACATTGACAAAAATCAAAGTTAGTCATCACTACAACTTTGGCAAACAATGAATTCGGTGGTTATTAATTTGCGAACCATGCAAATTTGCATAACAAAACCCACGTAAACATTACCCGACAAGGTTACAACAACATTACGCAACAAGAATTGCTGACACAATAGGATGCTCACACATATGTTTAGCCATACTATATGAGTTAGGGGTTGTTTACTTTTTTGAAAACTTTTTTCGCCCGTGTATACACGTTTATACACACATTCATACGTTTATACACGTTTTTATCTGCTTTAATCGTTTTCACGCGTCTTTGTCCCCTTTAACTGTTTTTATCGTTTCGGTTTTGTTTACGTTTTTCGTCCGTGTTTACGTTTTCGCTAGTTTTTCATGTTTCCGTCCGTTTGAATAAGTTTTAGTCATTTACATACTAACGTACATTTTCAAACGTTTCATACATTTTCATATGTTTTACATATGTATCGTTTTAAATCCGTTTTAATCCGATTACCCGTTCTCATCCGCTTTTACCCATTTTCGTATGTTTATAAGAATTTTCAACCGTTTTCAAAGGTTTTCTTACACTTTACACGTTTCGCACGTTTAAACACATTTTCTTCTGCTTTAATATGTTATGGTCCGTTTTCTTACGTTTATACACGTTTTATCTGCTTTTAATACGTTTTCGCACGTCTTTGTCCCCTTTAACTGCTTTTTATACGTTTCGTGTTTTGTTTACGATTTTTTAAATCCGTGTTTACACGTTTTGCTAGTTTTTCATGTTTCCGTCCGTTTGAATTAGTTTTAGTCTTTTTACATACTAACGTACATTTTCAAACGTTTATACATTTTCATATGTTTTACATATGTTTTCGTCCGCTTTTCGTCCGATTACCCGTTCTCATCCGTTTTACCCATTTTCGTATGTTTATAAGAATTTTTCAACCGTTTTCAAAGGTTTTCTTACACTTTTACCGCATTAAATGCGTTTATACAAGTTTTCGTCTGCTTTAATACGTTTTGGTCCGTTTTCTTACGTCTTTGTCCCTTTTAATCGGTTTTATCGTTCCGTTTTTGTTTACTGTGTTTTCGTCCGTGTTTGCACGTTTTAGCCGGTTTTTCATCTTTTAGTCCGTTTGTATAACTTTTACACACATTCGGCCGATTGCATCTGCTTTGCGTTTCGTCCCATTTACCCGTTTTCATTCGTTTTACCCATTTTCGTATGTTTTAAGAATTTTCAACCGTTTTCAAAGGTTTTCTTACACTTTTACACGATTCGTAAGTTCTAAACACGTTTTCTTGTTTTAACACGTTATGGTCCGTTTTCTTACGTTTATACACGTTTTGTCTGCTTTTAATCGTTTTCATCGTCTTTGTCCCCTTTAACTGTTTTTATACGTTTCGGTTTTGTTTACGATTTTTCGTCCGTGTTTACATGTTGTCGCTAGTTTTTCATGTTTCGTCCGTTTGAATAAGTTTTAGTCTTTTTACATACTAACGTACATTTTCAAACGTTTCATACATTTTCATATGTTTTACATATGTTTTCGTCCGTTTTTCGTCCGATTTACCCGTTCTCATCCGTTTTACCCATTTTGTATGTTTATAAGAATTTTTCAACCGTTTTCAAAGGTTTTCTTACACTTTACAGATTAAATGCGTTTATACAAGTTTTCGTCTGTTTTAATACGTTTTGGTCCGTTTTCTTACGTCTTTGTCCCTTTTAATCGGTTTTATACATTCCCGTTTGTGTTTACGGTTTTCGTCGTGTTTGCACGTTTTAGCTAGTTTTTTCATCTTTTAGTCCGTTTGTATAACTTTTACACACATTCGCCGATTGCATCTGTTTTGCACGTTTCGTCCCATTTACCCGTTTTCATTCGTTTTACCCATTTTCGTATGTTTTAAGAATTTTCAACCGTTTTCAAAGGTTTTCTTACACTTTTACACGATTCGACGTTCTAAACACGTTTTCTTACTTTAATACGTTATGGTCCGTTTTCTTACGTTTATACACGTTTTTATGCTTTAATCACGTTTCACGCGTCTTTGTCCCCTTTAACTGCTTTTATCCATTTTCGGTTTAAAACCATATGTGTCAACCCAATAATCAAGCTTAATTTCGGTCAACCCAAAGCGAACTTAATTCATAATCGGTTTTCGGTTCGCTTTGGTTTAATTATAGTTCGGTTCGTTTCGGTTTCGTATTGACAAAATAAAATATATATGATTTAACGAAACAAACCCGATAACCGAACGGATCAACACCCTAATTTATAGTCATAGTTTAAAAGAAGGAGGACTTAGTTTGCCGTTTTTAAACATTAGGTCCTTAGAGATTGGTGGATCTTAGGGATGACGGGGAGGTCATGAGGTCTAAGTCATAGGGTTGAATGATCTCCTTACTCAATCTTAGGAGGAAATCGATACCAAGGAAGAACAAATTCAGGCGATGAATGGTTGAAGGGTTTCTCGCTATGGAATGGGATGTTTTCTTTGCTCTAGTGTCATCTGTTTATGTCTAATGTCTAATGTCTTGGTTTAAAGGGATGGTATGTAGATATATTAACAATGGAATATGTATGGATCTTTTGATGGTTTATCCATACGAATGCTAATATTATGTTTGTTAAAATATGTAATGTGTTTGCTAGTTTGTTTCATCTTTTTTTTCATGTTGTTTTGAATTTAGGAATTGGTTGTGGTGTTAAAGTTCATATTCGCACTAGTATAATGTATTATTGTAGGATTAGGATGTTCAATTTTTAGATTGTTGTCAATTTTTATGACCGATTATGAAGTTTAGAACTGGAGGCGTTTGTTCATGACAATTATTTTGATTGAACCACTATATTGGGTGTTTTTGTTGTTGTTTCGCTTTAAGTTAATTGCATTTACATGTTTTCTTGATTTTTTGACTACTTGAGGATGTTAGAGCTTATCTAATTGCTTATAAATAGCTTATTTATAGCCTTAAAGTAAGGTCTTAGGGTCGCTTGATGTATCGCCAGCTTCTTGGTTTGATTTGCCTATTTTGTGCTTAATTGTTTATCCTGGGCCGCTTATTAGTTATAGTTGCTTAATTAGTTGCTTTAAGTCCATTTTAGCTTTTGATTGTTCATTTGTATGCGCCATGTGGTGATTTTAGTGTATCTGCAGCTATATGTGTTTTGACACACCGGGTTTGAAGTAATATGAGTGTTTGGGATGTGGTAAGCACCATTTCATCGGGGTGTTTTGGTTTAAAAATTGTTTGATTTGGAGCCACATTTAAAATTATCAAATTTGGAGCCAAATTTTAGCCAAAATTTTAAAATTACTTTGGAAATTATGGTTTCCTTAATTGAAAAATCGCCCATCATTAGCCCTATTTTACTCCAATAAATCACCTTCAAGCAAAACAACCGAATTTCAATTTTACACCATTATTTACCAATTAAGTTTACTAATTTTCTTTAACACATTACTTCGACGAATCATGTCAACACAAATCACTTATCCGGATGATTTGGTTTATTCGATCGTGAAATTGAAAACACTTTAGAATATGAATCGAGACGTATTCGGATGAGGGTGAGGATCTTGGAAACAACCATTCAAATGCGAATGTTGTTAAGAGGGCATAACTAGGTTAGCTAAGTTTCGCAGGAATATGGAAAACAGACGGAATAAAGGTCGGTGTAACCTTCGATGCCTTGGATAGGTTATCGAGAAAAAAGCGAGCATTGTTTTCAAGTTTTTGGGTGATTTGGTTCGTGAGCATATAGGTGTCGGATTCTAACCCGGAGGAAGGTTGATTCGAAGCAAGAGATAAAATGTGGGATGAAATCACGGTACACATATACTTTTTAACTAGTAGTGGCTTGGTCCGTCGTAGATACAAGGTGTTAAAAGTTTATCTCTGCATTTACAAGATGTGCAACTAATTAACAACAATTTGTTAATCTTTGCGATATTTTGATGTTGACTTGACGATCGAAAAAGGCGATAATGAATCGTCTTGGTCAACTTCTAAGGAATTTCATAATGAAATTGATACAAAACTACATATTGCCCAACCAAAATACCCTTTCAAAACTAAATGAAGTCCCGCAAAGTATAGTGCAATTATAAAAGCCAAGATTGGGTTAATTTTGTAAACTACACGACCAATGAGGAATACAAGGTGTTAATTATTCATTTTATTCAAGTTCAAATATCTTTCACCTTTCATATGTTTCCATATGTATTAGTTGTATACTATCGGCATTACTACATCTAAACGCCGTATGATTTTGTGTTGCAAGGTGAGATCGACAAAAGCTAAAGTGTCGCGTTCCAAGTCCATTTATGATCATACAATGGGACGAGGTGGATACGCCGTGTGATAGAAAAAATGGTAACATAAACATTTGCACATTTACATTTGCATTTAATAGCATCATAGTTTCGTTTATATTCGTTTATCTTACATTTGTATGTATTTGATGTGTATAAGATCGAGAGTAAAGAAATTGAACAGATGAAGAACCACCGCGTGGTACTGTGGTTGAAAGGAAGGGTGAAAAAGACGGAGAATATCACGATGAAGATATCGATCGGTGGGAGAAAAATTTGTAAGTTTGATCGCAAATTTTATTATTATGTTTGTTTAGTTATAAGTTATCACGCTCTTGTCAGACATTTAAAGCGTTAGTTATAAGTTAATACGTAGTGTTTTAGTTAATACTTTTAGTTATCGCTCTTGTATTACTTAAAAGCTGTTATTTATAAGTTAATACGGTAGTGTTTTAGTTAATACTTTTAGTTACAAGTTAATCTTGGTAGAATTAAATAACCTATTTCCCATATTGTGTGTGCGAGAAAGAAACGGACGACAAGATCAAACAAGGAATCTTGAAGCTTGATCATGGCACCGATGCCATGACAGTTGTATTAGGTAAGGAAAAGGGAGGATATGCGAGAGGGTGGGAGGTGGAGTAACCTACAAGAGGTATTTTGATCGCCTCGAATCGACAAGCATCGATGAAAGAGTGGTGTTACTTCAAAGTGAACTTGTAGATGAGAGGCGCCAACGTCAAGAAAAAGAGGCGATATCTGATTTGATGAAACAATTGGTCGCACAAAGGGGCGATTGCGATCAACTTCAACTCCATTGATGAAAACGGAAGTAAGACATAAGAAAGTAACATTCCATCTTTTTTACCCTTTTAAATCTGCTCATCTTCTTAAACAATTTATATTTCGGTGTCTCCGGTGAACATTAATCTTTTAAATAGCGGTCTTGATGAGGATGCTGGAACACGTGTTGTCGGGCGTGAGAAAGTTACGAGCATTAAGAAGTCTAATGGACTTGCAACTTTGGAAAAGGAAATTCAAATAAGTGTAAGTAATAAATCACCCCCACAGGATTTTTGAATTCTACATACATTATTTATTTACCGTGTATTATACATATAGGAAATCTGTAAACTCGTCGCACCTAAGAAATCGACTAGATCAAAAGGAAAGGATTCTTCACGTCAACTTTACGGATCACAAGAACAGAGTCTCCATTAACAGACTACCACAAGTATGTATTTAAACATTTTCATATGTTCTTTAGTTTAATTAAAATTAATTCGATACATATATACATGCAACAAATTATCTTTTAGGTAATTAAGTGCGGTCGTGGCACTTAAAGAAATCAACTATTATTGCGGAGGGTACAGTGTACAAAGCGATGGAAAACAAATGCTTCATAACAGAGACCACTCCCAAAGGATTGCTACAGAGTATCTATTGAAAAATCTTTAGTGGATGCAGCGTGCATACCGGATGTAGGAAGTAACGGTCTCAAAACAGCTTAAGGATGCAATAGGTGGTTTTATGCATGGCCAAAGGATCAAGTGGTTTCGATGAAAAGGTACATAGATGCATGTGTTTTATAAACCTCATATATCATTCTTCATATTTAATTCGGTGTTTGATACCCGCTTTTGTTTCCTCTGGTAACACCACCAAGTACCATAAAGCGATTGGTGAGAACGAATCGCACCTAAATTAAATACTGGCGCTACGTCTCTAGTCATACCATGCAAAGGAAGCTAAGAAGATCAAGAGTCGAAGTCGTTAAATTATTGAGAATATTATTATGTACGACATTACAATTTTATATACATTCCAATTTTATTGTATTTGAATATATTTTGAATATATTTTTATATATTAGAATTTGTTTTGATATATATTGATTTCTTATATGTGACTAAAAGATTCATATAGTCACAATTATTAACACTTTTGGTCACAGTTTGCTTAATTCGATGCGTGACTAAATGTTAGAAAGCGCCACACAAACATAAAATTAATGTGGCCATTGGATGAGCAATAGTCACACAAAACACACATTTCTTCACTTAAACCACCATATGGTCACACTTATTAACACTTTTGGCCACTTTATGCTTAATTTGTATGTGACTAAATACCCAAAGAAACATGCTTTGTGTGACTAAATGTTAGAAAAGGCCACACAAACATAAAATTCATGTGGCCATTGGATGATCAATAGTCACACAAAACACACATTTCTTCACTTAAAACACCATATGGTCACACTTATTAACACTTTTAGCCACTTTATGGTTAATTGCATGTGACTAAATACCCAAAGAAACATGCTTTGTGACTAAATGTTAGAAAAGGCCACACAAACATAAAATTCATGTGGCCATTGGATGAGCAATAGTCACACAAAACACATATTTCTTCACTTAAAAGACCATATGGTCACACTTATTAACACTTTTGGCCACTTTATGATTAATTGGATGTGACTAAATACCCAAAAGAAACGTGCTTTGTGTGACTAAATGTTAGAAAAGGCCACACAAACATAAAATTCATGTGGCCATTGGATGATCAATAGTCACACAAAACACACATTTCTTCACTTGAAACACCATATGGTCACACTTATTAACACTTTTGGCCACTTTATGATTAATTGAATGTGACTAAATACCCGAAAGAAACATGCTTTGTGTGACAATGTTAGAAAAGGCCACACAAACATAAAATTCAAGTGGCCATTGGATGATCAATAGTCACACAAAACACACATTTCTTCACTTAAAACACCATATGGTCACACTTATTAACACTTTTAGCCACTTTATGGTTAATTGCATGTGACTAAATACCAAAAGAAACATGCTTTGTGTGACTAAATGTTAGAAAAGGCCACACAAACATAAATTTCATGTGGCCATTGGATGAGCAATAGTCACAAAAACACACATTTCTTCACTTAAAACACCATATGGTCACACTTATTAACACTTTTGGCCACTTTATGATTAATTGGATGTGACTAAATACCCAAAAACGTGCTTTGTGTGACTAAATGTTAGAAAAGGCCACACAAACATAAAATTCAAGTGGCCATTGGATGATCAATAGTCACACAAAACACACATTTCTTCACTTAAAACACCATATGGTCACACTTATTAACACTTTTAGCCACTTTATGGTTAATTGTATGTGACTAAATACCCAAAACAAACATGATTTGTGTGACTAAATGTTAGAAAAGGCCACACAAACATAAAATTCATGTGGCCATTGGATGATCAATAGTCACACAAAAGACACCTTTCTTCACTTGAAACACCATATGGTCACACTTATTAACACTTTTAGCCACTTTATGATTAATTGTATGTGACTAAATACCCAAAACAAACATGCTTTGTGTGACTAAATGTTAGAAAAGGCCACACAAACATAAAATTCAAGTGGCCATTAGATGATCAATAGTCACACATAAGACATATTTCTTCACCTTAAACAACATATGGTCACACTTATTAACACTTTTTGCCACTTTATGCTTAATTGTATGTGACTAAATACCCAAAACAAACATGCTTTGTGTGACTATACGTTGTTTATGGTCACTAATACGGATTAATCCAACAAAATTTGTACCTAATTAGTCACACATGTTACGGTTTTGGTTACTCTTTTGCAATAGAGACTAAAAAAGTCAAACACGTGACCATAGGGTACCTATGGTCGCGCGACCTTTAGTCACACACGGCCGAAAAAACATGTGTGACTATATGTATATCGTCACACATATTCGGTGTAGCCAAATCCACTTTTTGTTCTAGTGCTCTTAGTAGAAGAGGTAGACGGAATAGGTTGACCATCATCATCCACAAGAGTAGCTTTCCTATCAATAAGTAGTTTTTCAAGCTTACCAATTTTCTCAACTATGGGAGTAGAACCAACATCCATTGTTCCCATTGAATCACTCACAAGCGGTACATGTGATGTAGAACCAGTCTTAATCAACTCATCCTCATTAACCTCCATTGTACGACCAGTATCCACATCAGTAACAACACGAGATTCCTGCCCCCGAGAGCCATCCATACCTGCTTCCTTAGTACAACCAGTAGAATTCCCAATCTTCGCCTCATCAGTGGTAGAATCAACCACGGGACTTTGAATGCCCGTGTCCTCATGCACCTCAAGTGTCCCAAAAGAGTTAGAAGTAGTAACAGGAGTACCTATAGCATTAACACTAGCAACGTCCGGTGTCTTCTTCTTTGGGACATAAACCTGCTTCCTAGGAGCAAATTTAGGACCCTTACCCCTATTAATACCGCTAGACAACTTCGGACCTTGGGGTTTGGCTTTCCGATTCTGCACCACCTTAAACCCATCATCATTCACATCCAAGGTCGAGGTGTGAGCATCAGCATGATGCTCCTTAGGAGACTTAGGACAACAAGCATTTTCATGCCCAAACACTTTACATTCCAAGAAATGTGGAGGTTTCCATTCATATTCAACCTTGATACTAGCCGTAGTAAAACCACTATCATCCTTCTTGGGATCGCCATAGTTACCACATGTTTAAGATCGACCGATGATAACTCAACAAGAGCACGAGCAAAACTAATACGACCCCATGAGTCAACGCACATGGAGCTAGTGAATGCATCTAACATGATCGGCTTACCCACCTGAGTAGCAATAAGGCTCAACCCGTCTTCCGAATATGCAAGTAACGGCACATTATGCAATTTAATCCACACTGGAACTTTGGTAACCTCACTTTTGGACAATAGCACGTCAGGAGTCCTTTAGTGAGAATGATAGGAGAATTACGAATTGTCCAAGGTCCTCGTTGAAGAACATTCTCAACACCCTCTTTAGAATCAAATTTAAATAGAAACACACCATCATCATTCTTCATAAGTTTCTTTAATCCAAACTTACCCCATGTATTGGTGACATAATTCTGTACCAACGGAAATGCAATATTCTTGCCGACAAAGAAGCCAACAAGAGTATTATCATAGCGGTTAAACACACCCTCCATAGCAGCCTTAGGAAGAACCGTATCATGATTATCAATTCGATTCTCATTCACCAATGAACGGAAGTTAACTTTCCTAGATACACGTTCCGAGTTTAACACATTAGCAAACGACCTCACATCGTTGTGTATACTATCACTCACATTAAGACCAGAAGTAGAAGTATTCTTACCATCCTTCGAAGCAACATCCGGACCACCAGCATTAGTTTCAAAATTACCGTTACCCGAATCAGAAGTCAAAGGACCATCACGAGTATAAGGGTGACTCAAGTAGCAACATTCACCACCTTGGAAGGTGCATTAGTGCTCGACTCAAACCCCAACATTCATATCAATTCGACCTGTATTTTCCGGATTTGCATCACCCCAAATAGAATTAAATGTACCATCATAATCACTAGAGCTGCGAACAACCCTAGCAGCTTTGCGCAAGTCAGGACCAGCAGCAGAATCAATTCCATGCTCTCCTTGAAGACGTTTAAGCCTAGCCTCCAATGCCTGAATGTCCAGCGATTCATACGGATTAGGTTCCTTAAGTGACCCAACTTGATCGGCCAAGTTGGTGGCTGGAATAGCAGCTTTCTTCGACGAACATTCCTTGTTGAAAAACCCTTTCTCCATAACACGAAACCCCACACACAATCACACAAACCCAGTAAATATGACAAAACCCAAGAAGACCATAAAACGAACAAAATAAAGAAAACCCTAACGTAATGTTGGGGTTTAAGCGATAATCCCACAAAGACTTACCAGGGCTCCATGTTGTGATGATACACACAATCAATAAATCTTGTATATAATACCAAGTGAAAGAATAAATACGAAAAAAACGAAACCCCAACAAAAGCGATTGTTTAGAACCCTAACTCCTAGCGATCACACAAATCAAAACAATTAAGCAAACCACATAAGTAATTGCATAAGAATAACAGATTAGAGCAAAAGATTAAGAGAATAGAGCTGAATAGATCGATGTTTGCAGTTTAGTAAGGGTATCGTTTTTTTCTTTTTAGTCGCCAGAGAGAAAGTGTCGACTTAGGGTTATATGTTAAAGTGTATTCATCTTCTGTTTGGTCACAGAAGAAAGGTGTTACTGGAGGGGTATCACCGGGATCGCGAACTAGTCATGGTTTGAATGGTCCTTCCAAAATGGATTTGATGAGGAGTTTTACATTTTGTCTACTATTAATATAGTGCATCATACGATTAGTCCACTGGACGTATCCACCCTTTCACAGCATGGGAGGATGGTTTTCTGCACCGGCTGCATGAATGTCTTGCTGAGTTGTTATTGATGAAGATATGAGTGATAAAGTTGATATCGGATGGGTTCAATAATAAAGGAGTTGTGTTGTTGTAAGTTAAGGTAAGCTACGTTGATGATGTGGAAAATCCAAAGTAGGAAAGTCCAAAGTTGGAAAAGTCCAAAGTAGGAAAGTCCCAATAATCCAATAGTCGGAAGCAGGATACTTGGAAACCCAATAGTTCAATAGTTGGAAACTATGATACATGGAAACCTTAAAGTTCAATAGTTGGAAACATGATAGTTGGAAACCTTAAAGTTGGAAGATTATCCATGTTTGAAAATAATCCCAAAGTAGGAAGGTTCTCAAAGTTGTAAAGTTATCCAAAGTCAGATATACACAAGATTCCTTAGTCGAAAGTTTGTTCCAATGGGAAACTTGGAAGGGTCAGGAATACCAAAGTTGGAAGACGATACTTGGAACTAGGGTTTAATACTTGGAACTAGGGTTTCAATACTTAAAAAAACGCGAATTTTGCAAAGTTTTCAATCGGATCCAAACCACTCAAAACCAAGTTTTTAATCCAAACTTTTTGTAAACCTTATCTTAATATCACCTAAAATAGTATAAAAACACGAACTTTTTGGTTTTTAACCTCAAAATTTTGAAAATAGAACAAGAGGTATGTCGACCCAAAAAAAAAAGAAAATAAAACATGATTTTTGAAAAACACAGCCTCCTAGATCATTGTTAGGCAAATAATACCAATTTTAGGACCTTAGATATGAGATCAACAACTACACTAATGAAGAAGAGAGATGGCGGTGAGGCATTGGAGATGAAGAGAGAAAGAAAAAGGAAGAGCTTTATTAAGCAAAAATGAAACACATACAACCTTTCCTATTCTTCTAACCTTACGCCTATTGTCACACCCATCATATGGGAGTTCATGGGCTCCTTTTATAGACAAGGAACCCATACAAGGTTTACTATCTTGGGCGATGTAGGATAGGATAGGTTTTAGGATAAAAAGATAACAACTTACGGTTTTCACAACTTACTTAAACCGTTTATAATCTTTAAAAGATAAATGCAAACCACAAGTTCCTAATCTAAGAATGACACTCACTTTCATTAAGTCTAACAGATGTTTTTTAACATCTTGGTTCTCCAAGAAACAAACCGCACTGGCGAGTAAGAAGCAAGCTCTAGTTGACTACGACATCCGACTTAGCGACATTGCCATCCTCTATGACAACAAAGGTGCCATCGACCTCAGCAAGAATCCAGTATTACATTTGTTGGGAATTATGCGAAGAAGGATTTCTGTCATCAATCTTCAAGGATTATCTTTGAAGTTGAAGCATAATCTGCGAAGAAGAGATTCTATTGAAGTATAAAAGGCGTGTCGTGTATCTGTGAAGAGTGGATGCTTACTAGGATCTGCACACGCTTTATTAATTACATGCTAACCCATCATTATTCTTGAACCGCCGAGGTTAGCATGGGTATTATTATCTTGCTCAATATTGTTTAATGTTTAGTCATTAAATGCATGCTTGCATGCTTAGTCGATTGGGTAGTAATAGTTTAGGGTTCCTTGTCTATAAAAGGAACTTGATAGTTTGTAATAGATAACTCATTCGAAACATAGTGTTTCAGTTAATAAAAGATCCATCGAGGATCTAAGTGTTCTTAGTTATAACAACTTGTATTTACATTCCGCTATAGAATACGAGTTGTAGAGATTTTCTATTAGTTTGCTTATGATTACATAGGCAACACTAACGATCCACGAGTGCTCAAGATCTGTCAAGGTCATGCATGTTCTACAACATTCTCGCACCAAGCATATAGAAATTCGTCATCACTTCCTCATAGATAATGTTCAAAAAAGGAACATTTCAATTGAGAAGGTTTCTTTTAAAGACAACATTGCCGACATTCTTACCAAACGACTTAAACATGAACCTTTTAACCTTCTTAGTTTGGTATTCGGTCTTATGGAACAATCCTCGTAATGTTTTGACTTCTTTATTTATAAGGTACATTTTCTTTTTCTTTTTCATCTGAGTCTAGGAATTATATTTCGCACAAAACATAAACTTGATACTCAATGGGGATTTTGAAACTATATGTTAATATTCTCCTTAGTTATGAATTGCATCTTAGTTTTAATAAAACTACTTGTTAAAAAATTTACACCCCATTTTATGTTTTATCAAACATTCTCACGACTAGGACACTCACATTCTTCATGCATCGTAAATACAAAATAAAAACTATTTTTCATTCATAATTTCATATGTCTCTTGAATGCTAAATGGAATATATAACTAATATGTATTTTCGGGTTCATTCAAACGTAGCAACATCAAATTAAGGAGTGTTTGGATTATCTCAAATATATATATATATATATATATATATATATATATATATATATATATATATATATATATATATATATACACATGTATATACATCTTTTACACTTCTTCTTTTCTTTTCTACTTTAGAGTCGAGATAACCGCAATTCCATATAGTTTGCATACGACACACACTAGATCTTACGTGTTTTTATGCTTTTGCTTCTTCGACGCATCGATAGCCGGATCCTGCGTTAAGGCGGGCGGATCCCTTTTTCAAAGAATGACACTAGATCGCTTTAAAAGATAAATGCAAACCACGAGTTCCTAATCTAAGAATGACACTCACTTTCATTAAGTCTAACAGATGTTACGGTTCTATCTCTTCTTACTTTATTTTATCGCATTTATTTCTTTACTTATGTTCTTCCATTATCAATATCTCACATATACTTGATCTAAAAGTTTTTGAAACTAATTTTAAATCGGTTAAACTCTTCAACCCTCATTCTAGTTTTCTACAATGTAGTTAAAAAAAATGTTGTGTAGTGGAAGAGAACTAGAAAAGTGAAGCAACAGTTGGTAACTATCGAGTTGAATTGGTTTGAATATTATGATGATGTTCATCACAAAGTTACTATTAGGTATTCAAGTGTTCATCGTTTTTTTTTCAATGAACAACATCACAATGTTCATCCTTATATATTACGATGTTTCTCAGTTTTCTAAAAGTATTCATAACGTTCACCAATTCATCAGTTATCTAAAATAAATCATAATGTTAATCAGTTCATCAGTTTTCTAAAAAAAATTATAATGTTCATCACTTTTCTAAAATAAAAATCATAATGTTTATCAGTTAATTAGTTTTCTAAAAAAATCATAATTTTCATCAGTTCATCAGTTTTATAAAAAAAAATAATGTTCATCAGTTTTCATAAAAAAGTCATGATGATCATCAGTTTTTTTTAAAAAAAATCATAATGTTCGTCTGTTTTTCAAAAAAAAACACAATGTTTATCATTTCCCCAATTTTCTAAAAAAACATAATGTTCATCAATTTTCATAAAAAAATCATAAAGTTCATCAATTCGTCATTTTTTTTTAAAAGCACACAATATTCATCGGTTTCTAAAAAAACATAATGTTCATCAGTTTTCTAAAAAAAATAATGTTCATAAGTTCATCAGTTTTTTTTTTAAATCATAATGCTCATTGGTTTTCTAAAAAATGTACATGAGTTTATCAGTTTTAAAAAAAAATCATAATGTTCTATAAGTTGTTTTAAGAAAATTATAATTTTCATCGGTTTTCTAAAAAAGAAAATCATAGTATTTATCAATTCATCAGTGTTTTTTTTTTAAATATAATGTTCATCAGTTTTTTTAAAAAAATCATAATTTTCATGATTTCATAAGTTAAAAAAAATAATAAAAAAAAATATTGTTCGTCAGTTAGATCACTATGTTATCAATTAAGAGTGGAAATAGTAAAAATGAAATTGACAAAAATATAAACAATAAAAGAAGTGCTTGTAAAGAAAAAAATGAAGGACACTTGTCGCCTTTAGATTAATTTTAGTCCCACTTTCTGAAGGATCCAAAACCTAAACACGTCTACAATATTAGCAAATAAGATGAATACATTACAATAACGAAAAGTTTAGTACAAACAACAACACATAAGAAAATCACAAATTCCTTTATTATACTTTGTTGTTGAGACACATATCTAGTACAAGCTTCAAACTCAAAGAGACTATTTATGAAATTTTTTCATTTTTGGAAATTTACACAAAATTATACGAACAAATATTGGCTTTTATCCTTAGTTTTGCAAGTTAACCTTCGTGACATGCATTTCATTCAGAATATACTAACCAGTATTCGCAAATAATATGTGTAGATTGTAATAACAAAAACTTTAGTATAAGCAATATATAACTAACCTTATCATAAATTCCTATATTATATTATATTATTGAGACCGGCATCAAGTACAAACTTTGAACTCAAGATGCTGATATTTTCTAGTTTTAATGTCTAACTTATGTGACACGTAAATTGTGAAGAGAATGTCATCCACAAATTCCTTATCATCTTGAGCAAGACTTAAATACGATTGATATCACGGAAGACTTTTAAGAAGACCTAACATTAATTATCCAGTAGCACAACTAGCATCACCTCTACATGGTCTATTAACATTAATTATGCAACCCAAGTTGTAGAACTAGCATCACCTGTACATGGTCTATAAACATTAATTATGCAACCCAAGTAGCACAACTAGCATCACCTGTACATGGTCTATTTACATTAATTATGCAAACCAAGTAGCACAACTAGCATCACATGTACATGGTCTATCATCCACAAATTCCTTCTCAGCTCGAGCAAGACAATTTGATTGACAATACCAAGTTTTTAATTTTAATCACAAAAGACTTTTAAGAAGACTTGAGATATGGAAGACTGCACTTATCTTGCATATAAAGTAGTTGCAAGTATAATTATAAAATGTAAAATGGCGTAAAGATAAACACATCTTTTAATCTAGTAGCGTATCAAATAGAAGCGTTTAAAAAATTCAAAAGCTAAACACTCGTTGTTAAAACTATTTTCAAAAACAGCGCCAAACACCGTTTCATATTAAGTTTCCTAAGCACAATTATTAGATGTCCGAAACATGGATATGTAGTTTCATAAGGTAGTAACAAGTAACAACAAACAATTAGAGAAACAAAATCAATGAACGAATGTGAATGGCAACATATATAATAAGTAGATGATCTGATACATACATGCGACAGTAAAATCTTTATTGCATATGTTTCTGCATATGTTTTCAACAAATATTGGTACAAAATAAAAGAAAGAAAAAGTGGTTTGACAACAATTGTTGATCCCTATGTGGCGAATCTACTTCTACCAGTGTATCAAGCATCCAAACTTCAGCTACACATCATCTCAAGCCTCAACGTAATCTTCATAATCATCAACCTCCAGTCCCCTACATAAAAATAGTAAATTCAAAGCACATAAAATACTATGAATACAAAGGACAAAAACCAATATAAAACCAAAACAAAAACCAAACCATACAAAGGACAAATTCAAGATAAATTTTTACTGCCTACCTCAAAATCATGTGACAAAACAACCAATATAGAAGCAGCAACCAATCAGAAGCAATAAAACCAAACACACATATATCGCAAAAGAACCAATATACTTGACTTTATATGTCCAACAAACTATCCCCAATAGTATTAGCTTAACATGATAATATAATGGCAACAAAGCATAAATTGTCAGGCTTGCAGCTGTTATCGGGATTTCGTGACAGATTCACTCACAAAAGGTCACTATTGCGACTAGTGATCCTCATGAGACATCTAAGAAATAAAAGAAAACTATGGTCCTAGCTTGTGGAATGTTTTAAAAGGGAAACCAGACTACCAACAGTACCTTTTATTGCTCTATGGACATCTATGAAATAAAAGAAAACTATGGTCCTTGTTGAACGTTTTAAAAGGGAAACCAGACTACCGACCATACTTTCATAAATATTAATCGAACTTGTAGTTAACTTATCGGTCTCTACAAATTCCATTCGATTGAGTACCGACTATTGACCATACCTTCTATTTCTCTATGGACGTCTTTAATCATAAACTAATAATCTCTACATATCTAAAAGACGCTACCATTACTAGTATTAACAGTACCATTTGGACAAAAGAGCATATCATTTTAACCACCTAGGCATTGAGAAATCAATATAAAGAATTCCGTGCCAAAGATGCAGTAGTAGAAAGTACCAATATTTCATTAGCCTTATCCTTTATCATTGCTTTCTTTTTATTTGAATAGTGGGCTATCTTGAACCCTCCAATCGCCACCACTTCCTCTCCCTGTTTCCTTTTCAGTTTCAAATTATAGTTAACAGTTATAACCAAAGGAAAACATACTGTTTTAAACTACAGTAATATTTTCACAATTGCCTTAAATGTAAAATATTAAAATCTCATCACACTTACCATGTTAATTACCCTTGCAACTGACTTCGCGCCAACACTACATAACAGCAGACATAGATTCAGTTTTAAATGTAAACTTCACAATAACACTACATAGAGAAATAACAAGAGAAGCATGTACAAACAAGAGCAGCGTTTGATCTAGATATATTAGGTGTCTTTATGCAATTGATACCACTTCATTTTCAGGCTTTAATAACCTCCTAAATAAATAGTAATTTATTAACAGATCTTTCAAAAACCTCTAAGCCGACACGAGCTTAAATTCCAGGATCCTAATTCCAAAGTTACATATAGCAAAGAGAAAGCTTGTTGCAATGATATAGTTGGATATATGAATGATGTTGCCTGAAAAGAATACCAAGTATGCAAATAATAATAATAATAATAATAATAATAATAATAATAATAATAAATTAATTAATTACTAATAAATAAATAAAATAACTGAAACACAATTATTTTGTATCATGTGTCAATATATATAAGAACGACCCGAACTCCTTTTGACCCAACAACAAAACAAAACCTACCCGTCTGTTTAAAAACATTAGCCGACCCGTACATGTGAAAATTTTAGGGTATGTTTGGAATATGGGTTTAAGAATATGGAATGAGAATAAAATTAATAATTGACGCTTGTTTTATAGTTATCAAACCCAAACCTATAGTGATTCACGTCTACAAACCAAACACATCCTTAAAGGTATGATATTGGGTCTAAAGGAGCATTGAGATGTCCAAGATATGGAAACAAGGGGATAACATTAACCTTTAATAATAGTTAAATTTTTATAACAGCTAACGTTTCCTCTTATGATCCAACAACTCAACTTGACAATTCAAACTCTTTTAACATTTTCACAATCAATCTATTACATGTTGCAACAAAGGGTCTTACCTTTCCAGAACCGAAGGTATCAACATGTCATAATAGGCCATCTGTTCTGAACAATGGGTCTGGTCGCCTGCAAGTGATTTCTTTAGATTAGTATCTTGTTGACGTTGTGAACTACATCGAAATAATGTGAATGACTTAACAGCTTACCTTTTCATGCTCCTATATTTAGCTGTTAATAAGACTGCTACAACATATGATACAAACAAGAGGATACTTTCCAATATCAACAGGATACTGTTGCACAGGAACTTCCATCTCCAGGATCGAATACATATCAAACATACTTCATGTTTGTATCAATCACCATTCAAGAATTAACAATTATGGAAACAAGAAGATTTGGGGTTGAACCCATACTATAAAACTGATACACTACAAGCTATGTAGTTATCTCGGTCAAATTTCAAATATCGTTCAAGGTCCGAGATTTGAAATAGCTTATTGCGGTGAGATATCGGTTTTTATATTATCTATAATATTTTAAAAAATATATATATTCAATTGGATGAAAGCTAACAACTTAAAACTAACACAATTTAAACATTTTATAGCTAAAAAAAGTTTGGTTCTTTTGAAAATATGATAGCCCAAGAAAAAATCCACCAAGCCCATAAAAATTCGTCCCTTAGTATATCAGCCCAAAACCAATGCAAACATAGTCCAATATAACTTTACCCTAATAAGTAGGTATAAAATCATCACTTATCTCCCATAACCCTAAATTCACTCACAATCATTACCCTAATTTCTTTATCACTATGCAGCCACCAACTCATATTATCTCACAAACTAAAAAAACCAAAACAAAAAAAAATGTCCCTTGTTCTTGTAAGATCCTTTTAAATATCAAAGGTAGGTGATGTTTTATTTGTTTTTCTTTTAAAGATTAAAATCTCGGCCAATCTCGCCAAAATCTCAGCCAAAATCTCGCCAAAATCGGCAAAATATCGGCCAATCTCGCCGAGAATATCGGATCCGAGATTTGGGGGCGATATTTTGATCCGAGATTATTTCTAGGAGCGATATCCGAGATATCGACGAGATAACGGCGAGATATCGGCGAGATTAACTACATAGACTACAAGAAATAATGCAGTTGCTGACAGACAAAAAGTGTTAGGCAAAGTGTAAAAAAGTGTCACCAAAGATAAATTAGCTTCTCCTTCACATATAATAAGTGTCAGCAGAAGTTCTGACACATAATGTGTCTATACATGTTTAGATCTTTGTCTACACCAAGTTTGTGTCAGTAATGCACAATCATACTTTTGCAAACGCAAATCCGAACTTCCAGAACCTGAACTTCTCGAACCTGAACTTCCAGAACCCGACTTCCATACAGAACTTCCAAATCAGAATTACTTTCATGTACAGAAATCATACAGAAACATCATATACAGAAATCATGGAAATCATACAGAATCATATAACATAAAGGGTATGTTTTGTATATAACGTAAATGGCATATCTCAGAGTTCTATTCATACAGAAACATTTCTATTCATACAGAAATCATTTGCTCCCTGTGGCGTGAGGCTCATCCGACTTTGAGCGATTTCTTTTCTTATTCTCTGCTTCCACCTTCCACCTGTAAATTAAGCACAGGTAACACTTATCCACTTGTGAAGTTCGAAAATTATTCAAATAAAACTCAGATTTTAGAAATAAGCAATCATGATGTTCATGAACCTGTTTTTTTCAGTGAACCAACTAGCAACTAATTGACCTATATCCACTTTATCGTCAGTTTGTAATGCCACGATTTCATCCACCGTCAAACTTGAATCGTATGAACTTTTCTTAAGTTCATGCTTCCATGTTTTCCAATTACTTGATATGTCTGATGAATTTTTTCAACCACACAAATGTCAGAAATTTGATGATGTCAGAAATTTCAACACTTACTTGATCTTATAATTTCAACACTTACACGAATGGCAGAAATTTGCTGCTGTGTATTTATTGGACTCTCCAACCACAAAGCTTCGTTTTATAACCAATATCAGATGCAACCGCATCTAGGTTGGTTGTATCCACTCGCCTTGAAATTAAAACAAAACATTTTAAAAATGTGCCTAAATGACATATGTTACACAAAAACGCAAAAGTTAAAAGTTTAGTACTAACTTAACCCTGACTCCTCTCTCTGAAATGACTTGTGACAGTAATCTATCCGAACCACCATATATGTCTTCGCCAGCAACAATTTCTTCACCTACAAAGTATCGCACTTTAGATCATCAATCTATATACATGTATGTGTCAAAAGAAGTTTGAAATTTAGTTTCTTTTTACCAGGTTTAACAAGATGAGTGGCAGCAGATAAGGCAGCCATTCCACTGGTAAAGCATAACGCTCGATCTGCTTTATCAAGCTTTGCCATGAGACTGACCACATGCAAATGAGAATATTAATCTATAAAAAGCTGCAATAAAAAAGTTTAATAAACGGAAATTTCATTATGATCACCTCATAAGTAATACCTTTCAAGCACATCACGTGTAGGATTTCCACCCCTAGTGTAATCGTAAGGGCCATATGAAGTCGCTGATGGCTGAAAAAGTACAAATACAAAAACAGTTTAGATATAATCCTATAAAGACTGTTAAATAAATTGTACGTTGTCAATTGCAATAAGAGTTTTTTTTAAAGGCCAACAAGAAATGGTGTAAGAAACACTCATTTGAGCTATAACCTGCTTGTATGTAGCTGTTTGGTATAGAAGTGTACTCGCTGCATCATGAGGATCAAACTTGTTTGCAAAATTCATCAGTATAGTTGACACACTGGGCTCCTAAAAGTTCACTGTCACATGGTCTTCATAAACCTGAGAAAAACTAATTTAGCTGTAATGATGGAACAGAAAAACTTTATTTGATGAACCTTGACTGATTTAACCGAAAAACCAAATAAAAAAGTCAAAACTGACTGCAACCGAAACCCAAAAAACTTAATAAAATAGAACCTCAATTGACTTCATTTAATATAATACAACTTCAGTTTTGGTACTTTGAATAGGCCCTCACTAGATTCAGTCAACTAGCACTAATAAATAAAGATGATAAAACAAAGGGATTATGAAGTTAAAAGTTACAAGAAGAGGAGATCAATAAGCAAGCAAGCAATCTTGGTCACTTTCTAAAAAATGTAAGCTTTTATATATGTTCATATTGCAATCCTAGCAAAAAAAATGTCATCACAAACCAATAAAACGTGTACAACCATGTATACTAAAAATCAATTTAAGAAGAGACATGTGCAACTAAAAGGGCAGATGGACATTTATAAAGTTGGCTAAAGTACCGTAAGAAAATCATAGGCTCACAAGAGAAGCAAGTTCACCATAAAATTATAGGCATATCACGTGTATCCTTATAACTATTGAAACGTGCTGGTGTGTAAACAAAGCATGATATGCAGTTGATGATACAGATCAAACTAAAAATGCTAGTTTGTAGACTTACAGAGCATGTTCCTGTATTGTTTTTAACTTAAAACTATTAAAACACACTAATGCATAAACAGAGCATAACAAATTCTGTTTTGTCCCACTTTTAATCAACCCATCATTTCGAAAATACCTTGTTGAGAAGGTTGTCCAACAATTTCATAATGGCTCCGTTGAGAAGAAGTATCAGCCGCTTGAGTTGTAGATGGTTGTAGATCCTGCATGTTGTTCCACTTCCTCTGTATAGATTAGTGAAGAAAACATAAAACTGTTAGCAATCTTGATCGATATTACCTAACACATTAGATCCACTGAAGCTCTATCATATAAGCGTAAAAGTGATAGCAATGGATATTGAAAGTTCCAGTAATAAACATAAAGTTGTTAGCAAAAACAATATCCATAAGTGCATGCCACAATATACTAAAATATATGTAAGAAAGAAGTGCTACCCTGCTTACTTTGTGAATAAGTGATTAACTTATAACTTATCAGCTACTCAAAAGTAAAACACACATAACATACTCGTCAATTCAAGAAGAGATGATACCTAACGGTTTGGCTAGATTGAGCATAGCAAGTCCTCTTCACCTGGTTGGCACGCTTCTTTGTGAATCCAATGCAGAACATTCTCAACGTGTAGTTGTCAGTTGTCTTAACATCGAGGTGTGCCTCAATCAAAGATTGCCACTTCTTAACAAGCGACCTCAACTTGTCAGTGGTGAAGTCCATTCCCTGGAAAGAGATTTGCAAGCCAAGTTAACGTTGATTGGTTCCAATATAAAGATAACAAATTTATAAAACAACATTTGGGTGAGAATTGAAAATTATACAAATGCATCATCTTCTTCACGTGCTCCTTTGCGGCTCCTCTGTGTTTATTTTCTTTCTTTCTAATCTCCTAAAGTTAGGCTGCTTCACTTTTATTATGTTAAAATCAAGTAATCTAGTTTTAGAGTACTTTCACATCAACATTTACGTTAAAAACAAGAAGTAAATCTTCTGCTCAAATTTGGCCCTGCACAAAACCAATATTTTGATGCCCCCTGTTTGTACGATGCCCTGGGCCGTTGCCCGGCTTGCCCATAGCCAGGGCCGGCCCTCGATGCACGATGTAAAATGTTAATTAAAAGAGCTTGAAATCGACAAACCAAAGGCAAAAATTGGGGTTATCTCAGGTTCCAAACTGATTATTCGAGAAACTACATGTAATTTTAGTCATTAAACTTGGTAACAGTATTCATTTCGTATTTGGATGTCATAAAATAACAATTTTTCACAAAAATAAACTCACACAAAAGTCGAATGACTTGTGTAGTAAAATGAAATCATTCAATGACACTATGAATTATCAACATAAAAAGAAGCTCACCTTGGTACCCTGAGTCCGAGAAACAAGGGTCTTGCCAACATTTCTGGTGGTGAACAGTGATGGGGATTTGATGTCATACCAGTCCTTCTCGGTGAAGGGATAGTTTCAGTTGAGTTAGGCAATTCATCAAACACCTTACATGCATGAGATTCATCTATCAATTATAACTAATTTGAGTTAGGCATATCATCAAACACCTTATATGCAACCAATAACACAACAATTTTAGACTTCAGATTCAACGAATCACAACTAAAATTAGCTTTCGAACTAATGTAAAAGTTAACATTTACAAGCTATCGAAACTTATGAATATATGGACATATACGAACTAGGTATGGTTCGGTATGTTTCGTGGACTTCCTAGCCAACGTAATAACTCAAACCGAGCCAATGTACATTAATAAGCACTTGTATGGAACACTCGTGTATAAACTAACTCACATCCTCGAAGAGCACTAAAACTTGTCTTGTTAAAAACCTCTTCTAAATCGGGTCTTTATTTCAATCTTTATTTCATTACGTAATGAACCATGTTGAGCTTTGTGAGCCCAACCCGACTCTCTATATGCTACTGAAACGAGCTGAGATGATAAGCCACGATAATAAATTATTATACACTTTGAACGAGCCCTAAACCTAAGCCTATGTCACATGAACTATTCGATTTTTATTTTTCAAAACAAACACCAACGATGGGCTTGTAAGCTCAATCCAAGTTCGAATAAGCTAATACCTATAAGCTGATGATAAGCTGTTGAAACGAAGCTGGAAACACTTTGAATAAACTCAAAAACCAAACACAAACCCATCAGGTTATTTTTCTAAAACCAAACGCACCTTAAAAGGGCTTAAAGGCCCATTACGTTTTCAAATAAGCTAGCCCATAAGCTATTCGATATAAGCTGTTCCAACAAGCTAAACATACATTTTTGAAGTTATAAACATAAGCCATAAACTCATAGGCTTGGTATGAATTTTAGAAACCAAACAAACCCCGATTAGGCCTTATGGCCCATTAACCTAATCGTATAAGCTTTTCGAAATAAGCGGTTCAAATAAGCTAAAAATAAGCAAATGAAACTTATTAAACGAAAAGAAAACTGAAATGTACAACTTATTGATTTTTGGACTAAAAATGTAAATTTTACGAGACTTGGGTGAAAAATGTAACATTCGGCAAACATAAGGGTATAAGTGAAAACAGTGACTTTTTGACTGAAACTGTAAATGTTATGAATCTGGGTAGAAACTGTCAACATTCAGAAAAGTAAGGGTAAAAGTGTTAATTTGTAATTTTGGACTAAAAGGTAAAGTTTATAGATTTTGGGTAAAAATGTAACTTTTCAATAAGTGGAGGGTTAATTTTGTAACTTTGATGTAATATTTGAAAACTTATAATCACAAACGGGTTATGCTCGGTTTTTATAAAAACTTATAATTAAGTTATAATTACGACGATTTCGAAACATAAATAACAAAGTTATTTTCAAATAATTAATATAAGTTATCTTCGACTAATTTAAAAATAAATAATACAAATATTTTATTTAACTTATCATCTATTAACTTAAAATATTTAAAACAAATTTTTTAACTTAACATAACTTATCATCTATTAACTTAAAATATTTAAAACAAATTTTTTAACTTAACATAACTTATCATCTACTAACTTTTGGTTAAACTTTATATGATTGTATCATATACCCATTAACATCGAAAACATATGTACATTATACTTAATACAATACATTTAACTTAAATAATGTTTAGAAACATTGTTTCTTAACTTTAAGCATTTCACCACTCATAACAATTCACCACACATATGACGAAGATACAAATATTTTTACAAACGTTACAAACCTTTAAACTTATTGGTTGGGGTCCTAAACATAAACCAACGAATCTAAGACTTGACATATTAATCTATGTCGCGTGTTGAAGCCGTTTCACTCATACATTTGATAATACTTCATCTTGATTGCTACACCACTGAGGTGAGTTTATAGGCCCACTTTTACTTGTTTTACAAATTCCCGTGGGGGGAGATACATGCTATAAATATGAATACAAGTCATTTTGCAAATGTATGTTATGCCTGATATTATGATTGCCTAAGTACCGCTAATGCCAAAAGACCCTCACTATCATGAACCATTAATCACTGCAAGTGAAAGCGAATATTGTGGATAAATCTATTGGGATTGACGAATCACGTCTATGTTATTCAGATAGAATAACAAGGCACACTATATTTGAATTACTTTAGGTAACTGCCAACTACCTACTTGGATGCTTGTTACTACTATCATTTCTATGATACACTAGTACTTCGAAGCAATTATCATCTATATCTTGTGTTCAACTGTTTAATTATAAACTTATGGATTTCACTCAACAATTTTGTTGAATTTTTAGCATGTTTATCTCAGGTAACAAAAAAGAAGCATAACTTGGGACGGAGTTGGCACAAGACCCCTTTGATTGGCGTCAAATAAAGTTATAATTCTTTACAAACTTGAACTATATCTTTTGTGTAACTTAAACAATGTGGAATCTCTTTTGTAACCGTAAACACCAAGTTTTCATGGAATGATAACAACTTTTCCAAAACGTCTTTTTTAGAGTAGTTTTCTATGATTATGACTGATCTATGAAGTGATATCCCCTGTTTAGCGCCTTAAAATTTTGGGGTGTCACACCTTATGATTAAAGTTTAGACGCCAACAAAATAACAATGGCGAACTGACTAACAGGAAAAAACATGATCCCAGTCCGACGCAGTTCAGACATTTTAACGATTCCGACAGGTCATCTCCGTTTAGTTTTTGAGCGGCTTTTATTGGCTAGTTGGACCAATGGATACTTCAGATTCTGGTTGAATCCGTTGGTTTGGTCCGGTTTTCAAAATCATATGTACCATCAACTTAGTAGCATGTAAATGTATAAAGCTTTGTGTGTTTTATTTGTTTATACAATGTGTATTATAACATGTATTTTTTATTATAGGGTGCTTTAATAATAATATTAATTAGTGTTAAATGTTCAAAAATAATATTAATTAGTCTTAAATGTATTAAATGTGATAAATGTGTTGTATTTCTATATATAGTATGTTGAGTTTTTAAGTAATACTATTTATAGAAGGCATTTCTCTATTATAAGATAGTATCATGATGATGATGATGATAATAATGATAATAATAATAATAATAGCTAGAGGAGTGGGGCTCAGATAGTATCCCGGATTCCCACAAATTTTTTGTAAATTATATGATTTTTTAATAAAGTGATGTTTATAAAAAAATAAAATAATAATAATAATAATAATAATAATAATAATAATAATAATAATAATAATAATTGACAAAAATACCCTTTTAGTTAAAACAATGAACTTAAAAACAGATGGTTGATGTCACGCTGGCAATTCCATCCAAACTCTAATTAATCTCCACCATTCACCAAAACCATCGCTCTCTCCATTTTTATATGTCGTTACTGCTTGGTAATTACATTTGCTTTTTATCATTATTACCTAACCTGTTAGTATTTTCTTTAACCATAGCCTCGAATTATAATCTAACATCAAATTAAAATTGTTTGAATTACACTTATTTATTTATTTATTAATTTTGATATTTGATGTGTAATTTTGTCAATTAGTTTGTGCTTATTTTAAGAGGTTAATAAGCTATTAGGTATAAAAAAAAGTACAGAGCTTATTGAATGTGTTGGGGTAAGCTCATGTCAATGGGCTTTATACATTGAGATAACTGTCATGGGATGGATTTAGGGGGTGTTTGGGTAAGCTTACAGGCTGGGTAAGCTTATGCCAAAGTGCTTATTAGTTATTTGGTGGAATAAGGGGTTATTCGATAATGAATAAATGCATAAGTTAATTATAAGGTTATCCTGACATTACATCATCTTAGTATCCTTTGGGCACGATTGAAGCCAATATAATGTATGTAGCCTTGTTCTGCCTAGAGATAAAAAACCACATATATAAAGGCGTTATCTTTGTTAAGTTTGGTTATAAAAGCTGTAAGGATTAGTTTCTCATGTTTACACTCAACTACGTTTTAGGATTAGATGGTTTACACTTTACTACGTTTTAGATAAAAGTGATTATATTTTCTCTTTCCAAATCCAAATCTAAATCCAAATTCAAATCCTAATCCAAACCCGCTTACAAACCAACGCCACTGATGCGATATAGATAAAAGCGATGGTCTATGAAGTGCTTTTATCTATATCATTGAACTCTCTGCGAAAAGACATTTTCTATTTTTTTTGTCATTTGATTGCAATTGCTTTTCACTTTCTTTCTGGATAGCTTAAAGTTGCAAACTTTCATCCATACCCCACCTCAAATTCACATAAAGTTTCAACCTTTTCAAGCTTAGTCCAAGATTATCTAAAGTATGTGTAAAATCAGTCAATCTATGGTTTTTTAACTATGCGTGTTCTTGATAGGTATACATACTTGATGAAAAGGTTCTTATGATTGTTTCTAGAAAAAAGGCTAGAATTTATTTTTAGGTTGATTCTTTTTTAGATTTTGCTGTAAATGATGTTTAGATAATGGTGAGATTTGTTGATGTTCTTGTGAGCTTAGCTTTATTAGCTTTAGTTGTTAACGGATTGATTTTTCGGGATTTGGTTTTTGAGATTTTGCCAAACCTATGAATGTTTTTAAGATTCGAAATGTTTTTTATCTGGTTTAAGATTCTTTGGTTAGTATTTGATGATAAGTGATGATGATGTAACTACCACTTGTTGGATCGCATGTTGTGTGTTGAAATGGGGTGAATTATGGAGTTTGAGTAAATGTCGCATGAATATAGGATATGAACTGGGTTTAGCTTTTATTGTTGAGTTATGATGTTTAGCTTTTCGGTTTTGAGATTTTGATTTTGGATGTTTTTTATTATACGATTTGGGTTGGATTCAGGTTTCTGAGACTTTTCTGGTCAGTTATTAGGATATGGATTTGAGATTGCTTTTGATGTTTGTGGCTGGCAAGAATTGACAATAATTGACGGTGTAACTACCATGGTTTAATACCCGTTTTGTGTGCTCAAATGATGTGAATTTTGTTTTTTTTTTTAAACATGAATTAATTTTGGATTTAGATGTTATAGCTACAACTTTAAACATTAATTATGTCTCTAGAAGAGAATGAATTCTACTGCGCGTGTTTGTATAAACATTCATGTATGTATGCGTGTTTTATACAAATTAAGCTAACGTATATGTGTGTGTTTGTATGCGTTAAGTTGTTAACATCTCTCCCACGGCTGTCACTTTTAATATATAGAAATTGATCTGCATTTTTTAAGTTGTCGTTTACTGTTTCAAATTAGTTGCGTGTTTACAGTTGATGCTAGTGTTGAGGTACCTGCCAATACTTGGTCAGGGAAACACATGGCTAATCTTAGGGGGTGTTTGTGTAGGCTTATATGTATGCTTATGAGCTCATTTGATTTCAGCTTATATGTACGTAGACATGTAAAAGAAACATATCGGTTGATTTTTAAGAAACTTAAAAATGCCCAATATCTCATGTGGATCCCGATACCCGATGGGGATGGGGAAGCAAAACTATTCCCCAATGGGGATGGGAATGGGGATGTGGACTTGGGATATGGGACGGGATGGGAAATGCAATCCCCGACATACCTGACCCCGTTGCCATCCCATAGAATGAAGGACCACTACATTTCCACATTGCATAATAAGTTGAATGCGAAAATGTTAGGGGTCACTCATCACTGCCAATAAACCATAGTCTTGATACAAACTATTATGCTTTTATAATGAACATGTGAATGTAGATCATGACCCATGGCTTCTAGTTGTATGCATGCACCGATGCATAATGTAATATGTACTCGAGCTCCGTGTCTCACTAGATTTTGCAATTGTTTGGTAATTAGGGTGTTTCAAAATGGGGAAGCGACATTGAAAGCAGTGAGATGGGCTGTATGATCTTGTGCTAGTTTGCTTGGAACCATATGTAATGTGTTCATATGTTAGGGTATTTAGCTTACTATATTGATAGCTAACCACAAACGTCGAGAGGTAGAATTTAATCCGGGATAGGCGCTTGTCAAGTTGAAACCATATTGATAGCTTTCTATAGCCAGCGTCTATCTAATAAGTTTTCTAAGAGATACTATGGACCTTTTGAAGTAATTGAGCGTATCGGAAAAGTGGCTTATCGCCTCATGTTGCCGCTTCTGAGTAAAATACATCCAGTGTTATATATTTCGATTCTTAAGCCCTTTTCGAGAAAGCGGTAGTGAAGAAGTATCAAATATACGGAAGAGTTACGAGGGAACCCGTGGAGCAACCTCTTCCGATATGTGATTTACATATAGTATTGCAAAATGGGATTCCAACTCGCTATATATTGGTGCAATGGTTCACGGTTCACGGAGGAGGCTACTTGAGAATGGTTGTTAGATTCTCGAGCAACATATCCTCCTTATTACCTTGAGGACAAGGTGATTTTCGAATGAGGAGGGAGTTTCTGACCGTGGTTCAAGAAGGGTCGCGAAATGGATAACGATTACCACGGCTTTGCACAAGGACTTCGTGATGGGTTAGGATAATCATCATAATTTATCAATTGTTTAAGATATGTGTTTAGGATACGTGTTTGAGTCGTGTTAGGATAAGTCTTCGTGTTTGTGTGAGATTATCTCATAACTAGTATTTAATGTTTTACAATGAATGAGAATCATTAAGTTTTAGGGTCAATAATATTCCAGTTCTCTTTTCTTCTTAGGATCTTGCACACTTGAAGTGGTGGCGCTATTGATACATGTCGTGTCGGTATGATTAGAAAACTATTATGCTATTAAACTAAGAGAGAGCGGTGAAGGAGCCACCAACAAATGGCCTAGTGGTAATTATTTTGTTTTCTTACAAAAGTTAAGTATTGAAATCTCGCTAAAATGTACATTTCGGGTGCCCAAGGGTTGAAAGCGATCCGAGATTAAGCAGTAGGTCGCCAATCTGAATCGAGAAAAGGCTCATCTTCTCTAAACAACACTGATGAGAAAAACCAAAAACCTCGTTCGTTTAACAGTTGAGAGAAAGTGTGTGTGTGTATATATTTTTTAATATAAAAGTGACAATCAAATTAATACAAAATGAGGCATAGTTTGTTATTTACCCAAGGAATGCTATGTCAATTAAAATTTTACAAATTTGTTTCACAAAATGATGTGCTACATCAATTTTCCAATAGACATATATATATATATATTTTTTTTTTGGACAAAGTGCAATTTTCTTTTTTGGTGATTAATTTAGAAAAAATGTAATAGATATTATAATATTAAGAATTAGTATGGTTAGTTTTTCTTACAGTGTACAATTTTCTTATTAATATTAGTTAAGCCACCTTACTGGAATAAATAAAAGGGCTAATAACATATTAAAGCACTATATTTGTCAAAAGTGGCAGTTCTGCGTAGCGAACTAAGAAAATAACTCTTTTAGACATTAATGTTGATATTTTTGTTTTTCTTTAAATATTATGACCATTTTACCATTCGAAAAATATTTCAAAAAAAAAAATTCGAAAAAATTGAAAATTTTTAATCTAAAAATAAAAATCGCATGTCACAAAAAAAGAAAAGTACAAAATAAGCCAAAATCTTTTTGAAGTCCCTTTTGTGGTCACTTTTTAACTAAATGCCCAAAATGGTCATGCCAACCACTCATTCTGTGACTCCACCCAAAATTAAGCATCATATGAACTATTCTTTCATTCTGTATTCCACCCAAAATTCGCCACGTGTCCAAATGAAAGTACAAATAATAATTAAAAAGTACAAAAGTGTACTTTATTTGGACACGTGGCGAATTTTGAATGAATCTGAAATCGAATGTTCTGTGTACGTAATTACGTTGGGTTAAAACTTAACCACAAAGGGACTTCAAAAGATTTTGGCTTATTTTATACTTTTCTCAAAAAGAAAAGTACAAAAATAAGCCAAAATAAAAATTCTAAAAAATTATTTGAAAAAAATTTCAAAAAAAAAAATTTGAAAAAAAACCGGATAAATTTTTAATCTAAAAAAATATCGCATGTCACCAAAAAAAAATTAATCACAAAATGTCAACATATAAAGAGTTATTTTTTAGTTCATTTCCATAAACTACTATTTTTGACAAGTATAATGCTTTAAAAGATTATAAGCACAAAATAAAAATAAAGTATTATAAGTAGAATAAATTGATGCTATACCCTACTTCACGTAATTATCAATTTGGAAAATAACAATCCAATGACTTGCCGACTTTGACCAATTAAACATAGAAAGTCGTTAAAATATTCGCAAGCGTTTGATTTTTCCTTCTATTATTTTGTTTTGTTTTGAAACTAATCTAATATCCCATCAAGACTTTTGATAGCCTAAAATAATTATTTGGTCATTCGATTTTCATATGTGATATATGACTATTTATCACACCTTTCTTTTACAAAATGACCAAAATATTTAAATTTTATTAAACCACTCATTCTTTGTTTTCGATTTTAGTATTTTGTGAGTTTTTAATATTTTGGTGCGAGTGATTAAGGTTTCGGGAGAGTTTTTTTCTATTATTTTGTGTGAAATTATTTTACCCGTAGCAACGCTGTTTGTTTAATTTTTCTTTTTCAGTTATCTGCCCTTTTAGTGACACTTATTTTACTTAGCACGTTTGGAAAAGAGTCACTAAAAGCCACAAAAAGAGTGTTGTTAGGAGTTCAAAAGTTTTGCTTAATTAATCTTTGGCAAATAAAGTCACGTAAAATATTGAGAACCTCACATGGGGTGTGAGAAATTGAGAATTGAGTACTTTGAAAAGTCTGCAAAATATGATAGGTGTGAAATGGGTGTTAGATGATAACTTTTTTGTCATTTTCCGTTTACCCAGGACTTAATTAGCACACCAAGTAGACTTGGACCCTATGGAGGTCATCGATTAATATATCCATCTACTTTTCAATATTGGCTTTCTTTTTCACCTTGTTATTATTATGTTTATCTCCTTGTTATTTGGATAATTTGTCGATTTGTATGAAAATTTGGATTGGAATTAATGTTTAACAAAGATGATCGCTTGGCATACTACTCGTAAAAGTTTGGTGAATGATTTTGATATTTAAGTATGTACAGATTTGGTAAATATTAAGAGTGGATTAAGTGAAATTATTAAGGAAAGCGTTTTAGGTTCGTAAAAGAATTGACAATTACTTTAAAAATACCATGGTACTTGACTACTCGTGTGATGTGATGGAATCAAAAAATTAGTTAAGTTGGGTTTTTGTCTAAAACTTTTCGTGAGTTAAATTTTTGTGATAATAAATTTAACAAATAGATAAAAATTTGACATTTATGAGTATCCTTTTTATTTTTAATTTATTTCATAAAATTATTAGGTAAATTAGTAAATTTGCCTTTTATTTCTTTACTAATCTTTTTATTATAGAGTTAAATGCTATAGACCGATAGCAATATTACTATACTTAGAAGTTTTTGCAAGAATTAATTAAAGAGGCGTTTCTTAGTAATAACACTATCCTTGAAAATTCCAACTAGGAAAATTATGTCTTAATGCATTAGACCGTCCGTAATGGCACTAGTTTAGATGCGTTTGCATTCGAATTGGCACTAGTTTGGACGCGTTGGTGTTATTATGGAGACCATGGTAGGACGTGTCTTGCATGGTATTTTTCAAGGACTTGGTCGTATACTCGACCGAGTCGTGTGATATGTTTGTGTGTGGGTGTTTTTCTTAAATGATTTTTGCTGGGTATATTTGGGTTTAAGTAGGGTATTTTTTTTTTGTGACTGCGATCACGTTATTACACTAAGTTGGTCATGAAGAAAGTTTGCACGGCGTGGCGGTGGTGACCATGATCATGCGTGCTCACCATTACATCTAGTCTTACAAATACAAGTATCTGAGACTTGGTCGTAATTAGTGGTGGAAGCAGAGCCGAGCCCGAGCTTGCGAGAGCTCGAGCTCGCCTTGTTTAAGTTTTATAAAGCTCGAGCTCGAGCTCGGCTTGGTTCGAGCCTTACTTTTTTAAGCTCGAGCTCGGCTCGTTGTATGTTATTTAGGCTCGGGCTCAACTCGTATATACAATTTGGTAATGAAAAGTTAAAGCTTGGGTTGAGCTCGGCTCATAATATATCTATTTTAAGCTCGTTAATAAGCTTTTTATATATTGAGCCCATTGATAAGCTCGCTTATAATACAAATGCATAACGTTTTATATATGTTTAAAACTTAAAATATCCTAGTGTCATTTAAGCTTGCGAGCCCAATCGAGCTTTGTATGTAAAGCTCGGGCTCGAGCTCCATTAATGAATTAGCTGCAACTTAGGCTTGAGCTCGGACTCGAGCTCGTTTAGGCTCGGCTCGTTCAAGCTTTCTACCGATTTGATCCCGATCTTTTCACGAGCAGCTCGGCTCATTTCACCCTCTAGTCGTAATGGTCTTGGATTTTGGTATAGAGCCATAAAGGTTAAATGTGAAATAGCAATCTGTACTGAGGATATGTCTATATTCATTTTAAAAAAAAAAATTAGTATTCATAGAATGATTTTTGTTAGTTACGAGTTCTATCGTAAAACACTTTCATTGGTCATTGAGATTTCTACAAGAACTCAGAATAAAAAAGACAGCTTTTTAACAAATTAAAGGTAAAATAGCATAACCGACCAAATCTCCAAACTCCGTTTCCATCTCTTCAGCGACTCTTTTGGCAACACTCACTGGTTCCACACGTCTTGGTCGAGTACAACCAACCATCCCATTTTTCGTATAGCCATCTTCGTGCAAATACTGCAACAATAAAGTACTACAGAATAAGATGCAACAGTTAGCCAACATATAGTATTTGTGGTTGGAATGGTACCTGAGTCAGTTGTGTTGTCTTTCCAGAACCAGTCTCGCCTATTGACGTTGTTCTGATAGTGATTTTGATTTTGCAAAATCGCTTACTGCTTCACCCATTTTCATGTGTTGGCCAAAAATTTTGCATCTCCTTTAAAATCAACTTCGCCATCTTCACCGACTAGTGCCGTATCAGCACCAAACTGCTCTGCAGACTTCTCAACACCTAGGATATTACCAATTTTTCAACCAACAAGTTCCCAAAAACACTCACGTGATTTACTCATACTTTGTTTTTCATGAACTTCACTAACAAGGTTGGAACGATTCTTGAAATCTTAGCCATAAACACAAATTCACAACCATAAGCACAACTTCTCCAACCTTTATAAGTCATCTTACAACCTTTATCAATGATAAAAATCTTGTTACAAATCCATGAACCAGTACCACCATCAACATTATCAGTAAAAAAACATCTACTCCCCAACCTGGTGTTAACCCAAACACCCTTTGAACCCATAAAACTACAGCTATAAGACAGCATAACTATTCAAAACAATACCTATAAAACTTAACCAACTAATACCATTTAACAAATTATTCCAAGTATCACACCAAATCCAAACACCAATATGCCCAGAACAGAGAGATAAAAAACTGAGATAATAATGTCCCAGAAAGCTTATACAAATGCCAAAGAATAAAACCAGCTGAAAAAACCCAAAAAACATTGGCTTGAAAATCCAAATTCAGATTGTTATATCGCCCCATTTTTACTTATGAATGTTTCAGTATTGGGTCCAAACATGTTAACTAAAAGTCAAAGAGTATGAATAAAAGTAGCATTTTCATTAAGAAATCAAACAGTATGATTAACACAATATTGTGTCAATTAAAACTTAAGTAGAAGTCAACTCCAAAAATATGATTGAGGAGGATTAAACAACACTTAATCATAAACACGTTTGACACATACGATACATCGCCAGGAAAGGAACATACTCTTACGTCTCTTAAACATATGCAACAAGAAAATTAAACCACAATTACAAACATCTTTAACAACTTAACATTTATTTAACTACGACATGCACTACTCCTTGTAGCAGTTACTCTCAACTTCACCGTACAAGCTTGATGATAGACCTGAAAGAGTTCAAAAATAAAACCATGTTAGTGATGACTTATTAACAAACTCACGTAAAATCATATTCTGCAAAAGGAGAGAACAGAGTACTTTATATATTTTGAAGCACATCAAGAATACGGTGCAACTCATTGACAACATTTTCTATTTTTATTCGTTGTGGCGGGGAGTCCACAGAGCACGATACTCCAATCTTAATAGTTGCAGCCAAGCATTCTTCCACTTTCTTTGCATTCGCTTCCGTACTTTGCAACACAATTGCATCATCATCAATAACATTGATTACACGATCTGGTAATGCCATGTAAGCAAATTTATGAAGGCTAAGACCTTCATTGAACATGTCGTCCGTCGGCTTTTTCCCAGTCATCACCTCTAGTAATAATATTCCAAAACTGTAGACGTCCCCACAACTTGTCATCTCACTCCCGATACCATACTCTGCAAATAAAAAACAATTAATAAATTTTCAAACTGTAACCTGTAAGTAATATAAGCATCATGGAATACAAGTAGAATTACCCGGAGGTGCAAAACCAATTGTTCCTTTAAACCCGGTTGAGCTATTTTGGTTTAAGTCTGTACCAAGTAGTCGAGCTAATCCAAAGTCTCCAACATGAGCCACCATATCATCATCAAGTAGAATGTTACTAGGCTTCAAGTCACCGTGAATAATCGTTGTTTGGCAGCGATTGTGAAGATAATCAAGTGCTGTTGCAACATCTTTGAGAATATTTATTCTTTGAAGAAAGTTGAGTTTTGATGTATTTGAACTTGAATGAAGCCAATCGTGCACACTTCCTTTGGACATAAACTCATAAACCAAAGCTTTAAAATCATTTCCTTGGAAATCAGTACTTGAACATGAAGTTATTATCTTCAACAGATTACGGTGTCGAATATTCCGCCATGCTTCACATTCTGCAAGAAAGCTTTTGTGAGCTCCTCGATTTTGAAGATGTATAACTTTGACTGCAACTGATTTATCTTCGAGGACTCCTTTATAAACCGAGCTAAACCCACCCTCGCCAATCAAATTTTCTGTGGAGAATCCATTAGTAGCCTTGAGAAGTTCATTGTATGAAACTTTCCAGAACCGTTCATTCCCCAAAGATTGAGATGGTTGACTGTTGCGTTTCTTCTTACACAAAAGATACACAAAACATAAAATGACGAGCAACACTGGTGCAATCAAAATGGCTAATACAAAGAGAGGAAACCTTTTTTTCTTACTACCCTTTTCCTTGCATTTGGGTAACTCAAGTGTAACCAAACCACCACAAAGCCTATAGTTCCCCAAAACCGAAAATGCACTTGCATTTGCAAACACTCCTACAACCGGCACTTCACCCTCAAAGTCATTAAAGATAGGTTCAAAAACTCTAAGGAATTCCATTTTCCTAAGAACTGGGGTATTTTGCCAGATAAATTATTTTGAGAAATGTCAGTACCTCAATCCTCTTAAAGAACTTAATGGAGATGGTATTATTCCTTGAAATATGTTTCCCATAAGGTATAACTCTATAAGGCTAATGCATTCACCAAGGCTACTACTAATGTTGCCTGATAAATTATTGTAAGATAAATCAAGAATGTTCAACATATTGAGATCTTTAATCTCAGACGGAACTGAACCGGATAGGCTATTTTGAGAAAGATCTAAACCAATAGTTAGTGATGGTAGTTGAAGAATTTGTTTGGGTATTTTTCCACTAAGTCTATTTTCAAAAAGGCTTAAAAGAGTAAGTTCTTTACAATCCCCAAGGCTAGATGGAATATGGCCTTCTAATTTGTTGGAATATAAGTAAAGTTGTGTCAACAGTGATAAGTTCCCAATGGCATCAGGGATAAGCCCTGAAAATTGATTGCCAGATAAACTAAGAAGTTGTAGCTTTTGAAGTTTACCAATGGTAGTGGGGACTTTTCCTCTGAATCGATTTGGTCCTAAAATTAAAGTGGTCAAGCCAACTAGACTACCTATACTTGAAGGGAGGCTTCCAAATAATTGATTGTATCCTAAACTTAGATAGCTGAGTTGTTCAGAAAGATTACCTATTGATATAGGAAGCACTCCTATAAGATTGCATCTAGCAAGATCCAACCAAACAAATTTTGTGCAGTTTTTCAAAGAATCTATAAACCTCATGTCATCAGCTTCTCCGCGTCCATGGAAGTTGTTATTAGCTAACATAATTTCATTAATATATCTTAGTTTTGAAAAATCAATTGTCAACTTCCCACTAAAATTGTTAGAACCCATTTCAAGAGATCTTAATTTAGAACAATTAGAAATAGAAGGTGGAAGAACTCCGGTCAGTTCGTTATCCCTTAACTGAAGCCGCTCAAGATTTGGGAGCTGATTACCAAATTCTGAAGGAAGACTACCAGTGAGGTGATTACCAGGTATGGAAATATTAATTACGAGTGAGAGGTTGAAAATGGAATGAGGAATACTTCCATATAAGTTGCAGCCACCAGAGTAAAATGTCTTCAAGCTTTTCCATAGACCCAAGGTATCTGGAATGTTCCCACCAACGGGTTCCAGTAGCAGAAAGAATTCCATTGATGTGATATTCCCAAGAAAGGTGGGATTCCACCTGTTAACTTATTGTAGTCAATTGTAAGATCAACAAGTTTGGAGAGTAAACTCATCTTCTTGGGTATGCTTCCATCTAGCTTATTTCGAGCGAGCCAAAACACTCTGAGGTTAGAACAACCAGACAAGTTTGTTGGAATGACTCCATTGAAGTTGTTTTTATGAAGAAAAAGATGATGTAGCCTAGATAGACGACCAAGTTCATGAGGAATGGTTCCTTGGAAGCTGTTGTTCGCGAGCGAAAGCTCACGGAGGAAGCTGAGGTTTCCTACATGTGGAGATAACGAGCCTACTAAGCCATTTGAATCCAGTTGTAAAGCAGTCACTCGTTTGTGCCGCTTTCCACAAGAAATACCACTCCAGTCACAGAAATGAAAGGAATGGTTCCACGAGGTTAGAACTTGGTATGGATCATTGGTGATCTTTGACTTAAATGACAACAACGCGTGATAATCTGTCTCATTACCGCCATAGGAAGCAGATACTGTGGCGAAAGTGAGACATATTATTCTTGAGACCGTAAAGAGAAAAGAAATCACGAGAGGAAGATGATAAGTGAATTGTTGCTTGTGGTGATTTCATTTTGGAAATTTACTTACAATTATAAGAACTAGTATTGGCTTTTTATAGTCGGGTTGATCGAGCAAGACAGTTTGATTGGTAATAACTAATTTCTATGTATAATCATATCACAAATGACTTTAAAGAAGAGTTGGGGTAGGGGAGACTGCACTTATATTGCATTATAACATATAGCAACACTTATATTCTATCATCCACTAATTTCTATGTAAAATCATAAAGACTTTGAAGAAAACTTGGGAGTGGGAAGACTAGACTTATATTGTTGCATTATAACTTTAATCATGCCATCCAAATAGCACGACTAGCATCACCAACTTGACACCTTCCTTTTGTATGTACATAACTACTTTTAGGATGCAATTACTAAACGCAATTATTTAACGTTAAAAATGCTGCATTTTATAATTACGATCGAGCACATATATATTTCATTTTATAAACAATATAACTTGTTGGAACTTGGAAGCAGTAGTACCTTGTAACTTAAGTTGTTTTGTTTTGTGTTTGATTAAATGCGTGACTGAAAAACCTCAACCGATCAGGTCATTTTATAATAAATTTTACACATTTAGGTTGGTTTTTCGTTAAACTGGAAGGTGTGTTCATGTTTTTTATGTAGTTGGTGTTTTTGTTCTTTTTACGTTTTAGAAATCTTCTCTTGATCCCATCATTTTAGCATGCATAAATCTTGGTGGCGCTTCAAGGAATATAACTTTTAGGATAGGAGAATTTGAGTGTATACACATTAATTAAAAATGTTGAATTTTGAACTTTTACATTTAAAAGAGTTAAAAAATAATTAAAAAAATAGTTTTTTGCTCTGTTGTAAAAATCGGGCCAGACGGCCGATTAATCCCCGCATAATCGCTGGTCGCTCACTAAGCGCCTTGATTTATCATAATCGGCCTATTTAATCGGTTTGGTCAAATATCTCTTAAAAATCGGTCAACAAACCGTTTAATCGGACAAAATCGGTCTAATCGGATTAATCGGACAAAAGCGCTTCAAAATTGGTCAACACAATCGCTTAAAATCGGACAAAATCACTTAAAAATCGGTCAACAAACCGATTAATCGGACAAAATCGGTCAAATGTCGCTTAAAAATGGTCAACAAACTAAGTAATATTTATGTTTGACTTTGAACTTTGAAGAATTATCAATTATGTTTCTATTTGAACACTTGAAATATTTGAACTTTGATGCAATTCGCTTATCCCATACATATAAAGTAATATAATATCTAAAATTACATTTTGTGCATAAAATCCCAATCCGATTAATCCCGATTAATCCCGCCTTAGATTAATCGCTAGGCCCTACCCAACCGCCTCACTAGCGCCTAGCGATTTTTACAACCTTGGTTTTTTGACAGCTTGATTAGATTCAAAATAACAATGAAATTGAGATTTCAACATTATCCGATCTTAGAAAGCTAATAAGATTAACTTCGAGGTTAAACCTTGAGCAACAAAGCTATTGCTAATGGAAGTTTAAACAACACAAAAAAAGTTGGACTTTCTAAAATGATTATACTGTCTTATGCAGACACTTCAATTTCAGTGGTGTAAACAGAGTTTTTTACCAACTAATTGTTCTCAAAAACCTTATTTACCATTATATAGCTTTTTCAAAAATATTGACTATTGTATAGTGTTTTTCTTAACTTTTAAATTCTGTCCATTTTCTTCTAGTACTAATCTATATATAGCCGAGCAATGGGAGAAAACTAAGATCTAGTTATATACTAAAATCATTTGATGTTTTTTACCATGTTTTGTTCGCATGTATATATTAAGAAATTGGTTCACCAAAACTAGTTGTTATTATCACTATATTTCAAAGTGATATTCTTATTTTATTCAGTTTGTATTTTAAATGCTACTAAAAATTGTTATAGAACTTGGCAAAAAGCATATGTAAAAGTCATTAAACAAAGATTAATGCACAATATCAAGATTACAAACCAGCACAAATTGAAACAATTGGTTTTAAACCAAATTGAAACAGTAAATTCGCGGCAATATGCGAAAGTCGATCAACAATACGAATCATTTCCAAAATGGAATTCACGTGACTCATTCTTGGTTCTTCTTGTGGCTAACCTATTAAAATTAAACAACAGTAAACGAACAACTAATCTCGTAGTTAAAGTCATAACCGATGATAAAACATCAATAACATACTAGCATCTAATAAAACTTAAAGCAGCATGTAAATAAAATTGTACCTTTGTTTGTAAAGACTATTTAAAGATGATGATGCTCTTACGTGTAGTGGCGAAGAGAGTAGATTCACGTAGTTATTTTTTCTTCACAGTTTTACAATTTTTTGTTTGTGTTTAATGTAAAAAAATAAAACTAACATGTACTCCGTATTATTAAGTTTGGAAACTGGCTATACATTAGTCAATATTTTTGTGACACCCATACAATGGTAAATAAGTTTTAAAAAGGCAATAAGTTGGTCAAAAACTCGGTGTAAACATACATAATGAGTGAAAATGAGAAGGTTTTACTAACATACGTATATGAGTGTTTTCAATAGTAATTAGTAACTATTTGTTGCTCTTTAGATATTTGAAGGTATAGTCTTGTAACAATAATATGATACATATTTACGTTTAGTTGTTATTTATGTATTTTCTTCGGGGCAATTCCATATTTCCCCAATAAAAACACTAAAATTCCATATATCCCCAAACATGCATAAAAATCATTGTACAATATGCATCATTCACTTGTTAATTGGGTAAATATGACATTTAGAGGTTTATATTGGATAAATATGGAATTATCCCATTTTCTTAATATAACAAATTAATTTGGATTTACGTAGAGTTGGAAGGCAAATGAGCAACAAGCTGCGTGGCTAGCTCTTTTTGAATAGCAAAACTAATTCTCTTAAAAACAACATTTGTGGATCTAGGTGTCATAAGATTACTATGCATAACATGTTAAACACTTTTTAGAAGCTCCATTGGTGCAACAAAATCAAAAGTATCAAAACATGTTCATTTTCAATGCATGCTTTCTCGTGTTGTGCCACTTTATTCGAGACGGCTTTCAAAGCGGCCTGTCCCACTGTAAAACCCCGGCTACTCAAACCCCCGAGAGGAGAAACCCTGGTTAGATCCACACACGCATGTTTCCCTCCAACCCATCCAAAAACCAAAACGTTTTATAACTTTTCTTTTGTCAATACATATTTGTAGAAAGCGTTTAATTGAAGTGTTCACTAAACATGATTTCACTAAATTATTAATAAAGTTTGTATGTAAAACTCTATTAGTACCTTTAAAAAAAGGTTTCTGCTTATATTTTTCCATCATTTTAACTGGTTGTTTATTTGTCAATCTTCTGTTGGCATGTTCCATTAAAAAATATTAAATAATGGTGTTACTAATCAAGTATATTTGATAGTTAGAAAAAATTACATGTTATACAGAATTTGAATGATAAATGATTTAGGTTTGTACATTGCTTCCTTGAGAAGCTCCATTGCAGGCCGTTCTTTATCATTGGTTTTCTGCACAAAATTTGAAGTTTGGATTTTTATAGTCGGGTTGAGTAAGACAATTTGATGGATAATAACTAATTTCTATGTATAATCCTATTTCACGAATGTCTTTACAGAAGAGTTGGGGTAGGGGAGATTGCACTTATAGCATCATCCATTTATTCCTTGACTAATAATAACTATTTTCTATGTATAATCATATCATTAAAGACTTTGAAGAAAACTCGGGAGTGGGAAGACTGACTTATATTGCATTACAACTTCAATAATGTCATCCAATAGCACCACTAGCATCACCCATTGTCTATCATCCACTAATTCCTTGGCTAGTAATAACTATTTTCTATGTATAATCACAGAAGACTTTAAGAAGACTTGGGATAGGGAAGACTAGCATAACCTATAATTGAAGGGATAATGGTCCAAGATGTAAGCAACGTGACATTCACCTTCCTTTTGTCTGTACCTTACTACTTTAGGATGCGACTTGTAAACATTTAATCATGCATTTTGGTAAACAACTTCTATACACAAATCAGAAAAGAATATAACTATGATAGATCCATAATGTTTTGTGCACATTACACGTACTAGTCGTTTTTTCACTTGTGGTTCTTTCTTCTGGATGGAAGCCTCTTCACCGCCTAGATAAAATGATGAGTTGTTTGCATCGAACTGTAACATACTTCCGCAGCAGATGTTGACCTTGAAGCACTAGCTGGTCCAGATGGATATATTTTGGGTGGTAAAGGGGCCAGATTGAGCCAGCAAGAATCATATGTTAGTGTTAACTGGTTCCAAAAGCAGTCAGTGCAGCAACTAACCAACACTAGTACATATGGCTATTTCGACCCATTTTACTTATGAATGGTAAATAAAAAAGTACTACGTAACTTAGAGAAATAATATTGTGCCCAGTACATAGAACCTCATGTGTCAAATAATTTTAATGATATCAGATATGTTGAACTTTTGTACTCATAATTAACATACTAACTACTTATTAATGGAGAGTACCAAAAAAAATTATATGATTTTTTTTCTTTATTTTACAGAGCTGCAAAAAAAGCCCTTTGGATATGTTTTTCTGGCTACATCGACCCGCTTAAAATGGTTCAGTTCAGGTTAAGTTAAGAAGATATAAACATAGCTTAAAAAACAGGTCCAACAAGTCAGTTCTGGTCTTTCATAGCTTAAAATTTAGGACCTGCATGTCTGTTCGGGCTATGTAAAAAAGATATAAAATTTAAATATAGCTCAAAACGGGTCAGTTTGGGTCATTTCATTAAAAAAGTAAATATGGCATATTAATCATTTCTAAAACTTGATGAAAGAAACTTTCAGAATACCCAAACGCTACATACCATGCGTCATCCTGTTTCTCTTTCCTATTCTATGACGAGATGATGGGCCATGATCCTGCCCCCTCCTGTCTCCGCCAATGGAAGCATGTCTCAAGCCTACTTTTTCGAAACTACTGATAAACTCTAAGGTTATGTTTGGCGAAACTAGTGGTAGTTGAAGTACCTGTTATAAATAGTTATTAGAGTAGCTGTTCGTTTTTTCCAAGCATTTGGTAACATAATAACTACTGTAAGTCTCGGTTTATTATCGTTTCAAATAGGAGAGACAACATCCCAAAGCTAAACGCTTGTATTTCTAGAAATATGGTAGCAATGATGACCATAAAGCTGCACATTAATTGCTAAAGGGCTGTTTGGGCTTGCTTAGACTAAACAGCAATAGTAGTACTATGGGTCAAAAATAACAAGTTATGGGTTAGATTGGGTTACCTCATTGGCTAAGAAATGGTCAAATGGGTCAACAATTGGACTTATGTGAATCAACAGATGGGTCGAATGGGTCAACAAATGGGTCGAATGGGTCACTAAAGGGTTGGATGATAACTCAACCACCACAGATGTGTTTTTTATAATTTTATACTTTTTTATATTTTTTGTCAGTTTTAACGTTTTCATCCGTTTTTTTATGTTTTTGAGCGTTTTCGTACTTTTTTTTGCGTTTTCGCCCTTTTTTTACGCTTTCATCTGTTTTTTACGTTTACATCCGTTTTTGCGCGTTTTCGTCCTTTTTTTACGTTTTCATCCGTTTTTGCGTGTTTTCGTATGTTTTTTTACGTTTCATCCGTTTTAGCGCGTTTTCGTCCGTTTTTTACCTTCTTTTACGTTTTATCCGTTTACGCGTTTCGTCCGTTTTATCGTTTTCATCCGTTTTGCGGGTTTCGTCCGTTTTATGTTTTCGTCCGTTTTTACGTTTCATCCGTTTTGCGTTTCGTCCATTTTGCGTTTTTCGTTTGTTTTACGTTTTCATCCGTTTTGCGCGTTTCGTCCGTTTTACGTTTTGTCCTTTTTATGTTTTCATCCGTTTTGCGTTTTCGTCCGTTTTCACGTTTAATCCATTTTACGTTTTAAATACGTATTTCGTTTTCATCCGTTTTTGCGCGTCCGTTTTTTTACGTTTTCATCCGTTTTTCGCGTTTTCGTCCGTTTTTGCGCGTCCATTTTTTTGCGTTTTCATCCGTTTTGCGCGTTTTCGTCCGTTTTTGCGCGTTTTTGTCCTTTTTTTACGTTTTCGTCCGTTTTTATGTTCTTACGTAAGTAAGCGGAAAAATGTAAAACTCGTAAACATAAAAAAGCGAGCGGCGTAAAAACATCTGGCGTAAAAGCGAGATGAAAGCGTGAAAGCGGCGGCGTGTAAAAGGCGATAAGTTAAGAAAACAAGGAAAGCGTAAAACGGAGGAAATGCGCAAAACGGACGGCGGATGTAACGTAAAAGAACGCAAACGCGGACGGCGAAACGAAAAACAAGAAGATGAAGAAAAAAGAGACGCAGCGCAAAACGGATGAAACGTAAAATCGGACGGCGTAAAAGGGACAAAAGCGCGCAAAACGGACGCGCGCAAAAAATGTACGAAAACACGCAAAAGCGACAACGTAAAAAGCAGAACAAAATCGTAAAGGCGGACGGCGCTAAAAAGGAAGAAAACGCGAAAACGCGGACGGCGTAAAAAATGGGCGAAAACCCGCAAAAGGGATGAAAGCGTAAAAACGGATGAAAACATAAAAAGACAAAACCGCTAAAAGCGGACGAAACGTAAAATAATGACCAAAACAGCGGAAGAAAGCGTAAAAAGCGGATGAAAGCGTAAAAAGCGGATGAAACATACTATAGTAGCATCATTACAGGTGGAAATGTAACGAGTCGACCTGACCCAACCCGTTTGACCCATGACCCATTCAACCCATTCTTAAAGCATGACCCGTTTGACCCATGACCCATTTGACCCATAACCCTTTGACCCATGACCCAAACCGACCCGACCCGACCCATTTGCCACCTCTAAGCAATACGCAGTTTTTAGTTTGGGATTGCTTATCTAAATGTTTATCTGATGAAAATAGAGATGTACTAACTACATAAGGAATACGAAACGTATCAAAATATTCCAGATGATTTATTTATCAGAAATACACTTTGGTCGTTATTGACCCATTTTTAATACAATATACAATAAATGTTTATTTGTAGTAATGTTTAAGACAAAATGTTTCACAGAAACAGTATCTTATACCTCAAGGAATCTACTATGAATTGGCGAAAAACTAGATGGTTACAATAAAAGGTATAACTATAAAACTCTCCATGCAAAACAATGTATAAAAGCATATATCTGTTTCTAGATGGATCAAAAGCTGGTCTTATTTCGGTTCTCGAATATTATGCAGCATCAGCTACGATGCAAGCATAAAGAATAAGCTACCTATATTAATATAAGCAGAATCAAATTGTATCTGAATTGGTGCCTGTGGCATGGTGTTCCCATCCATCCTGCGTACTACATGATTAGTAATCACCAACTCATTATAACTATATATTTCAGACGTTTATAGCTTGCCCGGTTGAAGGCCAGTTAGCCATTAGCATTGGAATGGGATTGGGTTGAACTGAAAATGCAAAACATTACACTCTTAAGCCAGATCATGGTACTATAATAGTTACTCAGAAACTTTTATTTACCTACAACAATACAATATAGTGGTCTCTTTAAAAGAATGTATAGGAGGAGTGACATTGCCTAATTGACAAAACTGCAACAATGCCTCTTCTGATGCCATCAATCATTCTCCCGTTGGATATCAAATCAAAGAAACAATGAATAGATTTTAAAAATCAAAGAACAAGAATAAGGCTGTTCATTAAGAAATCGAACACCAAGTATAACTTAAGAAGAATTGGATTGATGGCAATTAAACCACACTTACAAACATGCTTGATACATATAATACATCACCAGGAAAGTATACGTAACGTAACGTTTATTAAGTTATGTCTCGTACACATATGCAACAAGAACATTAAACCAGAATTACGAAAATCTTTAACTTTAACATTTATTTAACTACGACATGCACCGCTCCTTGTTGCAGTTACTTTCAACTTTGCCATACTTGCTTAATGATCGACCTGAAAGAGTTAAAACCATGTTAGTGATGATTAATTGACAATCTCATGTAAAATCATATTATGCAAAATGAGAGAACATAGTACTTATATATTTCGAAGCACATCTAGAATACGCTGCAACTCATAGACAACAATTTCTATTTCCATCCGTTGTGGTGGGGAATCCACAGTGCATGATACTCCAATCTTGATAGTTGCAACCAAACATTCTTCCATTTTCTTTGCATTTGCTTCCGTACTTTGCAACACAATTGCATCACCATTAATTACATCGATTACATGATTTGGTAATGCCATGTAAGCAAATTTATGAAGGCTAAGACCATCATTGAACATGTTGTCCGTCGGCTTTTTCCCAATCATCACCTCTAGTAATAATATTCCAAAACTGTAAACATCCCCACTAGTTGTCATCTCGCTTCCAATACCATACTCTACAATTAAAAAAACAATTAATTAATGTAAAAACTTTAACCTGTAAGTAAATATAAGCATCATGGAATTAAAGTAGAAATACCTGGAGGTGCATAACCAATTGTTCCGTTAAATCCGGTTGAGCTGTTTTCGTTTAAGTCTGTACCAAGTAATCGAGCAAAACCAAAGTTTCCAACATGAGCAACGATATCATAGTCAAGTAGAATGTTTCTAGGCTTCAAGTCACCGTGAACAATCGTTGTTTGGCAGCGATTGTGAAGATAATCAAGTGCTGTTGCGACATCCCTAAGAATATTTATTCTTTGAAGAAGGTTGAGTTTCGATGTATTTGCACTTGAATGAAGCCAATCGTGTACACTTCCATTCGGCAGAAATTCGTAAACCAAAGCTTTAAAATCATTGCCTTGAAAATCAACACTTGAACATGAAGTTATTATCTTCAACACATTACGGTGTTGAATATTCCGCCATGACATTCTGCTAGAAAACTTTTGTGTGCTCCTTGATTTTGAAGATGTAGAACTTTGACCGCGACAAAGTTATCATCATCATAATCGAGGATTCCTTTATAAACGGAGGTGAACCCATCCTCGCCAATCAAATTTGCTGTAGAGAAGCCATTAGTTGCCTTGAGAAGCTCTTTGTATGAAACTTTCAAGAACCGTTCATTTCCTGAAGATTGAGATGGTTGACTGTTGCGTTTCTTCTTACACAAAAGATACCCACAACATAATACGATGAGCAACGTTATTGCAATTAGAATGACTAATATGAAGAAAGGAAACCTTTTTTCGTGCATTTGGGTAACTTAAGTGTAACCAAACCACCACAAAGCCTATAGTTCCCTGAAACTGAAAATGAACTTGCATTGGCAAACTTTCTATGGATTTCCATTTGTCTAAGAATTCGGGTATTTTGCCCGATAAATTATTTTGAGAAATGTCGAGCACCCCCAATCCTCCTAATGAACTGAATGAAGATGGTATTATGCCTTGAAATGTGTTGCCTTTTAGGATTAACGCTGTAAGGCTAATGCACTCATCAAGGCTACTAGTAATGTTGCGAGATAAGTTATTTTGAGATAAATCAAGATAGCTCAACATCTTGAAATCTTTAATCTTTGATGGAATGGAATCAGACAGGGTGTTGTGTGAAAGATCTAAAAAATTTGTTAGTGATGAAAGTTGAAGAAGTTGCTTGGGTATTTTTCCACTGAGTGCATTGTGCATGAGTTTAACCCATTAAGTTCTTTTCACTTCCCAAGGCTCGGTGGAATATGGCCTTCTAATTCGTTGCCATATAAATTAACTATAGTCAACAATGATAAGTTCCCGATGGCATCAGGGATAGGCCCTGAAAATTGATTGCTAGCTAGACCAAGAGCTTGTAGCTTTTGACGTTTACCAATGGTAGTTGCGATTTGTCCTATGAATCGATTAGTTCCTAACTGTAAGTTAGTCAAGCCAACTAGATTACCTATTTTTGAAGGGAGGCTTCCAAATAATTGATTGCCTCCTAAATTTAGAGAACTGAGTTGATCAGAAAGATTGCCTATTGTTATTGGAAACACTCCTATAAGGTTGCAATTATAAAGATCCAAAATTACTAATCTGGTGCAGTTTTTTAAATAATCAACAAACCGCATGTCTCCTTGGAAGTTGTTATCATTTAATATACTTTTATAAATATCTCTTAGTTTTGAAAAATCAATTGTCAACTTCCCACTAAAAGTGTTGTCACCCATTTCAAGAAGTCCTAATTTAGAACAATAAGAAATAGAAGGTGGAAGATCTCCGGTCAAATTGTTATTCCTTAACTGAAGCAACTCCAGATTCGGGAGCTGATTACCAATTTCTGAAGGAAGAGTACCACTGCGCAGATTTTCAGATAAAGAAATATTAACTAGGAGTGAGAGGTTGAAAATGGAATGAGGATATTTCCATATAAGTTGCACTCACCAGATGCAAATACCTTCAAGCTTTTCCAAAGACCCAAGGTATATGGAATTCTCCCACCTAGTTGGTTCCTGTAACAGAGAGACTTCCACTGATGTAATATTCCCCAAGGAAGGTGGGATTCCACCTGTTAACTTATTTTGCTAATTACAAGACTAGCAAGTTTCAAGAGTAAACGCATCTCCTTGGGTATGCTCCCAGCTAGGTTATTTAGACCGAGCCAAAGCTCTTCAAGGTTAGAACAACCAGACAAGTTTGTTGGAATGACTCCACTAAACTTGTTTTCATCAAGATAAAGGCGGCGTAACCTGGATAGGCGACCAAGTTCATGAGGAATGGTTCCTTGAAAGCTGTTGTTCCGAAGAGAAACCTCACGGGGGAAGCTGAGGTTTCCTACATGAGGAGACAATGAGCCTTCTAGGCCTTGCGAATCCAGACATAAAATAGTCACTCGTTTATGTCGCTTTCCACATGAAATACCACTCTAGTCACATAAATGAAAGGAATGGTTCCACGAGGTTAGAACTTTATATGGATCATGGGTGATCTTTGACTTAAATGACAACAACGCGTGATAATCAGTCTCATTACTGCCATAAAAAGCAGAAACGGTGGCAAAAGTAAGACATATTATCGCTAGACCATGAAAGAGAAAAGAAATAACAGAGGAAGATGATAAGTGAATTATTTCTTGTGGTGACTTCATCTTTGAAATTTACTTAAAATTCTAAGAACAAGTATTGGCTTTTTATAGTCAGGTTGAGCAAGACAATTTGATTGGTAGTAACTAATTTCTACATATAATCATATCAGGAATGACATTAAAGAAGAGTTGGGGTAGGGGAGATCACTAGACTTATACAGTTAAACTCCACTAAGTCCTTGACGAATGTATTCACGAATGTATAATCACTTGATCTTTGGCTTAGATATTTCACGAATGTATTCAATCATATTTCACGAATGTCTTTAAAGAAGAGTTGGGGTGCAGGAGACTGCACTTATATTGCATTGTAACATATAGCACAACTAGCATCACTCATTGTCTATCATCCACTAATTTCTTGACTAATAATAACTATTTTCTATATGTATAATCATATCATTAATGACTTTGAAGAAAACTTGGGAGTGGGAAGACTTGACTAATATAACATTATAACTTTAATTATGCCAGATGCTCTGTTAATGAATAGCCGTAGATTTTGTTACAATTCTCAACGTTAAATTGGCTGCACCAAAGTTGTTTGATGATATGTTTAACATAATTAATGTGCAAGGTAACGTTGCTACATATGAGCGTTGATTTGAGCGTGTGGTAGTACGATTTTAGCTTAATCCAAAAACGAGTTTGTAATCGGCCAAGGAGTTCACATAATCGCGCAATATATACAAGTGCAAGTATATATGTTTTTACAAATTCTTTAAGTTGCTTATTCTCATTATATCATATGAGAATGTTATGTATAAATGTGCTTTATCTGATGTTAAAATGCTCACTTGAAGCCCACTTTTGAGCCTATGTATATTGATGAAGCCACTGGCTGAAACCAATCAGGTATATTTGACTAATGTCTTTGTGATCACATAGACGTTGCATCTATGAACTGCTAATACCTTGGGTTTTGGAAAGATAAAGCCCTTTGTCACTTACTCACTTTGTTCAGTCCTATCTATGTAGGTTCATGTTTGATAGATTTTTGGTCAAAATGTTGAATGAGTGTATGATGTGCTAACTTCTGCTCATATTTATCTTACAGTTACATGGAATCTTCGAAATTAAATTTTTGTTTCAGACCTAAACACGGTTTAAAATCTAGAACCATGTGTATTATTGATAAAATGTCTCAATGAAATACTCAATTTATTAACTATCAATTTAGCATGCATAAATCTTGGTGCATCTTGAAGGAATATAAACTTTTAGGATAGGAGAATTTGAGTCTTTACCAGTTAAAAATGTTGAAGGTTGAACTTTTACATCTGATGGGTGAAAATGAGATGGTTTTGCTAAAATATGCATATAAGTGTCTTCAATAGTAACTATCTATTGCTCTTTAGATATTTGAAGGTATAGTCTTGACTCAATAATACGACACATATTTACGTTTAGATGTTATTGCCTTTTTCTGTTGACATCATCTTATTTAGTGAGCTAAGTTTTATAACTTTTCTTTTGTCAATACAGATTTGTAGTAAGCGTTTGATTGACGTGTTCCTAAACATGATTTCATTAAATTATTTAAAAGTGTGTGTGTAAAAGTATATTAGTACCATTAAACAAAGGTTTCTGCTTATATCATCATTTTAACTGGTTGGTTTTCTTGTCAATCTTATATTGGCTTGTTCCATTAAAAAATATTGAATAATGAAGTCACTAAGTATATTTCGCACTTAAAAAAATTTACATGATATACACAATTTGAATATTAAATGATTTAAGTGTGTACATTGCTTCCTTGGGAAGCTCCATTGCAGGCCGATCTTTATCACTGGTTCTGCACAAAATTTGAATTTTTGAAAGTCAGTCTTAAAATTTAATAATAAAATCAGACTTTTGAAAATCGTAAAAGTTCGTATTGTATGTTAAACTTCATCTGGATTCGTCACCTTCTGTTGGATCATCTTCAAAAACTTTGAAGTACAAAATTAAAATAATAGTATTCTGCAAATAGAAAAACTTACCTATAGTTGTCAAGATTTGCATTTTTCATTGATTCACGCAGAAGGACACCATCTGTCATATACTTTAATACCTTTAAACATATAATAGTATTCTAAAAATATAAAGTTAAGTTCTCTTTGGCGACAAAAATAAACCCTAACAACCGTAATAGTTTTCTGCCAAATCTGCCCCAATCCTTGTGTTTTTGCAATGATCTGTAATATGAGTGATTAACATTCGTGTTTTTTATTATCTTGCTCAGACTCGTTGTCCTAATCACATAGTTATTAGAGTTTTTGGGTGAAATCGTTTTTGGGTTTCGATCTTAATATTTTCATCTAATTCGCATTAATCACTGTTGTTCTGCAACGTTTTTAGGCGTGTTTCTGGAAATTGTTTTGTTAGGGTTTATAACCGACTTCATCATGAAAGGAGGTTAGTCATTGATTCTTACATGTGTTGAAACCCTAACTTTAAGTTGGTGTTTTTTCTTTTCCCGAATTGGTTGCTGCTACATGTTGGTCTGGCGATTTGGGTTTGCTATTGGGTTTGGTTTTTAGGTCGTGGGTGATAGAGAGATGGAGAATGGGTTTTTGAAGAAGAATAAAGAGGGACATGATGGAGAAAGGGTTGGCGCTGCTACTACTGTCTCAACTGCAGCAGCCGCGTTAGTGCTATTGCTATTGTTCCATTAGCGCAACCTGATGTAGCTCATATGGAGGGAAGTGTTGATGGACATACTTGTACGAATGTTACACATGGTAATGTTAATCACATGAAGCAAGCTGGTCACATGGAGCATGCTTCTAAAAGTCATGGGGTTGCACGTGAGGTGGGTGAGAATCAAACTAAATGTACTTCATTTTCCAATATTCTTGATGCTACTCGTACTCTTCCGAAGGTGAATTTCAGGTCTTTGGATAATGAGGAGCGGGTAGAAACCCATGATACGATGCTTCCTAGGGCTGTTATGGAGAAGGTACTTTCTAGGTATGAAAATACTTTGGTTGGATACTTCCTTGGTAAGACGATCTCTTTCCTAATGTGCAAAGTTATGTCACTAATACTTGGGAAAGTTCGGTTTGCAAAAGCTTATGAAAAATGATGATGGAGTTTATCTTTTAAGTTTGCTACCAAGGATGGTGTGGATCGTGTTTTGGAGCATAGCGTTGGTTAATTCAAAACTCGCCTATTATTCTTAATAAATGGACTCCTATTTTATCCCTTAAAAGGAATGAGGTTAACAGGGTACGGTTAATAAATGGACTCCTACTTTATCCCTTAATTGGAATGAGGTTAACAGGTACCGGTTGGTTGCTTTTAGAGGATGGGTTGAGCTTGACTACTACGCAAGTAGGAAACCTATTATGTTAGATGCATTCACAAGTTCTATGTGTGTTGAGTCATGGGGTCAAGGCGGGCCGAGGAACAAACATGACCGGTGCACAAATATTTTTAATAATAATATAATTGAGTTTAAGATGTTAACTAAGTAACACTAAAACACATTTCAATGGACGGGGGTCATTAAGATACATTTGAGAAAATCGATATTTTTCTTAAAATTAACACTAGATCGAAAAATTCCATAGGTGTCGAGGCACCCACGAGACCCCCGGCTCCGTCCGTGAATGGGGTCGATTAGTTTTGCTCGTGCCTTAGTTGAATTAAGTGCGAATTCTGAATTGAAGAGCCAAGTTACAATGCCTATTCGAATGAAGTAGGTAATGGTTATACCACGGAAATTATTAATGTCGAATATGAATGGAAGCCTACTCATTGTATTAATTGTAAATCATTTGGGCATGCTCTTTTTGATTGTCCTAAATGTGTCAAGGAGACTGTTTGAAAGGATATTAATGTAGTAGCCAAGGTGTCTAATCCGGTGGATAATCATGAAGAGGATTTCATTGAGGTAAAAAATCGAAAGAATAAAGGGAAGAGTGTGGCTGATTCGTCTCAATCTCAGCCCATCGATGGTGTTAGGCTTAACAAGCCAAAACCTAAGTTTTGGAGACATATATCGACGGCGGTTACCAAGCAAGGTTTGGATCCAAAGGTTCGAAAGAGACTTATTTTAATGATAAATCGGGTACTAATACAAACTTTTCCAATCCTTTAGATGTTTTGAATTCCTTGGGTGATGAGGGTGTTGATGGTTTTCTTTTGAATGGTCAAGAGAAGAGCAGGCTACTGCTACTAAGCCTAGTTCATCTTCCTATCCTTGTACTTGTTTGGGCGATTATGGTGGCGCTCGTACTACTCCAATTCTTTGAGAGAATTGGAAGATTGAAAAGCTAATTATTGAGGAAAAGTTACACTTGTAGATGATGGTAAACCTCTTAAAAATTTAATTCTTAACTAAGGTGGGTAACCCATTATTTATGGTGGGCAATGTGGTAGTTTTTGACAGTGATGATGATGAAGTTTTTGATGATCACATTAGGACGTTGTATTTGGAAAGTGGAGGAAAGGAGCAGAGTCTTTATGAGCAATGGAAACCGGGTACGGGCGACAACAACCATTATGATGATGATGATGATTTTGGCCTCTCTCCTACACAATTAAAGGCTTTTGGAATTCAAGATTTTTGTCTTATCTAGGTTATTTTATATTTTTTGCATAAATTGTTCTTAGTTTATGTTGGTTTTGGTTTGGTGGTCTAGATGGTTATAGCTAGTTGTCATTTATGGCATGTCATAAATGATTTAGTAGTTGTGTCAAGCTATTGCTTGCAGTTAATGTGATACCTTAGCCACATTCCATTGTAATTAAACATTTTTTGGAGTAATATATTTTACTGGGTGGAGTACCCTTTACCCAAAAAAAGTTAGCGTTTTTAAGTGTGACGTGCAAACAACCTTAAGTGGCCATGCCAACCTCCTGAAAAGCGCGAAGGCCTTACCTGCTTTGAGTATCAGTCGGCTAAAAGGTCGGAAATAATGGTTACCAAAAAAATATATATAGTATTCGTCAGTTTTGTTGTCTTTCCAGAACTAGTCTCGCCTACAACCACTTGATTCTCTTGTATTAACTGTTTGACAAAACAGTCGTATTACCTATTGAAGTTGTTATGATAGTAATTTTGACTTTGCAAAATCGACACTGATTCACCCGTTTTCATGTGTTGGCCAAGTTTTGCATCTCCTTTGAAATCAACTTCGCCATCTTCACCAACTACTGCCGCATCAGCACCAATCTGATCTCTATAAAACAAAATGGTAAAGGGGTGTAACAGACTACGTCATTATATTTGGAAACTTGATGGTTCAAATTGGTAATATCCTTGGTGTTGAGAAGTATACAGAGCAGATTGGTGCTAATACGACAATAGTTGGTGAAGATGGCGAAGTTCATTTCAAAAGAGATGCAAAGTTTGGCCAACAAAAGAAAATGGGTGAATACCTCCCACTATTTTCTGTGTGAAATGATTTGTCGAATAAAGGTATGGTTTGCATTTGCAGCTATTTAAATACGTTTAACCCCAAAAACCTGAATATTCTTCTGTCAAGAGTTAATATGTGGAATGTTTCAACAAAATATGGGATTGTATAAAAAGGAATATCAATATAGTATACACTGTTGGCCCAATTTTATGGATCTTTAATCAACGATATACCAAAGTATGAAAATAATCTCTATTTTCTATAAAAGTCATGAATGATTCTTTACATGTTCTATTCTATTTATACAAAGTGAAATATCCTTAATCAATATAATAAGCGATATGATACTAGGTTATTATATTTCTAAAATTTTGACAAGATATTAACTTTAAATAAAATAACTTATAAAAAAAAAAAAGCAATATATATCAAAAGTAATATATAAAGTAAAAAAATGAAAGGTGGTATTTTTAATCTTTTGAAACCTGGAAGGGTTGATGGTCTAACCCGATGCCTTATAAAATAAAATTCTTTGTGTGTGGCCCTTATACTTTGTACGCGTCTTTTTTTTTATTGTTTATCTCCTTTTCTTTTGAGATAAAAAACCCACGCATCTCTTTTCTTTCTTTTGAGATACTGACTTTTCAGTCCTCTCTCTCTAAGAAGATAAGTGTTGATCTTCTTCTTTCTCCAATAAATCTGACGGTTGACCGGCCTTTGATGGCTGTGGTTTTTGACCGCCCCTTCTACTTTCTCCGGTATGGTGTTCTTTACGAGCACTGTTAATCCTCCAATTTGAAACCTAGGGTTTCGGCTTATTTGGGGGTTTTATGATCCGTGAGTAATTTTACGATTGGAGTTTGCTGATGAATCAATTAGGGTTTCAATTGATCCTTCTGGGCTTGATTCCTTTGAAGAACAGGTGTGTTTGTTCTTAATTCGAATCTTGATTTGTGCCCTAATTGATGACTTCGTTTAGTTTTGTTTGAATCAATTTGTAAACGGTTTAATCCGTTTCTAATCCTTTGTGGATAAAAGAAAATCAGTTTCGATGAAAAAATGCGAATGGTTTTGTTGCCGGGTTGGAGCAGTCACTTATATGATTGTTCCCTTGATGCGAAAAATGTTTAGAACACAAAAATGATATCTTGATTTGTGTTTAAGTTATCTTGCAGAAATTTTTTTTCGAAACTGTTTTAGGGTTCTTATTGATTCTGAAACTAAAACGAAAATGGTATATGATGATTCAGGCTCTGATACCAATTGTTGGCCCAATTTTACGGATATTTAATCAACGATATACCAAAGTATGAAAATAATCTCTATTTTCTATAAAAGTCATGAATGATTCTTTACATGTTCTATTCTATTTATACAAAGTGAAAAGGTACATGTTGAACCGTTGTGTCGGTTAAAGGATATGGCAGTTATGTTTGTAACTGTCATATAACCGCTTTATAGCTTGCTATCCGCGATTATTTCCATGAGTTGACTTTTCCATGTTGACTTTGACTTTCATTGACCGGGTCGTTTGTGGGTGTTGACTGGGTCGATTGGGTATTCTGATGGGTCGATTGGGATTAACCCAATATACACTATACAGTATCTATCATTTTGACAAATATGGTGAAATCAAGTTTAGCTGTTTAGTTGTTGATTTGTGTAAATCAAAGTACCCGTATTCGTATGTTGGTTAACTGTTGCATCTTATTTTGATTTGTAACATTTGTAATATTTTATTTTTTCAGTATTTGCACGAAGATGGTTATACAAAAGATGGGATGGTTAGTTGTACTTAACCAAGACGTGTGGCAGCAGTATGTGTTGTCAAAGAGTCGCTGAAGAGATCGAAACGGAGCTTGGAGATTTGGTCGTTTATGCTATTAGTTTTGAAGACGTCACTGGACATAATACTAAGTCAGACTTAAATTGCTAACTTTATAATTGCAAATCACTATTAACTGTTTAAGGTATATAATTAAGTGTTCCTTTACGCTGAGTATATGAAAGATGGTGTTCGTCTGCGGAAACGTTGAAAGATGCAAATCACGACAACTATAGGTAAGCTTTTCCTTAAAGCTGCTAACCTATGGGCAGGTCGAGCAGGTATAAAGAGGAAATGGTTCAACAACCCGTCCCAGAAATCCAGAGGGCTAATCTCAGGAACGTACTTTTTCTTCTAAAGTCATCAAAAATTGACTCCAAGAAGTAAACAAACTACAATACCTAAATGTAGCTAAAAACATTTTAAACCTGTGCTGTTCAATGCTCCCAATGTAATCTGACTTCAACTTTCAACAAAATTCATTATGGAGATACAGAGTTCTACTTGAACTTTGCTTATAAAAACATTTTAAAAACTAACGCCTAACGAAACACTCATAATCTCCAAGTACATATTTGATAGATGACTTAAAAAATACCAATAAAATCAGAAATAAAGTGTACTTGCTGTAATAAAACAAACATGTAGAGCCATGAAAGGATATAATGATGTTACTAACGAAACCTTTGTCCCCTAATTTTTCAATATTAGGTCCAAACATACAAAATCATAAACATGTTTGATACATATGATAAGTCAACACGAGTGTATATGCACATTTATATCTCTTAGAGTACTTGTGCAGCAAGAAAATTAAAACACACTTGCAAACATATTTGCTACTTCATGCTGTTGCTTTCAACTTCTTCACCATGCAAGCTTGGTATTACACCTGAAAGAGTTGAAAGATAAAACCATTTTAGTGATGATTTATTGACAAACTCATGCCAAATCATATTCTGCAAAAGGAGAGGACAGAATACCTTATATATTTTGAAGCACATCGAGAATACGATGCAACTCATTGACAGCTATTTCTATTTTCATTCGTTGCGGTGGGGAATCCAAAGAGCATGATACTCCAATCTTGATAGTTGCAACCAAACATTCTCCCACTTTCTTTGCATTAGCTTCCGTACTTTGCAACACAATTGCATCATCGTCAATAACATCCACTACATGATCCGGTAATGCCATGTAAGCAAATTTATGAAGGCCAAGACCATCGTTAAACATGTCATTTGTCGGCTTTTTCCCAGTCATCACCTCTAGCAATAATATTCCAAAACTGTAGACGTCCCCACTACTAGCTATCTCACTTCCGATACCATACTCTACAAATTAAAATGATCAGTTAGCTTACGAAACTGTAATCTGCAAGTATAGATATAAGCATCATGGAATACAAGAATCATATATTACCTGGAGGTGCATAACCAATTGTTACTTTAACCCCACTTGAGCTATTTTGGTTTAAGTCTGCACCACGTAGTCGAGCTAAACCAAAGTCTCCAACATGTGCCACCATATCGTCATCAAGTAGAATGTTGCTAGGCTTTAAGTCTCCGTGAACAATCGTTGTTTGGCAGCGATTGTGAAGATAATCAAGTGCTGTTGAAACATCTCTAAGAATATGTATTCTTTGAAGAAGACTGAGTTTCGATGTATTTGACCTTGAATGAAGCCAATCATGTACACTTCCATTGGGCATAAACTCGTAAACCAAAGCTTTGAAATCGTTGCGTTGAAAATCAACACTTGAACATGAAGTTATAATCTTCAAAAGATTACGGTGTCGGATATTCCGCCATGCTTCACATTCTGCTATAAAACTTTTGCGGGCTCCTCGATTTTGAAGATGTAGAACTTTGATTGCAACAAATTTATCATCATAAGAATCAAGGATTCCTTTATAAACAGAGCTGTGCCCACCCACTCCAATTAAATTTGTTGCGGAGAACCCATCACTAGCCTTGAGAAGCTGATTGTATGAAACTTTCGAGAACCTTTCATTCCCTGAAGATTGAGATGCTTGACTCTTGCGTTTCTTCTTCCACAAAAGATACACACAACATAATATGATGAGCAACGTCGGTGCAATCACAATGATAAATATGAATAACGGAAACCTTTTTTTCTGTCTACCGCTCTCCTTGCATTTAGGTAACTCAAGTGTAACCGAACCACCACAGAGCCTATTGTTCCCCAAAACTGAAAATGCACTTGCATTGGCAAACACTCCTACAACCGGTACTTCACCCTCAAAATCATTAAATGATAGGTTCAAAAATTCTAAAGAATTCCATTTGCCTAAGAATTGAGGAATTTTACCAGATAAATTATTTTGAGAAATGTCGAGTACCTCCAATCCTCTTAAGGAACTTAATGAAGACGGTACTATGCCTTGGAATATGTTGCCACTTAGGTTTAACAGTGTAAGGCTATTACACTCACCAAGGCTACTAGTAATGGTTCCTGAGAAATTATTATGAGATAAATCGAGCACGCTCAACATCTTAAGGTCTTTAATCTCTGATGGAACTGAACCGGACAGGCTATTTTGAGAAAGATTTAAAGCAATAGTTAGTGATGGAAGTTGAAGAAGTTTTTTGGGTATGTTTCCACTGAGTCTATTGTGTGCAAGGTTTAACAGATTAAGTTCTTTACAATTCTCAAGGCTTGATGGAATACGGCCTTCTAATTTGTTTGAATCTAAAGAAAGTGTATTCAACAATGATAGGTTCCTAATGCCATCAGGGATGGGCCCTGAAAACTGATTGATTCCTAGATCGAGTACTTGTAGCTTTTGAAGTTTACCAATGGTGGTGGGGATTTTACCTGTGAATCGATTAGGTCCTAGAACTAAAATGGTCAAACCAACTAGACTACCTATACTTGAAGGGAGGCTTCCAAATAATCGATTGTCTCCTAAATTTAGATAGCTGAGTTGATCAGAAAGATTACCTATTGATATCGGATGCACTCCTATTAAGTTGGAGTTCAAAAGTTCTAACATCTCTAATTTGGTGCAGTTTTTCAAAGAATCAATAAACCTCATGTCATCAGCTTCTCCATGTCCATGTAAGCTGTTATCAGCTAAGAGAATTTTATTAATATCTCTTAGTTTTGAAAAATCAACTGTCAACTTCCCACTAAAATTGTTGAAAGACATTTCAAGAAATCCTAATTTAGAACAATTAGAAATAGAAGGTGGAAGAACACCTGTCAGTTCGTTATCCCTTAACTGAAGGAACTCAAGATTCGGGTGATGATTACCAATTTCTGAAGGAAGATTACCAGTGAGGTGATTTTCAGCTAAGGAAAGTTTAACTAGGAGTGAGAGGTTGAAAAGGAACGAGGGATGCTTCCATATAAGTTGCACCCACCAGAGTAAAATTTCGTCAAGCTTTTCCAATGGCCCAAGGTATCTGGAATGCTCCCACCTAAAGGGTTGCTGGAAGAATAGAACACTTCCATTGATGTAATATTCCCCAAGAAAGGTGGGATTCCACCTGTTAAGTTATTGTCGTGAATTGTAAGAGTAGCAAGTTTCGAGAGTAAACTCATCTCCTTGGGTATGCTTCCAGTTAGCTCATTTTGATGGAGCCAAAGATCTTGAGGTTAGAACAACGAGACAAGTTTATTGGAATATAATGACTCCACCAAATTTGTTTATACTAAGATAAAGATGGCGTAGCCGAGATAGACGACCAAGTTCATGTGGAATGGTTCCTTGAAAGCTGTTGTTCCATAGATCAAAATTACGGAGGAAGCTGAGGTTTCCTACATGAGGAGACAAGAAGCCTTCTAAGCCTTGAGATTCAAGTCGTAAAGCAGTCACTCGTTTGTGCCGCTTTCCACGTGAAATACCACTCCATTCACAGAAATGAAAGGAATCGTTCCACGAGGTTAGAACTTTGTATGGACCATGGGTGATTTTTGACTTGAATGACAACAGCGCGAGATAATCAGTCTCATTTCCGCCATAGGAAGCGGAGACAGTGGTGGAAGTAAGACATATTATTGCAAGACCATAAAAAAGAAAAGAAATACGAGAGGAATATGATAAGTGAGTTATTGCTTGTGGTGACTTCATTTTTCGAAATTAACTTAAAATCATAAGTGTAAGTATTGGCTTTTTATAGTCGAGTTGAGCAAGAAAATTTGGGGTAGGGGAGACTTTGAATGGAAGAAATTGGGAGTGGGAAGATGCATGCGAGTCTTATTTTCTATTGTTCAAACAGGTCAGTTGTAATATGCACATAAACTGTTTGTTAAAATGTCTCAATGAAGGAATACAAACTTAATAAATTAGAAGAACTTATTTGAAGGTTGAACTTATACATTTAAAAAAGTTTGAGGGAAAAAAATAATAATAATAAACAATTTTTTTGACAGCTTGATTAGATTTAAAATAACAACCAAATTGAGATTTCAACATCATCTGACCTTAGAAAGCGATTAAGATTAAACCTTAAGCGACAAAGCTTATGCTAATGTAGGTTTAAACAACACAAGAAAAGTTGGACTTTAGATATCTGAAGGTACAGTCTTGAAACAATAATATGATACAAAATCAAAATCACCCGGAAGTTTTGTAGAGCAAGCCTATTTCCAATTCAATTGTTCACCTATTTATTCTTTGCCTTATGGGATCCTTTCCTCATGGTACATTTAGAATACCAACCCATGTGGAATTTCATCGACTAGATACAAACACAAACTTTGACTTATTAGCATATTAAACTTACTGTGTGTTTTAATCCTGGCCGTTTTGTGCTTTTGACTTGTGATACCAACCTTTTGTTTCTGATTTCATGTTCTATACCGGCCTTTTGCTTCCTCTGAATACTCATTTTGTTGGAAATTAGATAGGTGAACATAATGCCTAATGCCTGAATTTCATGGAGAAATCGTGGAGCTGTCTAAATTTATAATTAGAAGAGGTGCTAATATTCATACTTTAGTTGAAGCTGCGTGTACATTCTTTTAAGAATTTATGTCCTTTTTTAGTACATATTACGATAACTTAGGTCCTTTAATTTGTAGTTTTTTACATTAAGTATATTAATAATGATGGAAAGTTTTATATGTAATATGTAATGAAACAAAATAATGACATGTTCGGTTAAAGATATTTTTTTGAGTCTACCCATTTGACCAATTTTAGTTTTCGCTATTCTTTGATTTGTTTTACAAGAGTGGGTATACAGTTTCATGTTTAACCTATTTCATATTATTGTGAGTTACATATTTCCACATTACATTAGTATAAGTAGATATAAGGACTTTTTTAGAAATTTAATTGTCTGACCCATTTCAGTTTTATCCATCTTTTTAAGACAATTGATAACTACACCTCTTTTGTTAATTCAACTTCCATTAAGTAGCAACTAGCAACATTGAAACTCCAGTATTGTACTATCCATAGAGCTTATTGACATTGTAACTTTGACAACACTCTCAACTCTCAAGTTTCAAGTGGATATTTCAGATATAATTTATGCAATTAGTATTTTTTTTTTTTTTTTTTTTGGTTAAAGGTTTTTTAACAATTAGCAATTAGTAATTATTGGTATGCATTAATGTTAGATTTGTAATAAAAGTAACTAACCGGAGATGGGTGGTCTGCATTAATGTTAGATATGTAATTCTTATGTTCATTGGCTTAACTTTTTTAAAATTTGCCATTATAATTTCTGAATAAGCAAAAATGGGAACAACAAACAAGAGTAGCACAACAACGTTGCATACCTCATTGTACAATCTATATTGGTGACTCTAAAGATTCTTTTATTTGAATAATTGATTGTTATAGGTCTTAAGAAGGATAGTGTTGAATACAAATTTGAAGTGTGGAAATGGTACAAGCTCCTATAGTTTTACTTTTCTCTACAATGGCTATATAAAATATGCTCAAATTGAATTTGGACCGGTCCAACAGGGTTGTAAGTGTTAGACAATGAATAAACCCCATATGTTTAACTTTTTTAATAACCAATAGTTATGCATTACAATGAAGCATAAACTTAACACTAATGGATCCTAAGACCACAGACCAGGCTTGGGCCGACTAATCTATTATATCGGCTAATACTCCCCGTAGTCAGAGCGGCGAACTCGTGAAAGCTCGGACCGAAGATACTTAAAACATTAAAGCTATAACTATTTTTGTTGATGAAGACATCCATAGCAAGTGAAAGCAAATCTTCAAACAGCAACAACAAAACAAAACAGTAGCAAAAGCAAAGATTGTCGTTTACAGACAGCCACATCTTTGACCAAATCTTCCTTTTTTTTCTTTTTTTTAAGAGTGAGATTTGAAATACACGAGATTGGATCGAGGAGAAAAAATAATATATTTTGATTGAGATAATTTTTTTTCAATAACAAATAACATGAAAGAAGGAAAAATAAAGAGGAAAATAAACAAGAAGAAAAAATGAATGTAGTTCAACTTAGCCACCTAAGGCTAATGATGCGAATGAGGGTTCAACTGCCATGCTTTCAAAGGTTAACGATGATAATGTTGTGAAATATGCTTTGACTCCTAAGGCTAATGATGCCAATGAGGGTGATAAGGATATTGAGGGTGTATCGAATAATAAAAGTTCATATCAGGTTGGTGCTGGTTTAGGATCAAGTAATGCGGATCTGGACCATTTCAAGTTTATCTAACGCATATGGTAATCCAGGAAGATTGATGTTACTCGTGACCATGTGACTATTTTTGCATGTAATAGCTTTGAAGAGGTTCTACGTAGTGCTGCCAACACTACTTCTCTATATGATAATGTGGGTAATGAGAATGTGAATACATCTATTGAAGAAAATCCCTCATCATATGCAAATAAGCTAACTCCTACATCTATGAGAAAGGCCAATTTTCGTAAAATTGAGGCTAATATACCGAATGATGCAGATTACGATGTTGGTTTATCTATAGCTTTGGTTCATTACAGGAATGAGAAATTGAAGAATTCGCTATACGGATACTTTATCGAAAAAAGGCTTGCATTTTTTGTTGGTTTGTGAGCAATAATTGGAAGAAGTATGGCATTGTGAAAGTAACAATAAAAGCAAATGGTTTTCTTTTTTAAGTTCTCGTCTATACAGGGTGCGGATTCTATTCTTCGAGATGTTCCATGGATGATTAGTAGAATTCCTATTTTTAAACTTAACAAGTGGTCACCGAGGTAAGCCTTTTGAAAGAAGATTTTTCTTCTCTCGGGGTTGGCTCATCCTCATTAACCTCCATTGTACGACCATTATCCACATCTCATCGTCCATATTAAGAGCATCATCTTGATTAGACGTAGTGATCCCGGTTCCACTAGAACTAGCCACATTAGAAGCCATCGTCTTACCGACATTTACTTTCTTGGGTTCAGAGGAGGCTTTTGGGCCGATATTCAAAATGCTTGCCCACCACGTTTAGTAGAACCTCCTCGACCCGGATTCGCCCAACTTGTTTTCCTTCTTCTTATTGTTAATCATCGAAAACCATCACTTACGTCCTTATGAGGTTGAGCAATGAATCACAACCTTAGGACAATCCACCAAAGTATGTCCAAATACCCGACATTTCTCACATCTAGGCGGTTTCCATTCATATTCAACACGGATCTTCTCAATAGTCGAACCTGTACCATCAAGTAAAGGAATCTCGACAGGTGAGGTCGTCCCTAAGAACCTCATCCGACTTCACTTCAATCATACACCTAGCAAACTACTACGGCCCCAAGATTCTTTGCACATTTGACTAGTAAAGCATCTAACCTTTGGGCGTACCAATCAATGTAGCAAGAAGACCGAGCCCGTCATCGAAAAACATAGCTAAAGGAACATCATGGAATTTAACCCACACCGAATGTTAGTCAAATCCTCTTTAAGCAAGTTGGTGTTCAATGTCCATGGTTTAAGAATAATAGGAACATTACGAATCAACCAAGGACCATTATCAAGAACATCATCAACGCCTTTTTCGAATTAAACTTGAAGAAGAAGAATCCTTAGCGTTCATCATAACCTTTTGTAAACCATACTTAGCCCACGTATTGCGAACATAATAGTCAACAACAGGAAAGCAAGGCGTTGACCAAGGAAGTATCCGTAGAGTATTCTCAAACCTCATGTTCACCTCTTCCACCACTTTCATTGGGACCGAAAGGTCAACATCATTCTTCTTTTGCTGCATTCTAGCCTCCGAAAATTAGACACGTGTTTCGGATTCATTGTGAAGTTCCATGATGTACCATTAGATGCATATACATCGGATGGGTTGAGCTTGATCACTTCTGAGATTGGTAGTTCTATGATGCTAGACTCGTATACGAATAACATGTGTTTGGATTCGTGGGGAGAAGCAGCTATGCAAGAGCCTTGATTCTTTGAAGTGGATATTGTTTACAGGTATATTGATTACATAATTTCCCACCTAGAGATACCTTTTATTGCTACGATATATATAGGCAAATACATAATGAATACATAATGGACTACAAACCCACAAGTCAGGCTTGGGCCGAATATCTCCTCTAACACTCCCCCGCAGTCCGAGCGACGAAATTGCAAAAGCTTGGATTGTAGAAGAAAACAGAAAACATGAAGATGTAACTAAGTTGTTGACCGCAAAGCAAGCAAGCATATATATGATTCTTTGAAGTCTTCAAACGATAACAATTTTTCACCATTGATGTGGTTTAGGACATTAAGAAAAAATTGCAGACCGTCTCGAAACGCAGCAAACAAAGTATAAGGTACAAGTAGAAGAACCTGTAGCTTAACCAATGATGTGCATCAGGACATCAAAAAGAGTTGCAAAGTGATTCTTAAAGAAGTAACCTCATGCGCCTATCGAAAGAGTAATACCAATGGTCGAGCTTTAGTCGACTTTATGTAAAGACTAGTCGATTTTTTATTTTATTTTTTTTATAATGCAATTTATGTTATTTTAATGCTAAAACTAAAAAAATAAAAACGAACATTTACATTAAGGAAACATATTATTGGTGACTCGTATTTAAACACAAAACATTAAAAGAGAGCATGATAAGATCTAAAGATAAACACATACTGACATGCTTGCAATATGCGTCACAATGAAAAAGAAAACAATCTGATGAGATTGCCTGCAGTGACGGCTTGACAGAAAGTAATTAAGAAAAACAAAAGTGGCGGCAATGTAGGGTGGGAAACGAGTGTAAGATGTGAATCGTTGTTTTATGTTTAGGGTTTTTAGACGATCGAACCCTCTAATACCATGTTAACCGGTATATTGATTACATAATTACCCACCTGGAGATACCTTTTATTGATACGATATATATAGGCAAATACATAATGAAAACCTAATGGACCACAAACCCACAAGTCGGGCTTGAGTCGAATATCTCCTCTAACAGATATACGAAAGAGTGTATTCGTATTGAATACGAGTAGAATCCCCTCGTTGTGGTACTTTCTTGTTATATGGTTATTCTCTCGATGATTGTCCCAAAGCTGCTCCTAAACGTGTGGTGAATGGGATAGACAAAGTTAATGGTTAGAGTTCTGGTGTATCAAAGAAGGATTCAAACTATAATAATGGGTTTACGTTTTTGAAGTGGAAAGGAGCTAATCCAAAAAAGTTTAATAACGTTCCGGTCAACAAGTTTGAGTATCAGGCCGTTGCACCAAAGAATACTAAGGCTTCTATTTCAAAAGATAACACAAAAGAGGCTTCTACATCTAGTCAACCAAAAATGAATGCTAAAGTGGTGAGAACTTCTAATGCATTTGGCTTGGAAGAGGCTTCTCATGCTAATGTTGAACCTAGTGGTGCGAAACAAAAAAACTACTACCAAGGATCCTACCCCTAAAGATAACACAAACATGGTTTCTACATCGAGACATCCTAAAAAGGATGATAACGTGGTGAATACCTCAAATACGCTTGATGCTCTTCGTGAGTTCGATGATGTTCAAATGATAATATTGAACCAAGTATAGGTGTCGAAGATGTGGATGGTACGACATCTGGCAGTCCAAGTACTATATCTTTGTTTGCAAGGATTAATGAGCTGGAAAGTCAGGTGCTTTATGGGAATCTTGTGCTAGTAGGTGATGATGGGAAGCCACTAAAACCTTGTAAATCAACGCTTCATATTTCTAAAAAGGTTGTTAATCCGAATAATACAGATAGTGATGATAAAGTCCTCAAGGTCAACAATGAAACTGCTACTTATATGGCATCTACAATTTCCAAGGTTAATGATATCTCTAAAAGTGGTGGTAGAGTGGGTAGCAAGAGTTTATACAAGCAATGGAAGGATGAGACCTATGATGAAAACCCATATGATGATGATGATGATTTTGATAATTGTAGTTTGACCGAAGTCGAAATGGAGTTTGCTAACGTTTTTTGATAAAGTTGGTTCTTCGGTGAAGGCTTCAAAAACAGCCACCAACTTGGCCGATCAAGTTGGTGTAAACACGGACACGAACCCGTATCAAAGGGTTGATATTCAGGAGTTGGAAGCTAGGCTACAACGTCTCCAAGGTGAACGTGGTATAGTGGGTGACTCTGCTGATCCTGAGTTGCATAAAGCTGCTAGGGTTGGTCTTAACCCTAGCACGCATGATGTTCATTCGGATTCTATTTAGGGTAATACTAATCTGGAAAATACAAGTTATAGTACTACGTCTATGGGTGGTTTGGATTCGAGCACTAAAGTTTCTTCGCCTTATGCTGCTGATGTGTTGACTTCTGGTATTAACATGGTGAATGCTTCTACTTCAGGTCCTAACGTTGAAGCTAACGAAGTGAGGTCATTTGCTAATGTATTAAATCCGGAACGTGTCTCTAGGAAAGTGAATTTTCGTGCCTTGGTGAATGAGACGCGAATTGAAAATCATGATACGGTGCTTCCGAAGGCTGCTATGGAGGGTGTATTCAACCGTTATGAAAATACACTTGTTGGCTTCTTTGTTGGCAAGAATGTTGCTTTTCATTTGGTTGAACTACGCTCCAATACGTGGGGTAAGTTTGGTTTAAGAAACTAATGAAGAATGATGGTGGTGTTTTCCTCTTCAAATTCGATTCTAAAGAGGGTGTTGAGAGTGTTCTTCAATGGGGCCCATGGATTATTCGCAATTCTCCTCTCATTCTCACTAAATGGACTCGATGTGCTATTGTCTAAAAGTGAGGTTACTAGAGTTCCGTTTGGATTAAATTGCATAATGTGCCATTACTTGCATACTCGGCGATGGGTTGAGCTTAATTGCTACTCGGTGGGTAAGCCGATTATGCTAGATGCTTTACTAGCTCCATGTGTGTTGATTTATGGGGTCGCATTAGTTTTGCACGTGCTCTTGTGGAATTATCATCTGAATTTGAGCTTAAACATGTGGTGACTATGGCGATCCCTAATAAGGATGATAGTGGTTTTACTACGGCAAGTATAAAGTTGGAATATGAATGGAAGACGCCACACTGTGTGGAATGTAAAGTGTTTGGGCATGATACTGCTTGTTGTCCTAAGAGTATTAAGGAGCATAATGATGTTCCTCCCAGCTCAAATGTGGACGAAACTGATGATGGTTTTAAGGTGGTGCAGAATCGGAAAGCCAAACCTAAAGGTACGAAGATGACTGGTGGTATTAATATGGGTAAGGGTCCTAGATTTGCACCTAGGAAGAAGGTATATGTTGCAAAGACGAAGACACCGGCAGCTGCTAGTGGTAATGCTAAAGATACACCGATTGCTACGTCTAACTCTTTTGGGACTCTTGAGGTGGATGATGATTTGGGCATCCCAAGTACTGTGGATGATTCTTCTACTAACAAGGTCAAGACTGGGAAGTCTTCTGGTACTACTAAGGAATCAGGTATTGATGGATCTCGGGAGACGGACTCTCGTATTGATATTGGTGAGGCATCTAAGCCTCCGGAGACTGGGACTTATTCTGCTGCCAAGCTTGTGAGTGATTCAATGGAACAATGGATGTTGGTTCTACTCCCATCGCTGAGAAAATTGGTAAGCTTGAAAAGCTAATTATTGATGGGAAAGCTAGTCTTGTGGATGATGATGGTCAACCTATTCCGTCTACCTCTTCTAAATAAGAGAGTTAACCCTTTTTCTAAAGTGGGAGAGATTGAGATTTCTGATTCTGAAGATGAGGTTGTTGCTAACCCATTTGATGAGCCTGCTAATATTTTTGGTGGTGGCCAAGAGTTTGAAGATGAGTATGATGACTATGACTTGATGACTATGCGAAAGCAGTTCGTGATCTTCCCGAATTGGATTCTTTTAATGCCATGTATGGCACAAAGTTTCAAGGTCCTAGGAAGTAATTTTATTTTGTTGTGTCATATGTTATCATTTGAGTAGTGGTTTGTTTTCTTGTTTAGAGAAGTGGAAGTATCTTGTTATGTAAGCTTTATGCCTATGTAACGGGCTGAGATATGGGATTTCACTCATATCCATTGTACTTAAACGTTTATTTGGTTAATATATTTACCAGGGTGCAGGATTACTCCTCTTTACCCAAAAAAAGAGTTTGCTAACGTTTTTGACATTACTCTCTGTGGTCAAATTAGATAGGGTTTTTATTAGGTCCCATAAATTTGGCATGTCATTTTTATGCTAGATTAGGTGTTAAGCATACTAGGAACTTTTGTTTTGCCTTTTCAGGATGAGATATAAGACATACACACATTCATTGTACTTATTTATTTTTCTGGTGTAATAAATTTACCTGAAGTATTGAATCCCTTACCAAAACAATAATAATAATAATAATAATAATAATAATAATAATAATAATAATAATAATAATAATAATAATAAATTTCTATGTGTAATCGTCCACTAATTCTTTGACTAATAATACTAATTTCTATGTGTAATCGTCCACTAATTCCTTAACTAATAGTAACTAATTTCTATTTATATAATAAAAGACTTTGAAGATAACTTGAGTGGGAAGACTTGACTTATATTGAATCACCTATAACATAATTTAAAGGATAATGGTCCAAGATGTAAGAAACTTGACACCTTCCTTTTGGCTAGTAATACTAATTTCTGTGTGTAATCATCCACTAATTTCTATGTGTAATCGTCCACTAATTCCTTGACTAACAATAATTAATTTCTATTTATATAATTATATATAAAAGACTTTGAAGAAAACTTGAGTGGGAAGACTAGACTTATATTTCATCACCTATAACATAATTTAACAGATAATGGTCCAAGATGTAAGCAACTTGTCACCTTCCTTTTGGCTTTAGGATGCAACGTTTAAACATTCAATCATATCCATTTTGGTACAGAACTTCTATCCTAGAAGCATATATTTAACGTTAAAAATGCAGCATATTATAATTACAAGCACATTCATACATTCCATTTTACAAACAAATATAACTTGTTGGAAGTAGTAGAGAAAATAAAAGCAGATGTCATTAAACAATGGAAGAAACAATATATTCCAGTTTACAAATGAATATAACTTGTTGGAAGTAGTAGAGAAAACAAAAGCAGCTCTTTCAATGTATGAATTAACTCTCGCATATTAAACATAGTCCGCCAACAAGAGGATTATGTGTCGTGAAGAGGCTTCACCTCTTCATCACCGCCACGTCACTGCCGCATCACTATAACAAACCTCCACAACTAAGCACAACTAACCCCCTCACTCACAACAAACATCAACCTCTTCATTTCGGGCCCATCACTACAGCTTTATTATTTTTTTAAATTTTCAAATAAACTAAATTTATTTATTAAAATAAAAATACAAAACAATATATTTAAAAACAGTTATAAATTAAAAAAAAAAAAAAGAAAAGAAAAAAGAAAGGAGAAATGTAAAACGTTACCAACTTTGCCAAGCCCATATAACCTCACCACACTACTTTTATTATCACTTCACACACACTTGAACAAAAAGGTATAAACTCACACTTGGGCCCACACCCAGGGCTGGTCCTGAAATTTCAATTGTCGCGTGATGCCCTGGGCGAAATGTTAAAATAATGCCCGTAATTAAAGGTTGGCCTATAAATAAACTTCGCGTATTATCTTAAATTTTTACAAGACAACTATTGAGTTTAATTTACTTTATAGGCTGGTTCAAAGTTCTCTATAACATAAAAAGATAACTAAGAGAATTAGGACACGTTCGTGTCATATTTGAAATTTATATATGATCGAAAGTAAATAACATGTTACGATGACTGATATTAATATGTATATATTTTTTAGCAAAATAGTTTATTTTATTTGTGATGAAACTAAGAAAATCAATCAAATATTTTACATATATTGCTATTGTACTAAAAGAAAACATTACATATTTTATGGTGCAATTTTTATAAAGTAAAACTAGTAAAAGTAGCATAAAAGATGATATACATAATAGATTAGGGAAATATATTATCAAATAAAAGATAGTAAGAGGTCTTAAGTACAATTTGTTGAAAGTTGAAGGTGTATTTTCGAAATAAATTCATTAATAGGCACTTAGGCACATGGACTAAAAAAATATAATACAAACAATCGACCTTCTTCCTCCTAACATCTCACATTTCCTTCTTCCTCCAAAGTCCGGCATTCATGTCCGGCTTCATCTTGAGTTCTATCTTTTTTACTTTTTCTTAACTAAATTAGAGGCACCAAGACACAAAGCTAGTAATACCTTCAAAAACTCATTTTTATTTCACATAAATCAATCCACACGGCCAACAACTTGATGCCCCCTCTTTTATTGATGCCCTAGGCCGTCGCCCGCGCTGCCCATAGCCAGGGCCGGCCCTACCCACACCTTGTCAGATCTTTGGTTCGTCGTCTGCACGAAGAGGGAATTTATGGCGAACGATGGCAAGTGACGCCGGTGTGGCTGCGAGCGACGGCAAAGTGCCACGGTGGCACGGCGAGGGGGACGGCGAGACCACACCTAATGCTCTAAGGACCCAAAGCAGCAAGACCTTCTAACATAACTAAGTTGTTTTGTTTTGTGTTTGATTAAATGCGTGACTGAAAACTCAACCGAGCAGGTCATTAATAAGTTTTAAAACTTCATACACAAACTATATAAGACATCATATATAATACCACACCTTTGTATTATTGTGTTTCATAGTTGATGAAAATGAATAGCCACTTTATTACAACTATAAATGATTATCATTATAAAATCTCGTCGTTATTCATAGATACTCGTCTAGTATTATTAAAGCAATGTTTTGTCAAAATCATCTTCGATTTGTTGGAACCTATTAATTGGTTATCTGAATTAAATATATTTGATGAGTAAATGTTTATTTACCTTTTTTTATTTAACAATACAAATTTTCGGTGTTTCGTTGTCTTAGGGTTTCGATTATTATTTTTCTGGTTTTCGTTTTTAGGATTGTTTTACTTTCTTGTTTGGTGTTATGGACAAGGTTGATGCATTAATCGATGATGTGAATGAGCCTACTGTTAGTCTTGGTGAGTCGATTCTTCAATCGACAATGAACCCTAATAGTAGGAATGATGAGTTTACTGGTATTGCTTCTGGTTCTCGTTCTGATGGACAAGTGGAGCCGGTTTCACTTGGTTCAAGCTCTAGTCATGAAGCACCTAGTCATGACACGCTTGAGGCTCATGATACTTTATTGAAAATTCGTGCTATTGAAAAACAAATCATTGAGGGAAAACTTGTTCTTGTGGGTGACGATGGGCAACCATTAAAACCAGCCGTGACAGTGGATGCTACTACTTCTACTGGGGCCAATCCATTTGAGCATTTTAAGGTGCAGCAGTCGCAGAAGGAGCTTGAGGAGATGCTTACTGCTATTGGTTATTCTTCGAAACCTCCTCAAGATACGAGTGGTCCTATGGCTTCTAATGTTAATGGCCATAATAATGCTAATGATAAGGTTGATATGAATGCACATGGAGCTGTTGGTATTGAGAAGGTTGGTGTTTTGAAACAACCTTCTTCATCGTATGCTGGTGTTACCTCTACTGAACCAAAGAAACGCACGTCACACTTTCGTAGGTTGGAGTGTAGTAAGAACGCTAATGGTGTGGATCTTTCTGTCCCGATGAAAGTGGTTGAAGAGGTGAACACTAGGTTTGAGACTACTTTGTATGGGTATTTCCTTGGTCAACGCCTTGCTTTTCCCGTTGTTGATTACTTTGTACGCAATGCGTGGGCTAAGTTTGGTATACAAAAGGTAATGATGAATGCAAAGGAGTTCTTCTTCTTTAAGTTCAATTCGAAGAAAGGAGTTGATGATGTGCTTGAAAACGGTCCTTGGTTGATTAGAAATGTTCCTATTATTCTTAAATCATGGACATTGAACACCAACTTACTTAAAGAGGATTGGACCAACATCCCGATGTGGGTTAAATTCCATGATGTTCCTCTTGCTATGTTCTCTGATGATGGCCTTAGTCTCCTTGCCACATTGATAGGCACACCTAAAAGGTTAGATGCTTTTACTAGCCAAATGTGCAAGGACTCGTGGGGCCGTAGTAGTTTTGCTATATGCATGATTGAAGTGAAGTCGGATGAGGTGCTTAGGGACAGCCTTACTGTTGAGATACCGTTACTTGATGGGTCGGGTTCGACTATTGAGAAGATACGGGTTGAATACGAGTGGAAACCACCTCATTGTGAAAAATGTAAGATTTTTGGTCATACTCTTATTGAATACCCTAAAGTTGTTGAACCTCCTGCTCAGCCTATTAAGCGTGTTAATGATGGTTTCAAGATGGTTATTAATAAGAAGAAGGGAAAGCAAGGTGGTTCTACTATTCTAGGTCAAGGAGGGTTTATTAAACCTGTTATGGGTAAGCAGTTTCAATATCAACCCAAAAAGACTCCTCCTGAACCTAAGAAAGTGGAAGTCACTAAGAAGAATGCTTCTGATGTGGCTAGTTCGAGTGGAACTAAGATCTCTACATCTAATCAGTTTGATGCTGTTAATATGGAACATACGGATGCTTGGGGTACTCCTTCTAATGACACCAACAAGGATGTGGATTTTGGTCGTACAATGGAAGTTAATGAAGATAAGTCTACTAAGACAGGTACTGTATCACAAGAACCCCTTGTGAGTGATTTCAAAGAGATGGAGTCGGGTGTGGCTCCTAAAACTAGTGATTCTTGTATTCCGCTCGCCTCTTCTACTAAGAGAGTTAACCCTTTTTCTAAAGTAGGTGATATCGTGGTGTTTGATTCTGAAGATGAGGTGGTTGCTAACCCATTTGATGAGTATGATGACTATGACTACGATGACTATGACTACGATGACTATGCGGTGTTCTTGATCTTCCGGGAATTTGGATGCTTTTAATGCCATGTATGGCACCAAGCTTCAAGGACCTAGGAAGTAATTTTTCGTTATGTCCTATGTTATCATTTGAGTAGTGGTTTGTTTTCTTGTTTAGAAAATAGGTAGTATCTTGTTATGTAAGCTTTATGCCTATGTAACGGTGAGATATGGGATTTCACTCATATCTATTGTACTTAAACATTTTTGGTTAATATATTTACCGGTGCAGATTACTCCCTTTACCCAAAAAAATACAAATTTTCCTTGAAATGTGAACAACACCTTGAAATTCTACATAGCTTTCTTTTTTTTTTTTTTTTTTTTTTTGGTAAAGGGTTTCCCCGGTAAATATATTACTAAAAACATTTAAGTACAAAGGATATGAATGAAGTCCCAAAATTTTACATAGCTTTCCAGCACGCCTAATTTCAAATTTCTAATTCAAATCATCTTTGGAAAAGAGAGTGCACGTTTCTATCTCTACTTGGGTTTCAATTTAAAATACATTCATTGGGAGTCATATTTTCTCTCTATTCTAAAGTGCATGAATTGTTTTCCTCTGCATTTGAAGATGGCGATGATAACTAACTTTTATTTACTATATATCAGTTTCAGATTATGTTGAGGTGCAAATGTTACTAACAAGTTTTTTTTTGTTTTTGTTTTTTTTTTATAAAGGCAACAATATATTACGAACCAAAACAAAGAACGATACAAAAGAAATAGCAACCCACCTTCTTAACAAGACAATTAAAAAAGATGAGTCCCAACCAAATGTACAAAAGAAAAACTAAAACAAAAACCTCCAGGCGAACGCACAAAATAAATTGTACATGCAACAACAAAGATTGAGCCAACAAAACAACAAAACTAAAATGCCATTGACTAGGCCAATTGTCCCACCCTTCTCGATCTGATACAATTTGTTGAAAGGAACTAACAAAATCCTTGACTTGCCCCACATATCTTTGAGCACAGTGGGAAAACAACAAGGGACAAAGCAGCACACCAAAGGATACCTTTTTGAAACAATACTGCAATCCCACTATACCCATATAATTGACACAACCAGGAGCAAAAATGAAACTTCACATGTGAGCTTGAACTGAAACTTTTAGACGTGAGCTTGAACGGAAAATGCAGACAAAAACTTAAATGTTGCAGACAATCACAAAAAGCAGTAATCCAATGCTAGCAGATACTGCAGACGGACCAAACACTAAACTTGCAGACCAACTGGAAATGATATTGCAGACGAAACACAAATACTAAAACAGCCCAAAATAACGTTACAAACTGAGAAAACCAAAGTTACTGTAGTCGACTATTTAACGGATCCCTTAACCGTTGTTGCCAATCTATCTCTTTAAATTTATTTGATCTTCGCACAATCCACTCATAGCTTTTTAATCGAATATCTTGAACTTTTTTGTTAGTACTAGAAACCTTGTTGCCGAACACACGTATATTTCTTTCTTTCCATATGAAGTACCAGGTAGTCCAAAGAATCGCTTGCCAAACAAGAGAAAAATAGATAGGGACATTAACGTTCCCATTTGAAAAAAAGAATTCACCAATTGACAAAGCGTTAACACTTCCTACCTTCCACCAAGAAAAAATCGTATCCCACACATTCATAGCTAAATCACAATTAATCAAGCTACGCTCGCACGTTTCCACTACATTCTTACAACTTGGGCAAAGAACCGAGTCCAAATCAATACCTCTTCTATCTAACTCTACTCGAACCGGAAGCCGCCTTCTTAAAGCCCTCCACACGAATATGTTTACTTTCTTAGGCACCATCTTGTTGCAAAGCGTCTCTTGACTCCCACTATCTAGATTTAGCAACTTTTCCTCGATCCTTCTTGATAGCTCTTTGACCGTGAACTCACCGTCTTCACCAAGCGACCATCTCCACCAATCCCTACAATTATTAGAAACCACAACATGTTGCAAAACTCCTAGAAGATCCTCAAAATCCTTACTAACTCTACCCCTTAAACTTCTAACCCAATCCCATACCCAAACCCAACTATTATTTACCCATATCCCTCTTTCCATGACACTAGTCTCCTTCCTCCAATCTAAATGATATAATCTAGAGAATCTATCACAAAGCCTCCTATTATCCACCCATCGATCAACCCAAAACCTAATGTCCCTCCCGTCCCCCACAATCCCAACATAAGCGGATGTGAAATCTACCACCAACCCGTCAATCTCTTCTCCAATCTTCACAATATCCCACCAAACCCCACCCCCCTTAGCCCCTCCTCCCATAGCCCAAACATCCCCCAATCCCCCACTAACCCCGTGAATACTTTTAACCACCCTAACCCATAAGCTCTCGCCTTCCTTCTTATATCTCCACCACCATTTACCCACCAAAGCCATGTTTTTCGCCCTTAAAGACCCGAAATTAAGCCCCCCGACCCTCCCCAAAAGAGGATAAAACCGAACCCCATTTGACCCAAGAAAGTTTTTACCCTCCCCCACCCCTCCAGATTTTTAATGACACTCAAGGTTTTTTTAACCGAGTTTTTTTAATTACTAATGTAATTAGTATTCTTCTCTTGCTCCCATTTTTAACCGAGTTTTAGTATGGGTATTGATTGTACAATAGTTTGCACTACCAGGCTTCGATGATGTTCAAAGGTATGAGGGGTGTATATTCTAGCCAAGACTTGTCTATCACCTGAGAATAAGAAATACGAAGACACTACGTTAAGTGATTACGCAGGGGTAGGACCTGCGAACCACCTCCAGTGTGAGAGTAAGTATGAGTTATGATTGTGTAAGTGTGTGTAAGTAAAGAGATGAGTGTGAAATGAGCATACTATAATCCATTGCCCGTCCAACCTATTTATAGTGGAAGAAATAGGGTTAGGGGCACTTCTGCGAGAATGTCAGAGATCATGGGGGCGTCCCAAGATTGTGGGTAACCGCTAGGGCTTAGTGACCCACGTTCTCAAACTTGGCGGGGAAGCCAGGAAAGAGAGGGAGATCGTGGGTTTGACCAAGTCAGGAGATGCTTCTATCCATTACTCCTTCGTCAGCCATACCCCGGAGGGCTTAGGGCTTCGAATGGCGAATTCCCCGTAGGTAACCTTCATTCTTACGAATGGTTTGACGCCTATGGATATTCTGGAATCCTAACTTGGGCCTTCAAATAGAAGGGCTTCGACACATGTCGGAGGAGTGTCCTTCGAGCTGTTCGGAGGGTACATCATCAGGTATTGTTTAGAAGACATGCGCTAAAACCCTATAATTTAAAGGTACTCCATCCGTCCCAAAATAATCATCCTCCGACAAAAACCACATTGTTAATAAAATATAATTATTACTAACTTTTCTCTTTTACTTTTTGCTGAATAATAGTTTTACCCTTAAGTAATTAATTAATATTTTGTTTAATTTTTTTTGGCAAAGGGTTTCCCCGGTAAATATATTACTCCAAAAAACATTTAAGTACAAAAGATATGAGAGAAGCCCCATATCTCAAAGATATGAGAGAAGCCCCCTATCTCAGCTCGTTACATAGGCGGTAAAGCTAACATAACAAGACACTTTCTATCCTTAAAACAGTAAAACAACAAATACTCAATAGATTACATTTGACACAAAACCAAGCATAACCTAACATGTAGATTGCTTACTACCACGACCTTGGAGCATGATATCATACATGTCAGAAAAAGCATCTAATTGCCTTGGTAAATAAAAAACCTGATCCGCATAATCATCATAATAATCTTCAAGCTCATGACCGTGGCCTGTTGATGCGAGAAATTTAGCCATAGGTTTATCCGGCTCAAGCACCTCCTCATCATCACTGTCAGAAACAATCAAATCCCCCACCTTAGAGAATGGGTTACCCACCATAGAATACGAAGATGAAGAAGAACTAGTCTTGGTAGTCATATCATGCGCCTTTTCTTTCAAATCAACCTTTTTAAGAGTTTTACCATCATCATCCACAAGAGTAACTTTCCCCTCAATAATTAGCTTTTCAAGCTCCTCAATTTTTTCAACAATAAGAGTTGTACTAGTGCTACCGTTGCCACCCTTAGCAGAGCTACCATCTTTGGTCAAGTCAAGAGTAACACTAGGAATATCAGCCTCATCGGTATCAACCATATTAAGAGCATCAAACGGATTTGATGTAGCAGTATTCGTCCCACTTGTACTAGCCACTTCAGTAATCTTCTTCTTTGTAGGCACTTCAACAATATTTTGTCTAATGTTTGTAATATTAATCTCAACTTAAGTTAATATGGTAAACTTGATTAAACTTAACTATGTATCTTTGATTGTAAACAATTAAATTTGGACATCTAAAAAAAAAACGTGGACTATAAATTTGCACAATTTTCTTTCTTTCTATGAAGGTTTGACTACATTCAAGTTCGTTTACATATGTTTAAACGTTCAAGTTCATTGATATAATGTCTCAATGAAATACGTTACAAGAGAACTCACTTTATTAACTATCATTTTAGCATGCATAAAGCCTTTGTTGCGCCCTTGAAGGAATACGAACTAAAAACATAAGAGAACTTATTTGAGTTTATACATATGAAACATGTTGAAGGTTGAACTTTTACATTTTAAGGAGTTTGAGGGGGAAATACGAACAGTTTTTTGACAGCTGGATTAGATTCAAAGTAACAATGAAATTGGGATTTCAACATTATCCTATCTTAGAAAGCTAATAATACTAATTTGTAGGTTAAACCTTGAGCGTCAAAGCTTATGTTAACTGAGGTTTAAAAACACATACTGAGTTGGAGTTTCTAATATGATTAAACTATTTATATGGACGCTTAATTTTCAGTGGTGTAAAACATACATATTGATTGAAGATGAGAAGGTTTTGCTAAAATTGTTCGTTTAACCACAGTTGAGCTACATGAGGAGACAACGAGTATTCTAAGCCTTGCGAACTCAGGCGTAATGTAGTCACTCGTTTGTGCCGCTTTCCACATGAAATACCACTCCAGTAACCAAAATGAAAGGAATAGTTGCACGAGGCTAGAACTTTGTATGGATCTTGGGTGATCATCGAATTAAATGACAACAACGCGTGGTAATCAGTCTCATTACCGCCATAGGAAGCAAAGACGGTGGTGGAAGTAAGATATATTATTGCGAGAGTTAGATGATGTTCAAATGATAATATTGAACCAAGTATAGGTGTCGAAGATGTGGCTGGTACGACATCTGGCAGTCCAAGTACTACATTTTTGTTGCAAGGATTAATGAACTGAAAAGTCAGGTGCTTTATAGGAAGCTTGTGCTTGTAGGTGATGATGGGAAGCCACTAAAACCTTGTAAATCAACGCTTCATATTTATAAAAAAGTTGCTGATCCGAATAATACAGATAGTGATGATGAAGTTCTCGAGGTTGACAATGAAACTGCTACTTATATGGCATCTACAAGTTCCAAGCTTAATAATATATCTAAAAGTGGTAGTAGAGTTGTTAGCAAGAGTTTATACGAGCAATGGAAGGAGGAGACCTATGATGAAAACCCGTATTATGATGATGATTTTGATGACTGTGGTTTGACCGAAGCCTAAATGGAGTTTGCTAACGTTTTTGGCATGTCATTTTTATGCTAGATTAGATGTTAAACATACTAGGAGCGTTTGTTTTGCTTTTCTAGGCTGAGATGTGATGTGAGACTCACTCACATTCATTCTACTAATTTGTTTTTGTCGTAATAAAATTTACCAGAGGTATTGAATCCCTTTACCCCAAAAAAATAACAAATAAAAAAATAAATATTAATAAAAAATAATAATTTCTATGTGTAATCTTCCAGTAATTCTTTGACTAATAATACTAATTTCTACGTGTAATCGTCCACTAATTCCTTGACTAATAATAACTAATTTCTATTTATATAATTATATATAACAGACTTTGAAGAAAACTTGAGTGAGAAGACTAGACTTATATTGCATCACCTATAACATAATCTAAGGGATAATGGTCCAAGATGTAACCAACCATACACCTTCTTTTTGGCTTTAGGATGCAACGTGTAAACATTCAATCATGCATTGTGGTTCCATTCTAGAGGCAATTATTTAACGTTAAAAATGCTGCATTTTATAATTACCAGCACATTCATACATTCCATTTAACAAACAAATATAATTTGTTGGAAGTAGTAGAGAAAATAAAAGCAGATGTCATTAAACAATGGAAGAAACAATATATTCCAGTTTACAATTGAATATAACTTGTTGGAAGTAGTAGAGAAAACAAAAGCACCTCTTTCAATGTATGAAGTTACTCTCGCATATTAAACATAGTCCGCCAATAAGAGGATTAGGTGTCGTGAAGAGGCTTCACCTCTTCATCACCGCCACGTCACTGCCACATCACTATAACAAACCTCCACAACTAACCACAACTAACCCTCTCACTCACAACAAACCTTAACCTCTTCATTAAAATAAAAATACAAAATAATATATTTAAAAAATGTTATAAATTAAAAAAAGAAAGAAAGAAAAGAAAAAAGAAAGGAGAAATGTAAAACGTTACCAACTTTGCGAAGCCCATATAACCTCACCACACTACTTTTATTATCACTTAAAAAAAAAAAAAAAAAAAAAAAACGCCTTCTTCTTCCCTTTACACACTACAAACACATACTTGAACAAAAATGTATAAACTCACACTTGGGCCCATACCTTGTCAGATCTTTGGTTCGTCGTCAACACGAAGAGGGAATTGATGGCGAACGACGGCGAGTGACGCCGGTGTGGCGGCGAGCGACCGCGAACTGTCACGGTGGCGTGGCGAGAGGGACGGCGAGACAACACCTAATGCTCTAAGGACCCAAAGCAGCATGACCTTCTAACATAACTAAGTTTTTTTGTTTTGTGTTTGATTAAATGCGTGACTGGAAAACCTCAACCGATCAGGTCATTAATAAGTTTTAAAACTTCATACACAAAGTATATAAGACATCATATATAATACCACACCTTGGTATTATTGTGTTTCATAGTTGATGAAAATCAATAGCCACTATATTACAACTATAAATAATTATCATTATAAAATCTCGTCGTTATTCATGGGTACTCTGTCTAGTATTATTAAAGCAATGTTTTTTGTTTAAATCATCTTTGATTTGTTCGAACCTATTAATTGGTTATCTGAATAAAATATATTTGATGAGTAGATGTTTATTCACCTTTTTTTAATTAACAATACAAATTTTCCATGAAATGTGAACAACACCTTGAAATTCTACATAGCTTTCCAGCACGCCTAATTTTAAATTTCCAATTCAACTCATCTTTGGAAAAGAGAGTGCACGTTTCTATCTCTACTTGCGTTTCAATTTAAAATACATTCATTGGGAGTCATATTTTCTCTCTATTCTAAAGTGCAAGAATTGTTTTCCTCTGCATTTGAAGATGGCGATAATAACTAACTTTTTTTTATTATATATCAGTTTCAGATTATGTTGAGGTGCAAATGTTACTAACAAGGTTTTTTTTTTTTTTTTTTAGAAAGGCAACAATATATTTCGAACCAAAACAAAGAACGATAAAAGAATTGGCAACCCACCTTCTTAACAAGACAATTAAAAAAGATGAGTCCCAACCAAATATACAAAAGAAAAACTAAAACAAAAACCTCTAGGCGAACACACAAAATAAATTGTACATGCAACAACAAAGAATGAGCCAACAAAACAGCTAAACTAAAATGCCATTGACTAGGCCAATTGTCCCACCCTTCTCGATCTGATACAATTTGCAGAAAGGAACCAACAAAATCCTTGACTTGCCCCACATATCTTTGAGCACAGTGGGAAAACAACAAGGGACAAAAAGAGCACACCAAAGGATACCTTTTTGAAACAATACTGAAATCCCATTATACCCATATAACTGACACAACCAGGAGCAAAAATGAAACTTCACATCTGAGCTTGAACTGAAACTTTTAGACCTGAGCTTGTACTGAAAATGCAGACAAAAACTTAAATGTTGCAGACAATCACAAAAAGCAGTAATCCAATACTAGCAGATACTGCAGACGGACCAAACACTAAACTTGCAGACCAACTGTAGATGATATTGCAGACGAAACACGAATACTAAAACAGCCCAACATAACGCTACAAACTGAGAAAACCAAAGTTACTGTAGTCGATTTAACGGATCCCGTATCCATTGTTGCCAATCTAGCTCTATAAATTTATTTGATCTTCGCACAATCCACTCATAGCTTTTTAATTGAATATCTTGAACTATTTTGTTAGTACTAGAAACCTTGTTGCCGAACACACGTATATTTCTTTCTTTCCATATGAAGTACCCGGTAGTCCAAAGAATCGCTTGCCAAACACGAGAAAAATAGATAGGGACATTAGCGTTCCCATTTGATGAAAAGAATTCACCAATTGAGAAAGCGTTAACACTTCCCACCTTCCACCAAGAAAAAATCTTATCCCACACACTCATAGCTAAATCGCAATTAATCAAGCTATGCTTGCACGTTTCCACTACATTCTTACAACTTGGGCAAAGAACCGAGTCCAAATCAATACATCTTCTATCTAACTCTACTCGAACCGGAAGCCGCCTTCTTAAAGCCCTCCACACGAATATGTTTACTTTCTTAGGCACCATCTTGTTCCAAAGCGTCTCTTGACTCCCACTATCTAGATTTAGCAACTTTTCCTCGATCCTTCTTGATAGCTCTTTAACCGTGAACTCACCGTCTTCACCAAGCAACCATCTCCACCGATCCCTACAATTATTAGAAACCACAACATGTTGCAAAACTCCTAGAAGATCCTCAAACTCCTTACTAACTCTACCCCTTACACTTCTAACCCAATCCCATACCCAAACCCAACTATTATTTACCCATATCCCTCTTTCCATCACACTAGTCTCCTTCCTCCTATCTAAATGATATAATCTAGGAAATCTATCACAAAGCCTCCTATTATCCACCCATCGATCAACCCAAAACCTAATGTCCCTCCCGTCCCCCACAATCCCAACAAAAGCGGATGTGAAATCTACCCCCAACCCGTCAAGCTCTTCTCCAATCTTCACAATATCGCGCCAAACCCCACCCCCCTTAGCCCCCCTCCCATAGCCCTAACATCCCCCAATCCCGCACTAACCCCTTGAATACTTTTAACCACCCTAACCCATAAGCTCTCGCCTTCCTTCCTAAATCTCCACCACCATTTACCCACCAAAGACATGTTTTTCGCCCTTAAAGACCCGACATTAACCCCCCACCCCAAAAGAGGATAAAACCTAACCCCATTTGACCCAAGAAAGTTTTTTACCCTCCCCCACCCCTCCCCAAAAGAATTTTTTTTTATTCTCTAAAGATTTTTAATGACACTCAAGGTTTTTTTAACCGAGTTTTTTTTAATTACTAATGTAATTAGTATTCTTCTCATGCTCCCATTTTTAACCGAGTTTTAGTATGGGTATTGTTTAGAAGACATGCGCTAAAACCCTATAATTTGAAGGTACTCCATCCGTCCCAAAATAATTATCGTCCGACAAAAACCACATTGTAAGAAAATATAATTATTACTAACTTTTCTCTTTTACTTTTTGCTGAATAATAGTTTTACCCTTAAGTAATTATTTAATATTTTGTCTAATGTTTTTTGGGTAAAGGGTTTCACGGTAAATATATTACTCCAAAAAATATTTAACTACAAAGGATATGAGAGAAGCCCCATATCTCAGCCTGTTACATAGGCGGTAAAGCTAACATAACAAGACATTTCCTATCCTTAAAACAACCACTACTCACTAGATTACATTTGACACAAAACCAAGCATAACTTAACATCTAGATTGCTTAGTACCACGACCTTGGAGCATGATATCATACATGTCAGAAAAAGCATCCACTTGCCTTGGTAAATCATAAACCTGATCCGCATAATCATCATAATAATCTTCAAGCTCATGACCGCCGCCTGTTGATGCAAGAAATTTAGCCATAGGATTATCTGGCTCAAGTACCTCATCATCATCACTGTCAGAAACAATCACATCCCCACTTTATAGAATGGGTTACCCACCATAGAATACGGAGAAGAAGAAGAACTAGGCTTAGTAGCCGTATCATGCGCCTTTTCTTTCAAATCAACCTTTTTTGGAGGTTTACCATCATCATCCACAAGAGTAACTTTCCCCTCTTAGCTTTTCAAGCTCCTCAATTTTTCCTACAATAGGAGTAGTACTAGTGCTACCATTTCCACCCTTGGCAGAGCTACCATCTTTGGTCAAGTCAACAGTAACACTAGGAATATCAGCCTCATCGGTATCAACCATATTAAGAGCATCAAACGGATTTGATGTAGCAATATGCGTCCCACTTGTACTAGCCACTTCAGTAATCTTCTTCTTCTTTTTTTGGTAAAGGGGAGTAATCCTGCACCCTGGTAAATATATTAACCAAAAAACGTTTAAGTACAATGGATATGGTGAAATCCCATATCTCAGCCCGTTACATAGGCATAAAGCTTACATAACAAGATACTACCGATTTTCTAAACAAGAAAACATACCACTACTCTAATGATAACATAGGACATAACGAAAGAAAATTACTTCCTAGGTCCTTGAAGCTTGGTGCCATACATGGCATTAAAAGCATCAAAATTCCCTGGAAGATCAGAAACCTGCTTCGCATAGTCATCGCAGTCATAGTCATCATACTCATCTTCAAACTCTTGTCCACCACCGAATAGATTAGCAGACTCATCAAATGGGTTAGCAACCACCTCATCTTCAGACACCACGATTTCTCCAGTAATCTTCTTCTTTGTAGCCACTTCAACAATATTTTGTCTAATGTTTGTAATATTAATCTCAACTTAAGTTAATATGGTAAACTTGGTTAAAATTAACTATGTATCTTTGATTGTGGATAATTAAATTTGGACATTTGAAAAAAAAAACGTGGACATAGTAAGTTGGAGTTTCTAATATGATTAAACTATTTATATGGACGCTTAATTTTCAGTGGTGTAAAACATACATGTTGATGAGAAGGTTTTGCTAAAATTGTTCGTTTAACCACATTTGAGCTACATGAGGAGACAACGAGTATTCTAAGCCTTGCGAACTCAGGCATAATGTAGTCACTCATTTGTGTCGCTTTCCACATGAAATACCACTCCAGTAACCAAAATGAAAGGAATAGTTCCACGAGGCTAGAACTTTGTATGGATCTTGGGTGATCATCGAATTAAACGACAACAACGCGTGGTAATCAGTCTCATTACCGCCATAGGAAGCAAAGACGGTGGTGGAAGTAAGACATATTATTGCGAGATTAGATGATGTTCAAATGATAATGTTGAACCAAGTATAGGTGTCGAAGATGTGCCTGGTACGACATCTGGCAGTCCAAGTACTACATTTTTTGTTGCAAGGATTAATGAACTGAAAAGTCAGGTGCTTTATAGGAAGCTTGTGCTTGTAGGTGATGATGGGAAGCCACTAAAACCTTGTAAATCAACGCTTCATATTTATAAAAAAGTTGCTGATCCGAATAATACAGCTAGTGATGATGAAGTTCTCGAGGTTGACAATGAAACTTCTACTTATATGGCATCTACAAGTTCCAAGGTCAATAATATATCTAAAGGTGGTAGTAGAGTTGTTAGCAAGAGTTTATACGAGCAATGGAAGGAGGAGACCTATGATGAAAACCCGTATGATGATGATGATGATTTTGATGACTGTGGTTTGACCGAAGCCTAAATGGAGTTTGCTAACGTTTTTGACATTACTCTCCATAGTCAAATTAGATAGGGTTTTTATTAGGTCTCATAAATTTGGCATGTCATTTTTATGCTAGATTAGATGTTAAACATACTAGGAGCGTTTGCTTTGCTTTTCTAGGCTGAGATGTGATGTGAGACTCACTCACATTCATTGTACTAATTTGTTTTTGGCGTAATAAAATTTAGCAGAGGTATTCAATCCCTTTACCCAAAAAAAATAATAATAATAATAACTAATAGAAAAATAAATATTAATAAAAAATAATAATTTCTATGTGTAATCATCCAGTAATTCTTTCACTAATAATACTAATTTCTACGTGTAATCGTCCACTAATTCCTTGACTAATAATAACTAATTTCTATTTATATAATTATATATAACAGACTTTAAAGAAAACTTGAGTGGGAAGACTAGACTTATATTGCATCACCTATAACATAATCTAAGGGATAATGGTCCAAGATGTTAGCAACCATACACCTTCTTTTTGGCTTTAGGATGCAACGTGTATACATTCAATCATGCATTTTGGTACAGAACTTCCATTCTAGAGGCAATTATTTAACGTTAAAAATGCTGCATTTTATAATTACAAGCAAATTCATACATTCCATTTTACAAACAACAATAAATTGTTGGAAGTAGTAGAGAAAATAAAAGCAGATGTCATTAAACAATGGAAGAAACAATATATTCCAGTTTACAATTGAATATAACTTGTTGGAAGTAGTAGAGAAAACAAAAGCACCTCTTTCAATGTATGAATTAACTCTCGCATATTAAACATAGTCCGCCAATAAGAGTATTAGGTGTCGTGAAGAGGCTTCACCTCTTCATCACCGCCACGTCACTGCCACATCACTATAACAAACCTTCACAATTAACCACAACTAACCCCCTACTCAAAACAAACCTCAACCGCTTCATTAAAATAAAAATGCAAAACAATATATTTATAAAATGTTATAAATTAAAAAAAATAAAAAAATAAAAAAAAAATAAAAAAATAAAAAGAATGGAGAAATGTAAAACATTACCAACTTTGCCAAGCCCATATAACCTCACCACACTACTTTTATTATCACTTTAAAAAAAAAAAAATAATAATAAAATAACATCTTCTTCTTCCCTTCACACACACTACTAACACACACTTGAACGAAAATGTATAAACTCACACTTGGGCCCACACCTTGTCAGATCTTTGGTTCGTCGTCAACACGAACAGGGAATTGATGGCGAACGACGGCGAGTGACGCCGGTGTGGCGGTGAGCGACGGCGAAGTGTCACGATGGCACGGTGAGAGGGACGGCGAGACCACACCTAATGCTCTAAGGACCCAAAGCAGCATGACCTTCTAACATAACTAAGTTGTTTTGTTTTGTGTTTGATTAAATGCGTGACGGAAAACCTCAACCGATCAGGTCATTAATAAGTTTTAAAACTTCATACACAGAGTATATAAGGCATCATATATAATACCACACCTTGGTATTATTGTGTTTCATCGTTGATGAAAATCAATAGCCACTATATTACAACTATAAATGATTATCATTATAAAATCTCGTCGTTATTCATGGGTACGCGTCTAGTATTATTAAAACAATGTTTTTGTCAAAATCATCTTCGATTTGTTGGAACCTATTAACTGGTTATCTGAATTAAATATATTTGATGAGTAGATGTTTGTTTACCTTTTTTGTTTAACAATACAAATTTTCCATGAAATGTGAACAACACCTTGAAATTCTACATAGCTTTCCAGCACGCCTAATTTTAAATTTCCAATTCAACTCATCTTTGAAAAAAAGAGTGCACGTTTCTATCTCTACTTGGGTTTCAATTTAAAATACATTCTTTGGGAGTCATATTTTTTCTCTACTTAAAGTGCAAGAATTGTTTTCCTCTGCATCTGAAGATGGCGATGATAACTAACTTTTATTTATTATATATCAGTTTCAGATTATTTTGAGGTGCAAATGTTACTAGGAGGTTTTTTTAATTACTAATGTAATTAGTATTCTTCTCTTGCTCCCGTTTTTAACTGTGTTTCAGTATGGGTATTGTTTAGAAGACATGCGCTAAAAACCACATTGTTAATAAAATATAATTATTACTAACTTTTCTCTCTTACTTTTTGCTCAATAACATTTTTACCCTGAAGTAATTAATTAATATTTTCTTTAAAGTTTGTAATATTAATCTCAACATAAGTTAATATGGTAAAATGATTAAACTTAATTATATATCTATCTTTAATTGTAAATAATTAAATTGGGACATCTCAAAAAAGAAAAGTGGACTATAAATTTGCACAATTTTCTTTCTTTCTATGAAGGTTTGACTACATTCAAGTTCGTTTACATATGTTTAATCATTCAAACAAGTTCTAATATGCACATAAACGGTTTGATATAATATCTCAATGAAATACTTTACAAGAGAACTCACTTTATTAGCTATCATTTTAGCATGCATAAATCCTTTGTTGCGATGGATCTTGGTGGCCCTTGAAGGAATACGAACTAAAAAGATCGGAGAACTTATTTGAGTTTATACCCATTAAACACGTTGAAGGTTGAACTTTTACATTTAAAGAAGTTTGAGGGGGAAAAAAAGAACAGTTTTTTGACAGCTTGATTAGATTCAAAGTAACAATGAAATAGGGATTTCAACATTATCCGATCTTAGAAAGCTAATAATATTAATTTGTAGGTTAAACCTTGAGCGACAAAGCTTATGCTAACGGAGGATTAAAAACACATACTGAGTTAGAGTTTCTAATATGATTAAACTGTTTATGTGGACGCTTAAATTTCAGTGGTGTAAAACATACATGTTGATTGAAGATGAGAAGGTTTTACTTTAACCCCAGTTGAGCTACATGAGGAGACAATGAGCATTCTAAGCCTTGTGAACTCAGGTGTAATGTAGTCACTCGTTTGTGCCGCTTTCCACATGAAATACCACTCCAGTAACCAAAATGAAAGGAATAGTTCCACGAGGCTAGAACTTTGTATGGATCATGGGTGATCATCGACTTAAAGGACAACAACGCGTGGTAATCAGTCTCATTACCGCCATAGGAAGCAAAGATGGTGGTGGAAGTAAGACATATTATTGCAAGACCATAAAAGAGAAAAGAATAAGAGAGGAAGATGATAAGTAAATTATTGCTTGTTGTGACTTATTTTTAGAAATTAACTTTAAGTCATAAAAATAAGTATTGGCTTTTTATAGTCGGGTTGAGCAAAACAATTTGATTGGTAATAAAAAATTTCTATGTATAATCATATAAAGAATGACTATAAAGAAGAACTGTGATACGGGATACTGCACTTATATTGCATTATACCATATAGCACGACTAGCAACATCGATTGTCTATCATCCACTAATTCCTTGACTAATAATAACTAACTTCTATAGATAATCATATATAAAAGTCTTTAGTAAAAAACCTAGGAGTGGGAAGACTAGACTTTTTTTTTTTTTGGGTAAAAGGTCAAAGACCCGGTAAATATATTTCTCCGAAAAACGTTTAGGAACAAAGGATATGGGTGAATCCCATATCTCAGCCCGTTACATAGGCGAAAAGCTTACATAACAAGATACTTCCTATTCTCTATATAAGAAAATAAACCACTACTCAAACTATAACATTAGACTCCTATGGAGCTAGCATTACTTCCTACCAAGGCCTTTGAGCTTGATACCATACGTGTCATAATAGGCATCCAAATTTCCTGGAAGATCGTAAACCTCATCCGCATAGTTATCATAATCATAGTAATCATAGTCATCTTCGCGATCATGACCACCACCAAATAGGTTACTTGACTCATCAAAGGTGTTCACAACCTCCTCATCATCACTATCAGAATCCACAATCTCTCCCACCTTAGTGAATGGGTTAACCCTCTTAGTAAAAGAAGTAGCCGGTAAATCCTTATTATAACCCTGATAATCAACCTTTTTAATATGATTACCATTATCATCAACTAGAGTAGCTTTCCCATCGATAAGAAGCCTTTCAAACTCCCAATTTTCTAAACAATAGGGGTAGGACCAACCGCGTTAGCTTCCATTGAATCACTCATACGCGAATCTTGTGATACATTTCCTGTCTTGAGAGATCCAACCTCTTTTGAATCCATTGTATTACCAGAAGCCTCTACATCAGTAGGATTGCCACAGTCATCAGAATCGACCGTGTTTAGTGCGGCAAAAGGATTAGATGTAGCAATCTTCGTCCTACTCGTACTAGCCACACCAGTGGCTTTCTTCTTCTCACTATCCACCTTCCTGGGTTCCGGAGGAGGCGCTTTAGGTTGATACCTAAATTTAGGACACACTTTAGTAAAACCTTCCTTACCTGGAACACTTGGACCACCATTCCTACCCTTATTCTTGTTAGTGACAGTTTGATAACCATCATTAACAGTCTGTTTAGGCTTAGTAGGAAGTGGAACAGATTTAGGATAATCAATGCGTATGACCAAACAATTTACACGTATCACACCGAGGCGGTTTCCATTCGTATTCCACCCAAATATTTTCAATAGTAGATCATGTCCCATCAAGTAATGGTATCTCAACAGTGATGCTCTCCCTAAGGACCTGATCTGCCTTAACTTCAATAAAGCACCTACCAAAACCACTTCGACCCCATGATTCCAAGCACATTTGATTAGTATAAGAATCTAACATTTTGGCGTACCAATCAGAAGACTAGACTTATATTGCATTATAACTTTAATCATCCACTAACACCTTTTTGTCTATCATCCACTAATTCCTTGATGAATAATAACTATTTTCTATGCATAAAAGACTTTGAAGAAAACTTGGGAGTGGGAAGACTAGAATTATGGCATTATCCCTTTAATTTAAGGGACAACGGTCCAAGATGTCTATTAGATAACCTTAAACAATATAACAATGGAAGAAACTTACCAAAGACTCAATAGTCCCCAAATAAGGACCCAAAGCAGTAGTACCAATGATGATGATCCACAGAAAAGAAACACATATACCTATGATAGACCCATATATGGTGGTAAAGGTGTCGGATTTACCCAGTGAGAATCTTCTTTCAATGTTAACAGGTTCCAAAAGTAGTCAGTACAACAAATAACCCAACAATAATACAGATGGCTATTTCGCCATATTTTAGTTATGAATGTTTCAATATTGGGACAAGCATGTTAACATGAAAACTTTAAATTTTTATGAAATTGAATCTTCCACTGCTCGATACCCTTTTTGCTTCCTATCAGAAGAGGAGAAAGACTTAAGCTTTCTCAATAAAAGATTCAAGAAAAGTCAAATTTATGAAACTAAATGTCAAAGAATATGAATAACATTAGCGTTTATGTATTTCCTAATTCCTTTTGCTCTTGAAGCGTTATGGAAATAAGCTTCAAATGAGTGCTATGGGTGAACTTACCTTTTTTTTGGGGCTACAGGTTCAACAAAGGACTGATGGTTTCTTTATTAGTCAAGATAAATATGATAAGGGATTTTGAGACACTTATGCATGATAAGTTTCAAATGAGTGCTATGGGTGAACTTAGCTTCTTTTTGGGGTTACAAGTTCAATAAAGGACTGATGGTATCTTTATCCGTCAAGATAAATATGTAGCAGACATCTTGCAGAAGTTTGGCTTTAAGGATGTCAAAAGTGTAAGCACACCTATGGAGACACAGAAGCCACTGCTACCAGATGATGGCAATCCAAGAGTTGATGTGAAGTTGTATAGATCCATGATTGGGTCTTTGATGTATCTCACTTCTTCAAGGCCAGACATAATGTTTGTAGTATGTGTGTGCATGATTTCAAGTTACACCTAATACAACACACATGAATGTTGTGAAGAGAATCTTTAGATATCTTAAGGGTCATCCTAAATCGGGCCTTTGGTATTCTAAGGATTCACCTTTTTATTTGGTGTCCTATACTGATAGTGACTATGCTGGGGCAAGCTTGGATAGAAAGTCTACTACTGGAGGGTGTCAGTTTTTGGAAAGCAGGCTTATCTCATGGTTGTATAAGAAGTAAACCATTGTGGCCAATTTCACCACTGAAGTTGAGGATGTAGCTGCGACAAGTTGTTGTGGTCAAGTACTTTGGATCAGAATCAATTGCTGGACTTTGGGTACAATTTCATGCATACTAAGATTTACATTGACAATAACAGTACTATATGCATCATTAAAAATCTTATTTTGCATTCTAGAACTAAACATATTGAGATAAGACATCATTTTATTAGAGATTGCAATGAGAAAAGGTTAATCCAAATGGTTAAAATACATACTGATTACAATGTAGCAGACTTACTCACTAATGCTTTTGATGTGGTGAGGTTTCAGTACTTAGTAGTTAGTATAGGTATGATCAATCTCTAAGTCTCAAAATGGTTTTTCAAAAGTTTGTGAAAAGATAGCACTGCTATTGGTAATCTTAGTACTGCTAGTGTATATTTTACCACTGCTGTTCCACTAACAATTTTGTAGATTTTAAAGTCAAACACACACAATCAGTAGCAAAATAATTAAAAGAAAAAGTGAAAGTCTATTTATTAAAGGCTGCATCCAAGGATGCATCAGTACATAAGAAACTTTCATTACATCAACACATCAAAAGACAAACACCTACACCATCTAGTCCATAGCTCTCTTCCCTTTTCCACTTACACCAGTCATTCTTTGCTTACCCCTCTTCTTAATCACCTCCCAAACATGGCGATTGGGAAGACCAAGCACTTGTTCCCTCTTCTCTGGTGTTGGGTTGGGGGAGTTGACCTTTGTGCAGAGGTAGCTACCACCACAGCTTTAGAAGTCCCTCCTGCTTCCTCATCATCAGTGTCATCATAGCAAGAGACATAGCTTGGCATGGATTTTAGCTCATAATTCGAACTTGTGTCCTCCACATATGGTGGTGGGGTAGGAAGTTCATCAGATGCAGTACCCTCAGCTGCTGGTGTTGGATTTGGGTTCATGAAGGTTAATATGTTATGATGGGGAGGAAAATACTTCCTCCCTCTATCATTGGATGATGAACTTGATGATGAATAAGAGGAAATTTCAATAACGTCAGGATTGCTCATTGTGATATTACTTATGTTGGAGGGTTGTAGGTGATGTTTGAGTTGGTGGAGGAGTAAATAAGGGGTTTCACCATAAGATAAGTTAGTGGAGGAGTAAATAAGGGAGTTGACCAGAAGATGATATTTTACAAAGGTCTTTCTTAATAACTTTCATTAGTTCTGCTAGTGCATATAATTTTTAGTGCTTGTGTTACACTTAGAACTGCTAAGTGTCTAACCTTAACAAAGTTTGTGTAGTTCTGGTTAGTGTTTATCTCATGCAAGTTTTTGAAGAAGATTTGTACATTATGGATCATTTAGAGCATCTAGGATTTGGAGTTTGCTGCTAGAACATTTGGTAATAAAAAAATTGTAAATTTTGTTGTATTCTTCTTCAAAAAGATGCATGATATCACTCAATTGCCAAATCAATTGCAAAGAAGGACTTGACTGAAATATTGGAGGGCAAAGAAGTATCCACTGCTAGCTTTCATGGAATTACTGCTAGTGTTAAGTAAGAACTGCTAGTTAGTTTCTAATGCCGCGTGAAACTAGAGGGGCTGTTTGAAACTTTTTGGTGACATCGTATTTATTTCCCAAATCACTACCGGTCATTCAATTGGTCTCACAAACACGCTTACTTTGCTCTTAACACGAACCCTAATCAAACAAATCACTCAATTTTACTAATCTTAAATCCCACGAACACTAATTTGAAAAATGGCGAACGAACTTTCATCTTCACACAACTTAGCTGATTACTTGGTAAAGAATGAAGCTTCTGAAGGTTTCCATGAGATGATTGACTTCAACAAACAAAGCCCCATCTATTATACTTTGACGACTACACCAATTATTCTTAAGTCTTACATTCGTCAATTTTGTAGGACAGCTGAGCTTGAATAGAGGGATGGTGTAGACACTATTAGGGCAGTGGTTGATGAAAAGGAGATTTTGGTTACAGAGGAGTTTATAAGGATTGTGCTACAGTTTGAGGATGCTGATGGTGAGGTTAATATGGCAAATACTGAGATCTTTGCTGGTTTGGAGAGAATGGGATATGAGAGAAGGGGTACAAGTCTAAAGTTTCAAAAAGGTATGTTTTCCCACAATGGAAGTTCTTGATACATACTTGTCTCATGTGCCTTAGTAGCAAAACAACTGGTTTTGATGAATTTCCTTCTAAGATTGCTATTGCCCTCATATGCCTCACTTAACAAAGGGTATATAATTGGTCTAGGATGGTATTTAAAGCTTTGTAAAAGAATATAAAGGACCAGGACAAATATTTTTTATATCCTAGATTCATTCAGAGGATAATAGATAGTCAGATTATGGATCCCAAACCACATCAGGGGAAGTATGATCTATTTTTCATCACCACCAAAGTCTTTACTAATATGAAGAGGAAAAGCAAAAAAATTTCAGGGGCTGTTACTCCTCTCTTTCCACACATGCTTGATTTGCCACATGCCCTAGAGAATGAAGAAGAGGCTGAACAACAACCCACCCACACCACTGCTGATAATGAGGATTTCAGTGAGTATAATGAATTGAGACCCACGACTCACCCATTCCCAGAAAGAACGAACACCAAATCAATTGCATAGCATTCATAGAACAATAGAGAGGCGATTTTTTTTTAGGTAAAAGGTTATTTACCGGGTCATTGACCTTTTCCCCAAAACAAAATCGCCTCTCTATTATTCTATGAATGCTATGCAATCGATTTGGTGTTCATTCTTTTTGGGAATGGGTGAGTCGTAGGTCTCAATTCATTATATTCACTGAAATCGCTCCTTGAATATAAACCCTAAACGTTTGTCGTTTTTAGGGCTTCTTGCCACCATATAACGACTTGCTGATTATGCTCCATATTTTTTCATTACTTGGTTACTATGGGCAATCTAAAACCTATTCCTAACTGCTTTGGTTAAGGGCTGCTCGCAAGAACGAACCCCTAGTTTTAGGTTTTCGTATTTTCTTGTTTTGATTGGTCATGCTGTTGTGGTGATGTTTCTGCACACTCACGTATATCCTAATTCCTATAAGTTGGATTTGTTTACTCCATTTTTTCATGTGGGTCGATCTGGAGATTTTGCATGTTCATGTTCGATTAATGATTATGGTATGTGAGTTTGAGAGAGGCGCATGTTCTTGGTACGTAGGGTTAGTTTTAACCCAAATTTGTGATTGATTCACTGGTTTGTTCATCGTTTGGGGAAAATCAGTTGTAAGTTAGGGTTTTGTTAACCCTATTTTACGTTATATTGGATCCCTTTGGTGCGGTCGAATTAACATTATTGAAGATGCAAAGGATCGATGTTGCTGAATGTTATGAAAGTTAAGTTTTTAGGGTTCTTATTCAAAAACTCTATAGGCCGTTTGGTGTGAATTGATCCTGCACGTTCATGGTGTTGGATCTGATTTATTGCATATTCGATCTACTTGTTCACCCTTGGATCGTTTACGTGGCTGTTTTGATGGGGTGATCATGGTATGTACTTTGCGGGTTCGCTGCATGGTTGTTAGGGTTTAATTAAAACTTATTTGTTTGATACTTTTTATCATGATGCTACTGTCTTCGGGTAGTAGCTTAAGGATAAAGTGTATCTACTATTTAGTACTTTTTATCCTTTAATGGGCAGAATTCTTCATCTAATGGGTCAATTGGTACGTTATGTGGAAGTTAGGGTGTTAATCCCTATGTTTTGGTGTGCAATCATGACGTGATGTGTGGTTCCTTGGATCATTATGGTCGGTGGGATTCGATGCTAAATTCGTATCTTTTTACTTTCTCACATGTGATCAAGGTGCTGCGAGTTGGTTGACGCTGGATGTTTGGACTACTTTGATGACTTAAAGATTCAAGTATTTCTACTTGAAGTGCATTTATTTTTATTCTTTTTAAGTCGTTGTAGTCTGAAGTTTAGTTATAAGTGTGGTCTGTCACTCTTATATTGTAAGTTATAGGAATGATGTTTCATTCGTATAGGAGAGTCTGTAAGTGTCCTAAGGGACTGAGATGAGGGACTCACCCTCATCCATTGTACTTCAATGATTTTTGGATAATGTATTTTACCAGGGTGCAAGATTACTCCCATTTACCCAAGATAATGAGGATTCCACTGCTATCCAAACAACACAACCACTTACAACAACTGCTGAGCCTTCACCTTTCCCAACTCCAATGCAATTTATTCACCCGTAGGAAGAAGAAGGGCACTAGGCTTCCTCAGGCTGGTGCTAGTGGTGTAGATAATGAGGTTATCACAGGTGATGCAGTTGACATGATTGGAAGGGCTTTCACTACTGTCTCAAGCTTAGTAGCTGAGCAGGACAATGAAAACATTACTATGACCCAACCAATAGCAACTCCTAATGTGGAGAGTTCTCTTAAACTCAATATAGGTGGAGGAATCCCCAGCCACCTGACTAATATGGGGGGCATGGATGTTCAGGATAGGTCTGATGCCATGTTAAACACACCCTATGATTCACCTCTTGGAGGAGGTAACACATCTCGAAGTGATGTGGGTAGACTGGAAAATGAATAGGAATTGATGGATAATATTCTTGTACACACTGACAATTCCAATGACCCACCTTTCGGACCAGGTAATAAAAGTCGAAGTGAAGGGGAAACTTATACCGGAATTGATGGATAGATGTACCACTATGGAGTCTCAGATCACTGGCTTACAAAAACTGTCAACTTCTCAAGCTGCCATAATAAAGAAGTTGCAGCACAGGGTTAGAGTTATGGAAAGACAAAGGAAGCCAAGGGTCAACATGTTCAAAAGAGTGAAGAAGGTGGGCACTGCTAAAAGGGTAAGCTCCTCTGAAGGTCATGGTTTGGAGGATGCATCCAAACAGGGGAGGAATGAAAGCATAAATTTAGGGGAGGCTTTGGCTGACATGGAGATGGATAGTGGGGATAATGTTGATGATTATTTGGTGGCTGATAAGGATGGGAATGAAGTAGTGTTGGATTATCCTAAGACTGCAGTTATGGAGAAGGAAAAAGAAGTGGAGATGGAAACTACTGCTAGTATAGCTACAACCACTGCTAGTGTTGCTGTAATCACTACTGCAACCACTGCTGAAACCACAGCTAGTACAATTCTGACCACTGCTAGTTCAGAAATTTCTACTGCAGAACCAACCACTGCTAAAACAACAACCACCAAAATAACAACAACCAAATCAAAGGAGGCTGAAGATGAGATTGTATTTACAACTGCTTAACTTAAAACAATCTCAACCTAAATCTGCATCTAAACCAACTGCCAAAAGTATTAGAATTGGTGAGCCATTGTACAAGCCAGTAGTTACTCAACCTAAGGATTTTGGAAAGGGTAAAGCTGCTATTATTGAAGAAGAGCCACCTTTGAAGTTTAAGAGTAGAGAAGAGCAAGAAGCCTATGATGCAGAAGAAGTTAAAAAGTTACATGAAGAATTGAATGCTGAGGTTATTGCTAAACAAAGGAAGACTGCAGAATAGGAAGAAGCTTCTTTTAAAGCTATAGAAGAGTGGAATAAGGAACAAAGGTTTCTTCAAGCATCTGAGAAACTGCAGCAAGAGATAACTATTGAAGAATGGGGTTTATATGATATTGATACAAAATCAATGTTGCTGGTTGAAATGTGCAAGAAGATGAAACAACAGAATGAGTTTGAAGAATATCATGCTAAGAAGAACAAGCCACCTACCAAGCAATAGAAAAGGAATCAAATGATGAAATTCATCAAACACATGGGTGAAAATAAGAATTTAAATTTGAAGAACTATTCTTTTGAAAGAGTTAAAGAGCTGTACAACACTTGTAAAAGAAGGATTGATGATTTTATACCCTCGGATTTAGAGAAAGAAGCTGAGATGATAAGAAAACAAAAGAGAGCTGGATATGTGATGGAGGAATCTAGTTCTATAAGATAGAAGCTGAATGATGCAGAAAGATTGGATCACTTTATTGTGGTGAATGAGCAAATGCCTGAAGATCCTATTTCTACTACCCATTGAAGTCTAAATTACCTCTCATAGATTGGCATATTGTCTCTGTTAAAAGAAAGGATGTCATTGAGCTGACAAGAGCAGATGGATACAGGTGTCAGTATTTCTCTTTTGAGTGTCTTTTATTCTTTTTAAACATAAGTGATTTAGAGAATTTATGGGAATTAGTGTCATTCAGATGTGGTAAGTTAGGACGCACAGGTATTATGGCTTATTCTATATGGTCTACATTAAAATGCCTTTTTGAGCCTAATCCAAATGATAAATGTTGGGAAGACTGCATGGTTTAAGATTGGGTGCTATACGAATACTGTGGAGTGCATGCTATCAAGCTTAGTGAAGGGAAACTCTATATGTTAGTAGATAAAGATTATCCACTTATGCAAATTGTAGCTAGACAGATGCTAGAGGTCAAGCTTACTTTATCCTTTACCAAGCCAACACATCCAAGGATTCACCCACTTATGAGAAAGATTAAAGAGATTGCTTACGATGAAACTCTATGAGCAATCAAGGATAAGCTTCATGGGAGAAAGAAGAGAATAACTGATAGATCAAAAGCTATGGATGAAGATTCTGAGTCTGAGATAGAGCATACAGAGACTGATAAGATTCTTAATCCTGATAAGTGTTTGGGATCATCCTCCAAGTAATATGTTCTGAGCTTAAGAAGAAACTTGATGATTTTGGTAGTAAATATCAAGTTTAGGGGAGGATTGTTGGGTTTTTGGTTCCGCTGGATGAATTACTCTAAGTGTGGAACCACTGCTAGTGAAAGAGTTACCACGGCTAGAAGGAATGCTACCACTGTTCAAGATAAAGTAATGCTAGTAGAAGATACGTACAACTGCTATTGTTATTTACCACTGCTAGTGTATTATGTCGGTTTAAGTGTTTGTTATTCTATAATGTCTTGAGTAGAAAGTTTTGTATTAGATAAATATAGAAAAGATATTTATCTTGTAGAATAAGTATTGTGTATTGTAAAGGACTCCTTAGCCTATAAAAGGAGGTCCTAGGTTAGAGTTAGATATACGTTTTGATATATCTAGAGTCGATCACTTCAAGGTTGTAAACCCTAATACTGTCAAGAGTATTCGTATATTAATAAATATATTGAAGTGTTTAGTGATAACTGCCTTTCTATTATTGTTATTCTTCTTAAGAATAAGCACTAGATTCCGCATAGTGTTTAATATATTGGGTTCATTAAAGTCAACTTCTATACTAGATCGTTTGCTCAACTGGGATCAACATGTTTTAAGAAGATTATATGAATCAACACATAGTTTTTAACATAAAGATACCACTCTGCTTGAGCCAATGGCCATGAAAGCAGAGTGGATGGTAGACTCCTCTTGAATGTTCTCCCCAATTGATAGCACCTCCATCCATGGTCAGCAACCCAACCTTTTGATCCTCCTTCCTCTCCATTTTATTTTTCTGATAGGGAGATTCCTTTTTTTCCTATCAGTTGGCGAGAGCCTTACATTTCCTTGCAAAGTGCCCAGGCTGATGACAATTATAGCACTCAAGCTTCTTTTTATCAAAGCCAACTGGAGTCTTTGGATCATAACGGACTCTTCTACCATGTATCTTAAAGAACATGTTCATCCTAATAGCTATCATGGCTATCTGCCAATTAATTTCCATCTCTTCAATATCTGCATCATTGATCTGCTCCATATATTATTGAGAAAATTTATCTCTTCTCATAATCTAGCAAAAAGAGAGTAGATAACCTGATCAGCAACTCCAGCAGGTGCCCCTCTTTCTATAGTACTTGATGAAGAAGTACTATAACTACCACCAGACTTAACTGGGTTAATATTGTTCTTGCCATGTGAGACAAAGGCAAGGTTCTGAGAGCTAGAAGAGGATAGTTTTGACACATTCTTGATTTCCTGTTCAAAAACCTTTAGGTTGTTGTACAAATCATCAATTGACATGGTGTCTATTTCAATCTTTATCCTCATATTCATTGCAAGATTTGACCATTCATGTGGCAAGGACCTGAGGAATTTGTTATTTGCATCCTCATCTGAGACACCAGCACCATAGGCTTCCAATTGTAACAGTAGTTGTTGAAACTTATCATAACCCTTCTCTAATCCTTCAGAATTGGAAATAGCAAAGGCCTAAAATTGTTGTTTGTACACAACCCTTTTCATCTTTTGAAGTTAACATTCCCTCCAAATCTTACTTTAATTGCCTCCCAGATCTCTTTTGCATCATCCATTCCATGAAAACGTCTGATATGCTTCTTGGGAAGTGCCATTAACAAGATTTTCTTGGCCTTCCTCTCCTTCTCTATAGCAAGGATCTCAGCAGCAGTAATAGGTGGCAACACAGTGTAAGTGCCATCTTTACCTTTGGTAACTCTCTTTTTAGAGTTTCCTTTTGTATCACCTTCCACACTTCATTTTCTGTATATTCTAAATAATGTTCCATCTCCATTACCTAGATGTCATATTCATCTTTATTCAGTGGTGGAAGCTTCATATTGGAGATGGTTGTGGTATTTTTGAGTTGCGGTGGCTTAGGTTGAGAGTTGTCTGCTCCATATTCATGATTGGATTCTTCATCACTGGGATGGTCAGAGTAGGTTTTAGTTGCCTTTTCACTTAATTTTTCAGTCATGTTTGATGTTTTCTAGTTGGATTGAGTGTTTGTGTTTATGTATCTTCAACAACAAAGTCCTTTTGCTGGCTCTGATACCACTTGTAGGTCCAAAAGTTTATGGATCTAAGTAGCCTTGAATGACTTATAGTAAACTTGAATAAATCTAAATTCACTATATAAAGAACTCTTAACAAGATCTTAATGTGTTAATGCAGAATCTTAACACAGTAAGTATGAAGAACAAAAGAATAAACTAACTTCGTATTTTCTATTTATTACTTTGCTCAAGGGTTAAGGCTTACAACTCTTGCCTTTAACCTAATACCTCAGGGATCCTTTTATACACCAAGGAAACCCTAATTGACTACAAGACTTGTAGAAGGGTAAAGATATCTCTTCCTAAGATATCTCTACGCGTATATATCTATTCCTAATATAACTTTAACAAACTATTTTGTTTTTTATCATAAACAAACTTAACTAACAACTATTTGTTCTGCCAGACTTAACTACATTAGTACCGGCAGACTTAACCATTAACAGACTTAATTTTGCCTTACCAGACTTAACTATTTTACTACCAGAATTAACACTAAACATAATTAAACAAACTTAAATCTATTTTACAAAATATAATTTCCTACAATCGGCTAAGCACCTTTGGTGCTAGCCTAGTTATGATTCCTTAATTGTTTTTGGGTAAAGGGGAGTAATCCTGCACCCTGGTAAATATTTTAACCAAAAAACATTTAAGTACAAAGGATATGAGTGAAATCTCATATCTCAGCCCGTTACATAGGCATAACGCTTACATAACAAGATACTACCTATTTTCTAAACAAGAAATCAAACCACTACTCAAATGATAACATAGGACATAACGAAAAAATTATTTCCTAGGTCCACGAAGCTTGGTGCCATACAGGGCATTAAAGGCATCCAAATTCCCGAAGATCGAAACACCTTGCATAGTCATCGTAGTCATAGTCATCATACTCATCTTCAAACTCTTGGCCACCACCAAATAGATTAGCAGACTCATCAAATGGGTTAGCAACCACCTCATCTTCAGAATTAGATACCACGATATCTCCCACTTTAGAAAAAGGATTAACTCTCTTAGTAGAAGAGGCGGGCTTCAAATCACTCACATGGGATACTTTTGATGCAGTACATGTCTTAGTAGACTTATCTTCATTAACTTCCATTGTACGACCAGAATCCACATCCTTGTTGGTGTCATTAGAAGGAGTACCAAAATCATCCGTAGATTCCATATTAAGAGCATCAAACTGATTAGATGTAAAGATCTTAGTTCCGCTCGAACTAGCCACATCAGAAGCATTCTTCTTAGTGACTTCCACTTTCTTAGGTTCAGGAAGAGTCTTCTTGGGTTGATATTGAAACTGCTTACCCACAACAGGTTTAGTAAACCCTCCTTCACCCGGAATAGTAGAACCACCTTGCTTTCCCTTCTTCTTATTAATGACCATCTTGAAACCATCATTAACACGCTTAGTAGGCTGAGCAGGAGGTTCAACAACTTTAGGACATTCAATAAGAGTATGACCAAAAATCTTACATTTATCACAATGAGGTGGTTTCCACTCGTATTCAACCCGTATCTTCTCAATAGTCGAACCCGATCCATCAAGTAACGGTATCTCAATAGTAAGGCTGTCCCTAAGCACCTCATCCGACTTAACTTCAATCATGCATCTAGCAAAACTACTACAGTCCCACGAGTCCTTACACATTTGGCCAGTAAAAGCATCTAACCTTTTAGGCATGCCTATCAATGTGGCAAGGAGACTAAGGCCATCATCAGAAAACATAGCAAGAGGAACATCATGGAATTTTACCCACACCGGGATGTTGGTCAAATCCTCTTTAAGTAAGTTGGTGTTCAATGTCCATGCTTTAAGAATAATAGGAACATTTCTAATCAACCAAGGACCATTTTCAAGCACATCGTCAACACCTTTCTTCGAATTGAACTTAAAGAAGAAGAACCCATTTGCATTCATCATTACCTTTTGTATACCAACTTAGCCCACGCATTGCGTACAAAGTAATCAACAACAGGAAAAGCAAGACGTTGACCTAGGAAATACCCATACAAAGTATTCTCAAACCTATTGTTCACCTCTGCAACCACTTTCATTAGGGACAAAAAGATCCACACCATTAGCGTTCTTACTACACTCCAACCTCGATAGTTTGACGTGTATTTCTTTGGTTCGATGAAAGTAACACCAAGATATCGATGAAGAAGGTTGTTTCAAAGCACCAACCTTCTCAATACCAACAGCCCCATGTGCATTCGTATCAACCTTATCATTAGCATTATGATGGCCATTAACATTAAAAGCCATAGGACCACTCGTATCTTGAGGAGGTTTCGAATAATAACCAATAGCAGTAAGCATCTCCTCAAACTCCTTATGCGACTGCGGCACCTTAAGATGCTCAAAAGGATTAGCCCCGTAGAAGTAGTAGCATCCACTGTCACGAATGGTTTTAATGGTTGCCTATCGTCACCCACAAGAACAAGTTTTCCCCCAAAGATTTGTTTTTCAAAAGCATGAATTTTCAATAAAGTATCATGACCCTCAGGCGTGTCATGACTAGGTGCGTCATGACTAAGGCTTGAACCAAGTGATTCCTTAATTGTTTTGTTGACGTTTTTATGATTTCGTATAATTGTTTCTAGTGTATGCATGCATAGTTCAATGGTAGTTACCCTAGCTTCGGTAGTTTTGAATGGCGATCGTAACTAGTTGCTTAGGAGAATTGATCAACTGACCCCAAGTAGTTAGGTTGAGTAGGGAAGGGTAAGAATTGACCAACTCACAACCCTTCCTCGCTTGTGCGAACTGACCAAATGATCACCGGTCGTTTGGATGAACTTAAGAAGTTAGGGATGAGTGTCTAAGATGCTAGCGCCCGGGCATTCATTATTTCGAATCTTGCATGTAGAGGTACATAATGACTTAGCATAGGGGACTAAAAACAACTCGACTTTCAAGGGTAGTAGCTTGATCTCGGGTAGAAGCCTTTCCTGATAGGTTAGGACGAACTGATCAAATGTTGTCCTAGCGACTTAAACCCCCACTTGAATCAATTGGAAGTAGTAAAACGTGAGCATTACATGATAGGATGAGTAACTAGGTTAGGACACTTTACCTCTATTGATCACAACTCTAATTTATTTACTTGCTTTTATTTCTTGTTTTCTAGTTAATTAATCATTTCAATACTTAAATCAATTAAAACCAGTTACACCTAGACTTAATTAGAATCCGCTCACATAGCTCTTGGGACGACCTCGGTTTTACCGATTACTACACTACACACGACCGGGTACAATGCCCGTGAGTACATAAGGTGGACCATAGGTAAACGAGACTTTATAAATATTAAAACCTGGTCAGAAATCCTGCATCAAGTTTTTGGCGTTGCTGCCGGGGAGTTATATTTAGATTTTTCTTTAAGTCATTATTTTTATTAAATTTTTTGTTTTCTCACTATTGATTTTCAATTTCAGATATTATGATTCTCACTATTAATGATTATCTTACCACCTCTAAAGTGGAACAGGGGATTACTGTTCCAGCTCTCGAAGAAAATGTTAGATTCGAATTCTGGGGACTATGTCTGGAAGAACTAAAAAATTGTAGTTTTTATAGGAATAAGGAGGAAGAAGCACATGAGCACATCTCTAAGATCTGTGAAATTGCTGATTTGTTCCATTCACTATCTGTCTCCAGAGACCATATTATGATGAGAGCATTGCCATTCACTCTCAAGGGAAGAGCTAGAGATGGCTGAAGAAGCTACCTTCTGGATCTATTACAACATGGAATGCATTTAAGAAGGCCTTTCTTAAGGAATATCGAACCCCTGCAATGATCCTTCAGCAAGTTGACGAAATCAGAAGATTCCATTAGAACAATGAAGAATCATTAGTTGCAACTTGGGAAAGATTCAATGAATTCATCCTCAGATGCCCTGATCATAAACTCAACAAGCACGAGCAACTGCAAATATTCTACAATGGGCTTAATATTAAAACTCGACGGATGTTATACTCCAAGGAACCTATCCTTTGGATGACTGCTGATAAAGGATGGACTAGGATTGAAGAAGCTGCCCTTCATTCTTCATCCTGGCATGAAGATTGGGAGGAATGCCCGTTGGAACTGCATTCGGTAATAAAGAATTTGGAAGCATTCGAATTTGACATGCACTCCCTTAATGAAGAAGTAAAAATGGTTAAACATAAGTTCGATAACCGAGTAGAAGGAAGGGTGATAGACCTCAAAAAAGCAATAAAAAAGCTTGTGAAAGAATCTAGCAGGAAGCAAGAGGAAAGAGAGAAGTTGGTATGGAACATCAAGAAGGACTACGACCATGTACTAAGAACTCAAGCGGCTACAATAAGAAGGTTGGAGAACCAGGTTGGAAAACTTGCCGAATCGGTCAGAATTAGAGACGAGGGGGAACTTCCTAGTACAACTGAAACCAACCCTAGGGATCTAGCCCATGTTAGCACCACTCGAAGCGGATTGAATTATAAAGAACTAGCTTATCCCTCAAGCTCAGAAATTCAAAATGAAGAAACCTTTCAAAACAACAACAATGAAATAGGGGCTACTTAACCAACTTTGTCGCAAGAAAAAGTTTGTCCTTATGTCCCACCCATACCGTTCCCTGGAAGAATTTAGAAGGAGCAAGAACGATTGAAATTTTAGAGATTCATGGAGAAATTACAACAGCTTAGCATAACCATCCCTCTCGTGGAAGCGCTTGATCAAGTGCAAAAATATGCAAAATTTATGAAGGACCTCCTCACTCATAAAAAACTCTCTGATCGAACACAAGTTACCTTGAATCAAAGGTGTTCTGCTGCACTTCTTAAGGACATACCTCTCAAAGAAGAAGATCCAGGGAGTTTCAGATTATCTTGCACCATCGGAGGTATCGTTTTTGAAAAAGCCCTTGCCGACTTGGGAGCCAACGTCAGCCTTATGCCGTACTCGCTATATTCAAGACTTGAATTGGGAAGCTGATAATGTTTTAAAATGTACCTTTTTGAGGGGTCATTCAAGTCGTTATTGGATAACTTTTGTATCCGTTATTACTTAATATCGTTCTTTTTCACTTTTTAGGTATCTTGAAGGCAAAATGCTGGAATGACACTTATTCGGACGAAAAGGCGCGAATATACGAAGAAAATGGCCAAAGTCAAGAATCGAGACACTCAGGCTGCTGGAACTGAAGGGGACTGTTGGGAATTATATGTTTGAGTTGATAAAGACAAAAAGAATGAAACAAGAGGGACTTAATATGACAAGAAGGAAACCTACTAAAAGTTGGAAGGACTTGCTTGCAATGGAAGTTTTATTATTTAGTCCTTATCCTCTATTATATAAAGAGGACATAGGTGTAGGTTTTAATTAAGTCTTCCAATAATGTAGTTGACTAAAAGGTGTGTGTTTAGCCTAGACGTTAGGGGAGAACGTCTAGGGTATTGGTTTTAGATTTGTGTGTCCTAGGCGTATGTTCATGTAAACGCCTAGGTTATTAGTTTAGTTAGTAGACTTGTTCTTATAAACGTCTAAGATTAGTTAGTGTTAGTGATTGAAAACCTTGTTCAATAACAAAGTATTGTTTTGATTATTCCGCTGCATATTATGTTTATTATCTTTGTTATTGATCCCTAGCTGAGCTTTTAAACGATCTTATCAATTGGTATCAGAGCGGGGAGCTCTTGATATAGGGTTTATTCAAGGTTTTAATTGGAGAAGTAAAAGTTGTCCAAGCATGCAGTTTTACGAAGGAACGATTTGTTAAGGTTATTATAATGTTTTTCGAAGAATACAGATTTGACAAAGCAAAATCAAAGGAAAAGAAGATCAATTATTAAATTAATCGATAACAAAAGTCAAATATTCGGTCTTGAATATATTATGTCTGCTGCACGTGGGACTGATATACATCTAATATTGTTATAATATTAGGTTGGTTGATTGCATTAATCTTGATCATACATGGACTGTTGGATGATGCATACATGGATTGTTGATATTAATTCTGGTCCAAGAAGATTTATTATGGGTTTTGATCGTGTACTTTGCAAGGCAAAAGAATTTTATATGTTGAGTTTTGATCCTCTACAAACGCACATATAGGCTAGAATATTTAGTTTGGGATGATCGGGTCCCATGAGTTTGTTCTTGCTGCGCTGACTTGATGATTATGTTTGGGTCAATTTATTTTCTCATATGGATGCATGTGGGACCCACGAGTTTATTTTTCTTTGATTGGTCAAGGTGTTGGGAAGATCACATGGTATTGGTGGGACGATAATGGATGAATAGTCATTGGACAGTTGATCTTATTGGTTTATATTGCTCAAAGTACTGCATTTCAATTTGAAAGTACTGCTGTCTATAAAGTACTGCTGCTGGTACTCGTGTTTTTGAAAGTACTGATGATATTTGAAGATATTGCTACTCGTTCGAAAGTACTTCTGCTCATTAGTTTGCAAAGTACTGCTCCTATTATTTTCAAAGTACTGTTCGAGGATTTTTAAAAGTACTGATGCTGCTGCTCATTGATTTTAAAGTACTGCTTGCGCATATTTAATGAACGTACTGCTTCAAGGAACTGCAGTTTATATGAAAGTACTGCTCCTTCTCAACGTACTGGTCAAGGTTTTTACATGGTGCAACTTATTTGAATTGACAGTATAATGGTTTCTTACGAGGCGATTTGAAATTAAGGGGAAGTCGAGCATATTGTTATGGTTTTTTTAGCGACACACACAGGTTATTGTTCACACACACAAGGAGTTTGGTTATTTATTCTTAAAAGGATTTAAAAAAAGGCTCGTTATGGAGATTTATTGAAGAATTGATTACGAAGAGGATTATTTATCACTTATTTGAAGGTGAAGTGGAATTACTTGGTTTGTGTTCTTATCATCTAGCTTGATGAATCTAGCAATGTGTGATTTTTCTTATGATGCTCTATGCACACATTGACTATCACTTAAAGGAGTTACATTGTAGTGCTCAGTGTCTCATACTAGTTGAGGATTCTTTTCAAGGGATTGCGGTCTACTTATATTTTGTCCGTATAAGTATGGAGTTCCATGGATAGTAAACGATTTAAGACCCAAGTTTGGGAAATTTTACTTCTTCATCAAGTTCGTTATATTTGGTGTTCTTCATAAAGTGATCATTACAAGGAGCTTACAGATTTTGAAGAATTAAGAAGATGGTTAACATATGGTTTTTAGGGGAAGCTTATTGTTAAAAGTTTAACCATCTACATGCATCACTCAAGGGAAGTGTTTGATTTTACTATTGTTGATCATTATTACTACGCTAGTTGAAGTTTTCTCTTGTTTTGGATCCATTTTCTTATGATGCGTAATGGTGGGCGATTTGAAGCATTGGATGGCTTAGATTGGAAGTATGATATTGGTTCGTGGTGGTCAAGATCATTATTTGCATCGTTCCCTATTTGGATAATAACAAAAGGGAAGAAATGTTTGAGTGACATGGCATGGATTAAGGGAAGACAAAGGAAGACATACTTGTTTCATTCATGGTGAGTTCACGATCTCAATTTCTCTACTTAGTCTAGGGAAGTTTGTTCAAGAATGGTTTGTCATTATCAACTAGGGAAGATTGTTGGGAATTATATGTTTGAGTTGATAAAGACAAAAAGAATGAAACAAGAGGGACTTAATATGACAAGAAGGAAACCTACTAAAAGATGGAAGGACTTGCTTGCAATGAAGTTTTATTATTTAGTCCTTATCCTCTAGTATATAAAGAGGACATAGGTGTAGGTTTTAATTAAGTCTTCCAATAATGTAGTCGACTAAAAGGTGTGTGTTTAGCCTAGACGTTAGGGGAGAACGTCTAGGGTATTGGTTTTAGATTTGTGTGTCCTAGGCTTATGTTCATGTAAACGCCTAGGTTATTAGTTTAGTTAGTAGATGTGTTCTTATAAACGTCTAAGATTAGTTAGTGTTAGTGATTGAAAACCTTGTTCAATAACAAAGTATTGTTTTGATTATTCCGCTGCATATTATGTTTATTATCTTTGTTATTGATCCCTAGCCGAGCTTATAAACGATTTTATCAGGGACGACGTCAGGTGTTATATGTGACGCCATCGCATCACTTTTGTGACGGCTCAGTAGCCAAATTTCTTATTTACAAGTGACGGTGTCAGGTTTTAAAAGAGTAGGTCGTCGCAACTCAGACGGCCTAGATTTGATCCAGACGATGTCAGAGACTAAAGGGGACAATGTCACAAGCATAAGGTGACGCCGTCGCAAGACTAACGTGGCCAAGACGAAACCCTAATGACGGCGACCCGACGGCGTCACAAATCAAAGGGTGAAGTCGTCGCATATGTAATCTTATATATAGAATCCGAATTTTTTAGTTTTCAGTGTGTAGTCTTTAGGGTTTCAAACCCTATATTACATCAAGATAAGTGTTTTACTTCATTAATTTAATTATGTCTTCAATTACTTGTGTGTATACTTGCATGTTCCCCATGTCCAGCTAATTTACTTGTGTGTTTGCTTAGGGAATATGAAACTTAATTATTGAATATTGATTGGTTGTCGCTTATCTTAGTTGTTAAGGATCTAGTAATGCGATAGGTCATCCGTTGTGTAGTTAATGCTTGATTAATCTTTGTGAACCTTAGTTTATAATACCTAGAGTTGTTGTAGGCTAAACCATCCGAAGATTACCTTAGAGTTAAAGTTTATAAATCCTAGAGATTTTGTAGGCGATACCCTTTGGTAGTTTCAAAGAGTTAGGGATAAACGCATACCCTACGACTTTAGACACACAAAGCGATTAAGGATAAGGACGTGACAATTCAACCATCAATAGGAGATAATTAAGGAGTGATACAACCTAAGTAAACACATCTTTAAATCATCATACGAGCACACAATAATTAGACATAGACTACATACACCACTAGAATAGATAATTAGATAAGTAGAGTAATCGTTAGAAATACCAACCCCCAAATCCAAACCCCGAGATTCGTACCTTTCCATTTCCAAAAAAAAGATAAAAATAATCTTCCTCAACCCCAACCTTAGCGTAGTAACTTCTCACTAGCATTCCTATTCCCCTAGAGAACGATATCAATTCCCGTGGCTTACCCTAATACTACACTACAACGATTAGGCTCACGGCCTAGGGTGTTGAAAAACTTGCTCGACGAAAAGGAAGTTCCTTTGACCCTGAACAACACGTGTAGCATTATCAAGTTTTTGGCGCCGCTGCCGAGGAATAGAATAGCTAGTTAGGAGTCCACCTCATTTAGGTTTCCTTGCTTGATTCCTATCAAGTAAGCTTTTTTCTCAAATTTTAGCTTCCTCGTAGTCTATCCCTTTCTTCGTGACCTTTGTTCATAATCCCATCACTTTTCATCATGCAAGGTGATAACCAACCACCATTCATCAACCTACCACCCAATAGCCAAGAGGCCGTACTCTTGGTAAATTCTAGAGACCAAGCCACCTAGGCTATAGGAACACCATTGAGCTTCCCGACCAAGCCCAAACTATGGCCCTACGATCCGACACCATCCGGTTGGTGCAAAACGAATGTGCATTCCATGGACTTCGTTCCGAATATCCTAATCAGCATCTTAAGGATTTCCTTAAAATTGTCGATTCCATCAACCTCGATGCTACTACTCGGGAGACCACGTGTCTGCGTCTCTTCCAATTTTCTCTACGGGACCAAGCTAGTAATTGGCTTGAGCAACTTCCTGCCGGCTCCATCTTAAGTTGGGATGATCTCACCTCTCGCTTCCTTGCTTAATTTTTCCCACTGGAACCACTAAACTAAGAGGAGACATCTTGACATTTCAACAACTTCAAGGCGAGTCTCTATATAAAGCATGGAATCGATTCAAGGACTTACTCCATAAAGTCCCTCATCATGGTATTGATCTTTGGCTTCAAATCCAAATCTTCTATGACCATACCTATTTCATCACAAGGCGATCCATTGATCAAGCCGCCGGTGGAAGGCTTAGCGACTTTAACGCAGAGGAATCTTGGGATATCATAGAAGTGCTTGCCGAGCAAAGCTACGAAGATTGGAATGAATCCCCTGAAACCCCCGTTAAAGTGGTTAATTCCTTATCAACTCCTCTTGAATCTTCCAACATCACCGAAGAGCAAATGAGTGCTCTTTAGAGAAGGATTGATTATCTGATAGAAAGGTATAAGAGAGCTTCCGTACAAATCCCTTGGGAAACTGTCAATTCCGCTAATTCCACCAACCACCCAACACCTTTCTCTGAATCCCCAAGTCGTGAGCAAAATCCTAATTCCGAACGGCGCTTTCGTTCTACTTCCCCAATACCACTCTCACCAAGATTTAAGGAACAAATGAGGGAGTACATGGTAGCTCATACGGAGAGATTAGCAAATTTTGAAGAGGAGGTTTATAGGCAAAGAGAGGAAATGCAAGCAAAGATGACGGAAATGATGAACCTGGTAAAAGAATATACCAAGACAAAAGTTCCCGAAAAGGTACTAGTAAGAAGCAACGATTATCCTCCCACTTCGTTTGTTAACGCTATTTCCATTATGCCTGAGGATGGAAAGGTTGAGGAGAAGAAAACTGAGAAAAGCAAGAGGGAGAAGGCTGAACCTAATAATGAGCCCGAGACCATTGAGTACTACCTTAAGCACGAAATTAACAAAAAAACCATTGATAACCAAGTGAATAATTTTAGGTACAATGAGGTTCTTAGGGAAGCCCTTGAAGGAAAAATAACAGAAGAAGAGTATGACACCATGCCTACAGGACCTCTGTATGAGCTGGTTCTAAAAACACCAGTAACTAAAAAATGAGACACCACAGGGAACTTCGTAATACCATGTAGCATAGGTGACATTGATAATATAAATGCCTTAGCTGATCAGGGGTCTGATGTAAACATAATGCCATTATCAATCTATAATAAGTTAACTAGGGAGAACCCAGCCAAGACCGATCTTAGACTTTCCCTAGCAAATCACACCTATGTCTACCCCATAGGAATCGCGGTGGATGTTTTCATAGAGGTGGCTAATATCGTCTATCCGGTGGATTTCGTGATCATAGATGTTGAGGAAGATAGAAACATGCCACTCATTCTTGGGACACCTTTTCTGGCCACCGCCAAAGCAACCATCAAATGCGGGGAGGGCATCATGATACTTAAAAGTGGAAAAGGGTACGCTAGGATACCCATTGTTCCTAAGTATCCTCTTAAGATCATGGAAAAGATTACGGGTGAGAATCCACAAGTCCCTAACAATATGGTTAAGAAGAAAATGAACGATTGGGAAAAAGGGCTTAGAGATTTTATGGTTCAAGGACTGCATGCAACATTGTGGAAGCACGATAAAAAGTTAGGAAATAATCCCACTTCGATACCAAAAACACAAAGGAACCCTAAGGAATTTTTAAAGGGAGAAAAAGTACTCTTCTACAAATCGTGGATAAGGGCATTACAAGGTAGAAACAAACCAAGATGGTTTGGGTGTTTTATGGTGAAGGAAACCAATCTAAAGGATAAAACCGTTACCATAATAGATGACGTTGGCAAGGAATCCACGGTAAGCATACAATGTCTACGCCCTTTTGACGAAGGGAGAGCGAAGGAAGAAGGTGACGGTAATAAAGTCACGTAAGGGCACGACTACGAGTCTAGCTACAAGACTCATAAATAAAGAAAAGCGCTTCGTGGGAGGCAACCCATGCTTAATTGTTTGTTTGTTTGTGTCATATATCTTTTATTGATGTTTATTCTCATGTTTAAATTTGTAAAAATGCTTTATTTTGTTTTCAACCTCCTCTTAATTACATATAAAGGTATTTTACATAAAGGATAAGTGTAGGGAGGATTACACACGTTTTCAAAAGAAACGTAAACATGAGAATTTCAATTAATTAAAAGATATACATGTGTGTTTGTTCGAGTCAAATGCTTGTATCGAGTCATAATGGATGTTTTGCGAATTTTTCCGATTCTAAAGATGTAAATTTTCCGAATTTTTCCGAAAATCGCAGACCAATTTTTGTCGGGATAACTGACGGCCTCAGATCGCAACTGACGGCGTCGGGAAGGAGCAAAACAATGATTACTTTTTCTCGTTTTGAGCTACTTATAATTTTTGGAACTTTCCGGTCTTAATTTTCCGAAATTGCAGTAAACATCCTTTCCACAAGCATTATATCCTAGTTTAGTGGAGTCCTATATATATTATTACCGTCGATTTTACGCAAAGGTTTCGTTTGTTTTCTTCAAGTGTGCTGGTTTAATTTATCAAGAAGAAGATACATAAGATGAGAAGGAGCTTTTCATGCCAACGTTCTTTTTGAAGAAAGATGTAACCACCACTTTACACGGATCCTACCGCGCTAATCAGGGGAGTACTATTTTCTATCATCTTTTATTACCTTCCATTATCATAACTTTGATACTTTTGGGGAACATTGGGGACAATGTTCAGTTTAAGTGTAGGGAGGGAAATAAAACAGGAACTTTGAAACTATGCTTATCCTTGAATAGTTGCTTTGTCCAATTGCATTTGTGTAATAAACCATGAGAAAATGTCGGTTAGGGTAATTTTGGCACAAAATTTTAACTTTTCATGACATATAGGAGTGGGCCATTAGTCTTAATAAAGCGTCTCATGGATAGGAAGTTATATGACTAGCAAAAAAAACCCTTTACCACTTAAATTCCACCCAAAATGTGAGGATCATCCTTAGATTAGTAGGAATTAAACCATTCATCTTTAATGCTTAGTGTGTGAACCGGTAGTATAATAGATTCTAGAACTTGTTTTGTGATGTATCCCGAGATCGCTAGTAATACTACACTGGTGTACTTAGGAATAGCTAAATGACAAGAGGCATTAGGATAACCCTTGTTTGATACCCGTAATATAATTACTTCTTCCACATCGGTTGAGTAATTCCCCCACACCCTTGCGTTGTACTCATCTTTAGTACACGATACCCCTAGTTAACCTCTCAGAGCCTATCCTTTTCGCGGTTCTCGTGAATTTCGGTTTTCCGAAATATCAATGAAGAGCATTGTTTACACCCACCCCCAAATGTACAGCCAAATCGCCTTAGCCTACCTTGTATGCACTCACTTTTAGGGCATTATTGTTATCACCCTAAAAACCCTTAGTTCAATTATCTAGTTGCTTGCATAAGTTGCTAAGTCGAGTCATATCCTTTGTATACAGTTTTGGGACGATTGGGACCCATGGGAAAAGTTAAAGTTTATGAAATGACGGGAAGGGAACGTTAAATTCAAATTCCCTTTATTTGCATAATAATGTACTCCAAGTGTTTTGATCTTTTAAATTCGGGTCAAATTAGTGTTAAAGTAATAAAAACTCAAGTGTAGGGATGTGCCTATAAATCCCTATCACTTAGATGTTACCATAGAGGATGGTAGAGTAAAAGTGTATGCAAAAAAAAAAAAAAAAAAAAAAAAAAAAGAAAATAGAAAAAGAGAAAAAGAAAAAAAATAGAGTGTTAAAAAAAATAAAGGCTACCATCCTACATCTATCTTTATATTATGTTTGTTTGTTTCAGTTATCTAGAGTCTAGAGTGTCGAGTCTTGGCTTAGCAACGCCATTCTTCGCATGCTTGTAACATAAAGATTTTTGACTTGCCACCACTAAATAGCCTATCCCACCAAACCCTTTGTTTCCGTACCGTAAGCCTAACATTACAACCCTTTAAAAGATCAAACCTTTTGGAGTAAAAACCTAAACCGAACCAAGGCTGTCTTGTACAGTATTTTAGGGTTCCAAACCCTATCTTACATCAAGATAATTGTTTTACTTCATTAATTTAATTATTTCTTCAATTACTTGTATGTATGCTTGCATGTTCCCCATGTCCGACTAATTTACTTGTGTGTTTGCTTAGGGAATATGAAACTTAATTATAGAATATTGATTGGTTGTCTCTTATCTTAATTGTTAATGATCTAGTAATGCGATAGGTCATCCGTTATGTAGTTAATGCTTGATTAATCTTTGTGAACCTTAGTTTATAATACCTAGAGTTGTTGTAGGCTAAACCATCCGAAGAGTACCTTAGAGTTAAAGTTTATAAATCCTAGAGATTTTGTAGGCGATTCCCTTTGGTAGTTTCAAAGAGTTAGGGATAAACGCATAACCTACGACTTTAGACACACAACGCGATTAAGAATAAGGACGTGACAATTCAACCATCAATATGAGATAATTAAGGAGTAATACAACCTAAGTAAACACATCTTTAAATCATCATACGAGCACACAATAATTAGACTTAGACTATATACACCACTAGAATATATAATTAGATAAGTAGAGTAATCGGTAGAAATACCAACCCCCAAATCCAAACCCCGAGATTCGTACCTTTCCATTTTCTAAAAAAAAAAAGATAAAAAATAATCTTCCTCAACCCCAACCTTAGCTTAGTAACTTCTCACTAGCATTCCTATTTCCCTAGAGAACGATATCAATTCCCGTGGCTTACCCTAAAACTACACTACAACGATTAGGTTCACTGCCTAGGGTGTTGAAAAACTTGCTCGACGAAAAGGAAGTTCCTTTGACCCTGAACGACACGTGTAGCGTTATCAGAAGCTTGAAGCCCACAAGAACGTGCATTGAGCTGGCAAATAAATCAACTCAATACCCTAAGGGAATTGCCGCAAATGTCTGTGTCAAGATTGATAAATTTGTATTCCCGGTCAATTTCATGGTACTCAAAATGGAAGAAGATGATAGTTCCAATTTTGCTCAGGAGACCCTTTCTCACCACCGCACATGCCATGATTGATGAATTTAACAAGAAGATCTGTTTGGAAATTGGAAATAATAAGATAACATTCGACATAGAAAAATCAATGAAATATGCTTCCTTCACGGACGAAAACCTTGACGACCTTGATCTAGTCTAGGTCAATGTTCAGAAACATGTCCCGGAATGTTTTCAGCCAGACCCTTTAAAATCACTAATATTTAAAGACGATGTCAAGACATCTAATGATAAAGAAGACAAGTGGGAAGGAAATACTAAGGATAGCCACACGCTGTGTTCTGCTAGCGTCCCAAAAAAAGCTGATAATACTCCCAAGCTTAAGGAGCTCCCTCCTCATTTAGAATACGCATTTATTAATGATGATGCTATTTGTCCTGTTGTTATCTCTTCGTTATTATCTGATGATGAAAAGAAATTATTATTGTAGGTCTTAAGCAAACACAAAGGAGCAATTGCATGGAAGGTTTATGACATAACGGGGATTAACCCTTCATATTGTTCTCACAAAATACTAATAGAAGATGATTTTAAACATGTGGTGCAACCGTAGAGGCGATTAAACCAAAAGTTCAAGATATGGTCAAGGATGAAATAATTAAACTCTTGGATGTTGTGCCCAAGAAAGAAGGAATGACCGTGGTCACTAATGAGGATAACAAATTGATCCCTACTAGGACAGTTACTGGATGGAGAGCTTGCATCGATTCCGGGAAATTAAATGACGCAACGCGGAAATATCACTTTCCACGCCCTTTTATTGATCAAATGTTAGAAAGGCTTTCGGGATTTTCAGGGTATTTCCAGATTCCAATAGCTTCAGAGGATCTGGAAAAGTCAACTTTCACTTGCCCCTACGGAATATTCGCTTACCGAAGAATGCTTTTGGTATATGCAATGCCCCCGCCACATTCCAACATTGCATGATGGCAATCTTCTCGGATATGTGCCAAGATTTCATAGAAGTATTTATGGATGATTTCTTTGTTTTTGGTAACTCTTTCTCCTCTTGCCTTAATAATTTATCTAAACATTTTGCTAGATGTGAAGAGACCAACCTTGTCCTAAATTGTGAAAAATGTCATTTTATGGTAAAGGAAGGAATTGTTTTGGGACATAGAATTTCCTAAACAGGAATTGAAGTCGATAAGGCTAAACTTGACGTTATTTCTTGACTCCCTTACCCTACTAAGCTAAGGGGATTAGGAGTTTTCATGGGCACGTTGGATTTAATAGAAGATTTATAAAAGATTTTTCAAAAACTGCTAAACCTATGACTCAACTTCTTATGAAGGATTCAAAATTTGATTTTAACGATGAATGCAAAAACACTTTTGATATTTTGAAAGAAAAATTGACTACAGCTCCTGTTATCATTGCTCCTGATTGGAATAACGATTAAACTAATGTGCGATGCCAACGACTATGATGTAGGAGCTTTTCTAGGACAAAGGATAGACAAAAAATTCAAACCAATTTATTATGCTAGTAAACCCTTAAATGAAGCACAAGAACATTATACGACCACCGAAAAGGAACTCCTTGTTGTGGTCTATGCCTTTGATAAACTTAGGACTTACTTGGTAATGTCTAAAATTGTTGTCTACACTGACCATTCTGCTTTGAAGTACTTGTTCAGTAAACAGGGTGCTTAACCAAGATTAATAAGGTGGGTGCTTTTGTTACAAGAGTTTAAAATCAAAATCAAGGATAAAAAGGGGGCAGAAAATTTGGCAGCTGATCATCTGTCTCGGCTAGAAAACCCTGAGCTTGAGGAACTTTACATAGAAACTATTCGTGATTCCTTTCCAAATGAGCATCTTATGTCAGTAAAAATTAAATATCCTGGTCCTGAACCATGGTATGCCAACTTCACTAACTACCTCACCGCTAGAGTTCTACCAAGAAACAAAACTTATGATCAAAAGAATTTTTTCTTCTTGGATTTAAATTATTACTTTTGGGATGACCCCTTGTTTTGATCTTGCCCTGACGGTATCATTAGGAGATGCGTTTTCAGAGAAGAACAACAACGAATCATGGAACATTGCCACAACGGACCTGCTGGAGGACATTACGGGATTCTTTAGGCCTAACATTTTCAAGGATGATGCAAAATATGTAAGAAATTGTGACACATGTCAAAGCGCAGGTAATATCTCTTCTCGAAATCGGATGCCGCTTAATAACATTTTGGTATGTGAAGTATTTGATGTCTGGGGAATTGACTTCATGGGAGCGTTCACTCCATAAAAAAACAAGAGTCATATTTTGGTAGTTGTCGATTATGTATCAAAATGGGTTGAAGCCGAAGCTCTGCAAACTTGTGACGCTAGGAGCGTCATTAGATTTTTAAAGAAATTATTCTCCGGATTTGGAATTCATAAAACTATTATAAGTGATTGGGGAACACACTTTTGTAATGCAATTATGGAAAAGGTGCTGAATGGATACAGAGTAGTCCATCGGATGTCCACGCCTTACCACCCTAAACTAATGGGCAAACAGAAAACACCAATTGGGCACTTACGCGAATTTTGGAGAAATCTGTCAGCAGTAACATTAAAGATTTGTCCGACAAATTAGACGAAGCTTTGTGGGCATTCAAAACAACCTACAAAACCCCTATAGGTAGCACACCTTTTCAGATCGTGTATGGAAAGGCTTGTCATCTCCCGGTGGAATTAGAATATAAGGCGTATTGGGCACTTAAAAAAGCTAATTTTGAGACTTACTTGATCAAGAAACACCAATTTTCTCTAATCAATCATCTTGATGAATTAAGAGACGAAGCCTATGATCATGTCAGAGCATACAAGGATAGGACCAAAAGATGGCATGACACCCGGATAAAGGATAAAAATTTTGAAGTTAGGCAAGAGGTGCTCATTTTTAACTCAAGACTCAAGCTTTTACCTAGAAAAATGAGATCTCGTTGGGTTAAACCTTATACAGTGAGTAAGGTATTCCCTTATGGGACTATTGAAGTCTATAATAATGCAGGGGAGTTTTTCAAAGTAAATGGGCAAAGGGAAAAAATATATTATGAAAAGGACGTTAGCAAACTTTCGGGAGATGAATTTTTTGCTCCCACGTAAAGCCCCATGGCTTTGTGTCTAACTTAAAGACTCGGTAATAAAGAAAAGTGCTCTTTCGGGAGAAAACCTGAATTATCCTTTTTATTTCTTTTCTTTTAATTTTTGTTGGGTTTTGTGTTTTTAACATTTTTGCATGAATTGGAGAAGAATTCAAAAGTGACTTAGATGGGGACCAGTTTTGTCCATCAGTTACGGCGCTCATCCCCATGATTACGCTATAACATATCATCCGTAGAAATTCTCTCCAGAGCATTACCCATTACGGCGTAATCCCATGCTATGGTTACACCGTAGCTATTCTCTAGTAACGACTGCCAGGTTTTGCCACAATTACGGTGTAACTCCTTTACTGGGTTACGACGTAATTGTCCTTCAGTTTGAATTTTTATTTAATGACACAATAACCTTGTATTAGTTTTTAAATGAACTTTGTAGGTATTTTCCCTGTAAGCTTTCACGAGACTACACTCGTCCACTTGGGACACCAAGTGGTTTAAAAGGCTTGTTGCATATGCTAAATGCAACCGTAATTCCTACGAAAGTGAGTTACATTTCTTTTTGTTTTTCTTTTTTTTAGAAATATGCTTGTTGGTTTTTGTGATATCAAGGAATGAAGTTTGCTCATGGATGCTTAAGCGAAGGCACGATTCTCCTCGTGGGCCTTCTTTCTTTTAATTAGAAGCGAATTTCAGGGAAGTTCTCGCTCTAATTCTACTTTCTCTTCACCTTTATTTAACGTTTAGTACAAAAAGAACTTTGTACATTTCAAGTGGGGGACGGGAGTAGAATTATTTCTTGAACTTTATTGCCCTCGTTTTTCTAGTTTATTTTAAAAATTATGCCATTTTTAAAATGTTGACATGTTTTTCTTAACCTAACTAGATTAGACCTTAGCCGAGCACATTATAACCCTTGATATTTCATGCTGAGATTAGCCTTATCCGTTTTCAATTATTTACCCAAATCCACCAAATTATGAGTGTGCCGGTAGCTTGTAAACTTTAGAACTTGGCCTTTGCATCATTTTGAGACCATAGACGAGGTATGTTGAGTTTGCTTAATGTATATGGAACAATCAGTTTGAGAAGGCAATATTATAGGATAATCACCCAAATAGCCTATCCTTGTATGTCTATCGATTAGTCACCTCGACTTTTTGACCCCCATGTTAAACCCTTTTGTTGCATTCACCTTTAGGGCAAGATACCCCTAGATACACCTGTCTAAGCCATTCCTTTCATTTTGATCACCCAATATATATTGTTTCGTTACACCCATTCACCTTAGCCTACCGTGTAGTCTTAATTTGTGATCGGGAAGTCATTGTTTGCCTAAGTTCAAGGTTCAAGTAGAGATGTTCGGAAATTACTCTTTCGTCAAAGACCTATATTTGAAGATCATTGAAGACCCCTCAGATTCTCATATTGTGTTCATCTCAAGTGGGGGTATATTATGTTATGTTATGTTATGATGTGAAAATAAAAAAAAGATTCGAAAAAAATAAAAAAATAGTATTAGTTTATTGTTTATTGTAAAGTGCAATGTTATAAGCACTATGTTTGTAGCTCATCAAAGATTTAGAATCGAGGAGGCCACCTCGGTCACATTTGAAGAATTGAGATGGTAATTGTCGCGCCAACAATTGAAGAATAGGTAATGTGCCCATCACGACATCCGTTTATTTATAAGCATTTGGTAAATGGGTTGGGACTTATGGACTGTTATATGTTTAGGATAGGTTTATGGTTTTAGCCCGAAGGAAATAAGTTCATAGACTTGCAATAAGTATTCCAAAATTAAAAAAATAAGCTATATAAACCATGAATAAGCAATTATATTAGAATAAGCACTTGTCCAAAAGAGCAAAAACTTATGTTTTCTCATATTTATGATTTCTTTTAATTATTTAATGTTCAAAAACTCAATGTACGTTACATGTGTGTCGAGTTACAAAAAATAAGCATTTGCTTATTTCTTTTGAGCTTATTAGTGTTATAAAGGTACCACACGATTCTCTAAACACAACCAAGTTTATTTTTCCATGAAGGTTGAATGTATGAGTGTGTGTATACATGACAGTGATCATGTAGACCAAAATGGGTTTTGCAAGCTTGTTGTGTGTCCGTATAACAAAGAGGTTTTAAAGAGCTTATGACAACATATTAAGCTAGTTGTTGAAACAAGTTTGATGAAACTTACAACACCAAAATGGTGGTGAGGTTCGAATGGATGCAAGGTAAGAACAAAACACCGAAATCAACCCAAGCTTCCAAGTGTTACTACCCGAATATTAGCTATACCCAATTAGACTTCTTAGCGTCTTTGTGTTACTAGTGATCACCCAAAGCTTCTCCTTCTTCTTCTTTCTCGTGGTTTGTTAGGATTTAGTAAATCCAAAAGTAAAAGACTCGGTCACCTTGGATATTTGTTAGCATTATAAAGTTCGTAGTCTTATACTTTTAGTCATTAGTAACTAGTTAGTTAACTAACACCGTGGAGGACGGACGGGTCTTTACCCACTGTATACCTGATCCACAGCATGTAGGAGGCGTATTTTGTAAAAACTATAAATACCCTCCACCCTCCAAGGTAGAGGGTTGGAGCTTCATAATATACTTTCACTTTCTCTCACTAGAAGTTCCCAACTGACTTTTTCTCTTCTAAACTTCTCATATATTCGATCCATACATATCTTGTTTAGCGTGTTTATGATAACCAATCTCTTTCAATTGGTATCAAGAGCCACAGTTTGATCATCTACTTCACGTGTGCTCGAATTTTAGATAATTTTTTGAGGTTTATGTGGATCGAATAGTTTAGAGAGTTTTTCACTAGTTTGAGCTTGTTTAGTGGTTAAATTTTTTAGTTGTTTGTACTTTCTTGTTTAGATTTATCATATTAGCTTTGTTTTGTCATTGGAAAGCTTGTTTCATCTTGTTTGTGGAGGTTTTGGATGGTTTTGGTGAGTTAAGAAACTTTGTTCTTGGTAGCGTTTTGTGTGTTCTTGTTGGAATCACTCCTAAACCTTAATTCAAGTGTTAGTTTCTCATATGTAATAGGTAGCTTATTATGGCCTTTATGTTTGTTTAAGGTCAAGCTTATGTAGAAGGCCCATAAGCTTAGGCCCATGTCCAATAAGGAAAAGGGAAGGAGTAGGAGTGTTGCCCTAGCTCCTTGCCTTTAAATACTCCTGTAAACCTTCATTTGAAGGTTGGTTGTTCAAGTTATTTCCTTTCACATACTCCTACGCATAACCGTCTCATATAAACGTGTGTGTGTGTGTTTGGATATTGTTTAATCGCCTTAATCTCTTTCTTGTAAGCTTGTGTTGTAAAACTAGTGACCTAACAGTGGTATCAATCACCAAACTAGTTTGGTGAATCGTTATTTCTTGAAGTGGGTTTTGGTCCTACGCGTAGAATAACAAGATACTTTGGTTTTCTTAAAAACTTGTTTTTACACTTTTAATCCAAGATTCTTGTACTTTCAACGTTTTAAGGTGTTAAAATACTTGTTTTGGCAAAAGTTTCAAACTTTACGCGTGGATCTAAGTTTTTAAGGTTGTTTTGTTCGTGGGTGAAGTTCTACGCGTAACCCGTTTAATGCTTTTGGTTCCTCAAGGTTCACACTTTTGTGTTATTTTGGTACTATTAACGCTATTCCATAACAAAATCTGGTTTAGAAACAAATTTGGGCATAATCATTTTTACGAGTAAGATTACGCGTATCAAAACCCTAATCTTACGCGTAACTTTATCCGTGGTTTGATCTTGATTTTAGTGGTTTACTCCTTGTTTTCTTGCTTGGATAAGCCTGAAAATCGTCGACTTTGGATATCTTTTGCACTGTGATAGTGTAAAAGATCATTTGGGCAAAACCTTAATCTTACGCATAAGCGTAAAGCTTACGCGTAGAATCCTACGCATAAGATTCATCTTACGCCAAAGCCTAGTCTTACGCATAAGGTAATCCTACGCCTAACTTTCTACGCCTAACTTTGTGTCTACGCATAACTTTAGTGCAATTACCCTACTTACGCGTAAGCTAAATCTACGTGTAACTCTCGATTGTTACGCGTAACTTTGGTGTTTTTACGCATAAGTGCTACTTGGATAATTGTGATTTCTACGCCTAAGGACACTTCATCAACAAAGGTTCATTCGACTACAAAGATCCATTTTTACCAACACAAGTTTTCAACATGTCACAACCACCATACTCTAACTATTTCCCTTACACTTATTCTCAACGACAACAACAACTAAGTCCACAACATCAACAATGGAATCAAAAACAATTTAATCAACAACATACTCCACAACTTGGAGCAATTCCTCCACCACAAATGGTTCAAACACCGCCAAGTCTTCAAATTCAACCCTACACAAATGACTTCAATCAATATCCATCAAGGAACACTATGAAGGAACCCACTTGGTTTGCAAAGATGTGTGAAGCTTTAAGCAGCCAACAATCAATTCTTGAGGCTGGATCACTTGATAGACCTCCAATGCTCACTCCAGGAAACTACGATCAATGGGTGATAAGGTTCTTTAGGTTTTGTGATCTGAAGAAGCCACATAGAAAGTTCTTAAAGAAGGTTATCTTGGAAGGTCCATTTGAGATGCCTCTTGTCATTGTACCCGGAGATCCTAATGCAAATCCACCAAGAGATGAACAAGCGAACATTGCTACTGCAGCGATTTAAATCAAATGTAACTTCTACACTATGAAGTCGATGAGCTTGCAATGCAATATATCCTTTTAGGATTACCTAACCTAATTCTTGAAGTGTTGATGCTCAAAATACTGCAAAGGAAATGTGGGAACATATTCATCTTCTTATGGAAGGATCATGACTCAATCGGGAGGATTTGGAATCCAAAATTTACTTGGCTTATGAACACTTCATGATTGAACCTGGAGAGACACTAGAGTCTTATCATCATAGATTTTCTGACATCATCAATGATTTGGATAAACACAACATCATCATGCAAAGAATTGCAGTGAATACTAAGTTCTTGAGTAGTCTTGGTCCTGAATGGGAGAAGTATGTCATTTTTCTCCGTCAAGCAAAGAATATGCATCATTCTACATATGGATTATTGTACGATTACTTGAAGCCTCATGAAAAGGAAGTTGATCGGGAAAGCATTCTCCGTGCTCAAATTGCTCCACCTACACATCCGGAAAATCAACAACTTGCCTTATATGCTCAACAATGTTATCCTCCTCAACAAGCAACTCAACCAACCGCCTCACACACAAAACAATCATTCACAAAGAATAATCTCAACAAACTCAACTAGTTCCATACAACAACAACAATGCTCAACCAATTGTCAGTGAAGCTAATGAGGACATCGATCCGTTTGAAGCATTGCAACAAGGATTTGTTATGATTGCTAATGCTTTTGGCCGCTATACCAACAAATCCAACAATCGTATTCGTTCCTCATCTAACACATGAAATCAGGCTGTTGTAAAAAATGGACGAGTTGAAGTTTAGAATCGTGGTTATGGTCGCCGATGGGCGGTGGTCAAGGGTTTAATCTTGTGGGTCGGAATAACAACGAGCTCCGATGGTGGAACAGGAAATGCTCGAGAATGGGTTGAATGGTCTTGATGCTACAGTGCAATGATAAGGACACTGGCTAATGCATGCCCAAAGCCGAGGACTAGGGGCGTGCTTATTTCAAAGAGGCTCTTCGTTGGCTCTTAAGGATGAAGTCGGTGGATCTCTCACGGACAAAGAACGAGTTTTATGGCAAATGCAGACTCGTGATGATGATATGGAGGACTTGCAGCCAATGCAACATTTATGTTGATGGCTAATATGCATGAGTTACACATGAGTGACACAGCCTAGTGTATGACATCGATGGCTTGTCTCGGTACCGAACAAACCATATTTATCTCGGTCTAATATCTCCGCCAACATCCGAATCCGCAAGGCTCGGAATGTTCAAAATGAGTCATTTACATCTCATTACGACGATTTTCAAATAGACCTGTAGTTACATTTGACGATCAAGATGACCTTATGGTTTCCTTTGATAATCAAATTGACTCGTGGTTATACTTGAGGATCTAAATAATGATCATGTTGTGACTTCATTGAACAAGCGAACTTTGCCTCATCCGGATCTTGCTCATACTTAAAGACCGCAATCCCAAATTGAAGAATGTTGTGCATTAAATAAGGACTTAAAAGTAAAAATACACTTGTTAACCAAGGATTTTGAATGTTTACAAAAGCAACTCAACTTTTTCAAAACTCAAGAAAACGTGAAAAAGGTTTTGAAGCGCCTTTACTAAATCTCATCAAAGCGAAAAATATTTAGAGAGACAGATCGTGATCTAGCCGCTTGAAGAATGCTTTGTTGTCCGAGATAGAACAACTGAAACATGAACATAAAAAAGCAAATTAATGCTCTCACCTTGGAAAATCAAAAGCTAAAGTGAAATGTTAACTTGTCAAAAGCAGTTCTTTGCATACAAAATCATTCCACAAACCGAATAGATAATCATCTTAAAGAAATTATCGACACAGCAACGCAAACTTAAAGAGTTTAAAACTATTGTTTACAAACATGGTGAGTAAGAATCGCTATTGAAAAGTTTACCTTAAAACACGATCCAAAAGGATATGGACCAAATCTTGCGATTACAAACCAAAGCTTTCAACCAAAACATTCAAACCAAATCACGAAGTTTCCGGTGCAAAATATAAAATTGATAATTACATTATGAGTGTTGTTGAATATCATCGTCAAGAGGACTTAGATGCGAAAGAAGAGAGTCGATCAAAATTAAAAGCATTGTTTACAACAAACCTTTTAATTATTCAAAACCGCCACTTTTGTCACACCAACGATTCTTCTAACACACCAAAGATTATCATCAAAACACCGAGTCTTCTAATGTTAATCCCCAACCGATTATGCACAAATTTATGGTCTTTTACCTTCCATCGGTGAAGTAAACTCAAAACCCGAAAATCGCAAAATTCTTAGATATTTTGATATTTTCATGGTCGACCTCAAAACTTTAGAACATGAGATAGAATATCATTCGAAATCAAAGTGCAACACTTTCAATCGCCTCTGGCGCGAGAACAAAGAGACATTTTTCGGAAAAATCTTTTACCAAATGTTAAGAATTTAAAAATTGTGCATTGTCTTGGGAACAGGACTTTCATAAGGAACTTGGAGTAAAAAGGTCGTTTCACGAAAACAAAACATCTATTTCTAATACTAAACGTAAAAGAAAATGTTGAGAAAAGATGTTGATCGACTCTTGAAAGATGTTATCGTCGATATCCATAATGTTGTGTTATTTTATTCTTTGCCACATGCATCGATTCTATCTCTGCGATAATGTTGACTCTGTGGTAATCATAAGAATACCGATAATGTCCTTGTGTCGAGTCTTTAAAAGTCGAAAATGAACGATTACTTAACGAACTTTACAATGCAAATCGTCGTCTTAATTGGTGTGAAAAGGATATTTACAATCAACAACTTGGTTTTCAAAAGAAAATTGCTCAGTTGCGTGCAAATCTTTTGATCCTAAACTTGAGCAACTGGATGATCAAAACGTGTCTTTGAAAAGTCAAATCTCAAAATATGAACAAGAACTTGTAAAAGTTAAACAGGAATATGGTGTCATATTTGATTTACTCAATAAGACTCGTCATGAAGCATCAAACGAACTTGATCACTATCTTGCTCACACTAGAGAAGTCATGAATTTTCTTTGGTAATATTCGCTCGAAAATCAAGATTTGATTCACACTATCTCTAAGTTAAGAGAAATGTTAGGAAAGTGTGAACAACTTCCGCCAACCATCATTAAGAGATTAGCACCGGTAACACTTAGTAATCGTGCACCTAGAATCCCTCTTGCCAAATCACAAGTTGCTAACGTGCTTCCTTCTCTGAAACAGAATAGTTGCGTCTTTTCCAAACGTCCGCACTTCACTGACTAGGAGCACTCAATCGAAGAATAGGAAGTTGCGACCTAAGAAAAGATCAATAAGGAATGCTAAAGTAGAAGAACACCCTAGGACTATGAATAAGACTCACGTTGCTTCCACTATAGATATTATGTCTGGAAAATGTAATAGAAATAGTGATGTAACGAATGCTAAACCTTTAAGTACTTTAGATATTCAGTCTGATGCACCTTGTGTTATTTGTCGTAAAAGTATGAATTCTGAGTGTCATGACAAATGTGTTGCTAAAGCTATAATCTCTCGTTTATGGAATCCTAAGAATCGGAATACCTCTAGGCCCAATAATCATTCTAAGTCTGTGCTTGGTAGACCGCCTTCTTTAGATTCTAAGGCATGCATTGCTGTCCCTGTAGCTCCAGTTTCACCTCCTAAGAATGTAGTACCACCTAGTGCATTCACCTAGTGCAAACAGTAGTTATAGATGGCAAAAATGGATATATAACACATTAGGATTTAAATGGATGCCTAAAGTTATTAATGTGTGTATGTCTACTATCATTGCTCCAGAACCCTCTAACATTTCGGGTTCCACATCTACTTCTATTCCATCCGTGTCGTCGTGTGTAATGGTGATATGATCATTCTCTGGATTGTTGATAGCGGATGTTCCCGACACATGACAGCAACCTTAAACTGTTATCAAACTTTATTGCAAAGTTCATTGGCATCATCAAATTGGAATGATCACTTCGCAACTATCATGGGCTACGGAGACTATCAATGGGAACATTGAAATTAGCGAGGTTTACTATGTGGAAGGCCTCGGTCACAACTGCTTTTAGTAGGTCGGTTTTGTGATGGAGATTTGGAGGTTGCTTTCGGGGAGAAAACTTGTTTCATTCGTGATCTACAAGGAAATGACCTTATGTCCGCTCACGTAATTCTAGTCTTTACACTATCTCTATGCAAGACATGGTTGCTTCATCTCCCATCCGCTACTTTCAATGGCAACATCAACAAAATCATGGCTATGGCACCGCTGTCTCTCACATCTAAACTTTCAAACCATCACCAACCTTGCTTGACACAAACTAGTTGAAGGTCTCCCACGATTCCGGTATTCAAAAGATCACCTTTGCTCACATGAACAAGGAAAAAGCACTCGTGCTCATTTTCCTTCAAAGGTGGAACACGACTCTCAACATGTGCTTCATCTTCTTCACATGGATTTGTGTGGCCCGATGCGCGTGCAAACGATCAATGGTAAACGCTACATCTTAGTAATTGTTGATGACTACTCACGATGGACTTGGGTCTACTTTCTTCGAAGCAAAGACCAAGCTCCACAAATGATCATCACCTTTCTCTCGAAAATTTAAGTTCAGCTCCGGAACACCGTCCGCCAAATAAGAACAAACAAAGAACTGAATTTGTTAACCAAACCCTTCGTACATTTTATAAGAAAGTAGGAATTCAGCATCAGACATCTATTGCACGTACACCAGAACTAAACGGTGTTGTTGAAAGACGAAACCGAACGTTAGTGGAATCTGCAAGAACAATGTTAATCAATGCTAAACTTCCAGATTACTTGTGGGCGTGTCGATCTCGCATGCTATACTCAAAACCGTTCTATGATCACAAAATGCCACAACAAAACACCTTCGAGCTTGTCCACAACCATAAACCGAATCTCAAACACTTTCATGTATTTGGATCCTTTGCTATCCAAATAATGATCGTGATGATTTTGGAAAGCTCAAAGCCAAAGTCGACATTGGAGTCTTTATTGGATATTGTGAGAATTCTTTATGTTACGGATCCGAATCGTCATACAAAGCAGTGATGGAAACGATTCATGCTCATTTTGATGAACTTACGAAATGGCTTTTGAGTATAACGACTTAGAACCCGGTCACAACCGTTTAAACTTCCTCAACCACCATCATCACCGAACAAAGCCCCGACTTACTCGTCAACAAATGGAAAGGTTATTTGCTCCTCGCTCGGTGGCGATATTGATGCACGTGCTCCGGTGTATCCATTGTTTCCGCTACACAACGATAATATTCCTATACCGATACACTTCTACAACAACTCATCGTTGAAGAAGCACCACCGATTGACTCCACCACAACAGTTGAACAAACCGCTTCCAACAATGATGAACCGGTGATGATATTCGAATAAAGTACCCCACCTCTGATTTTGATCCAAATGCGCTCTTTAAGCCATTTGCTAATGACATCACAGCACCGATGTTGCGGAATCATCAACAAACCATTTGAATCCTCGAAATCGCACAATGTATACCAACATCAACCTCTACACATCGATGGAAAAATAACATCCTCGGCAAATATTATTGGCAACCCGAATCAACAAGTCGTTACGAGACAACGTCTTCACACAGATGGTAAACATTGCATTTAGGCACTCACCGCCCGCCAATCGAGCCTAAAACATTAAAGACGCAATGACAAAAGACAACTGGATTGAATCCATGCAAGAAGAACTCAACCAATTCAAACGTCTTGAAGTATGGGAATCGGTTGAAAGACCAACGGGGTCTACGTCATTGGTCTCAAATGGATTTGGAAAACAAATTGGATCTTTGAAGGAATGTAATCCAAACAAGTCACGTCTAGTTGCTAAGGGTTATCGTCGAAAGAGGAATAGACTTTGAAGAATCTTTTGCTCCGGTTGCTCGTCTTGAGGTCGTTCGGATATTTCTCGCGTTCGTGGCTCATATGAATATGACGAGTCTTTCGATAGATGTCAAAGCTGCGTTTCTCAACGGAAAACGAAAGAAATGGTTTATGTCACCAACTAGAAGGATTCGTTGATCCCGAGTTCCCGAACCATGTCTACAAACCGAACAAAGCTCTTTATGGTCTCAAACAAGCTCCTCGGGCATGGTACGATAAGCTATCATCTTTCCTCATTGCTAATAATTTCACCAAAGGTTCGGTTGACCCAACTCTTTTATACAATATCACGGGCACATATCTTAATTGTTCAAATTTACGTGGATGACATCATTTTGGGTCTACACATAAAAAATTTCAATCGCTTTTGCAAAACTAATGAAGAAATTTTTGAAATGTCCATGATGGGTGAACTTACGTTCTTTCTAGGATTACAAGTTCATCAATCACCCGTGGTATTTTCTTGAGTCGGTCCAAATATGCCCTTGAATTGTTAAACAAATTTGGAATGAAAACACGTGATACTTATGCCACACCAATGACTCATACCAAGAAGCTAGACGATTTACATGGGAAATTAGTTGACCCTACCAAATCTGAAGTATTATTAGGTCTCTCATGTATCTAACAACTAGCGCACTGATATTGTCTTTGTCGTTTATCTATGCTCCGTTATCGATCGCGACCAATCGAAACCCACCTCTCGAAGCTAAAAGAATCCTCCGATACATCAAGGGAACCATTAACTTGGGGATCCGGTATTTGAAGGATTCGGTTTTGAACTAATCACTTTTTCGACACGACCACGCAGGATGCTTAGACTCAAGAAAAGTACTTGAGAGCACTACAATTTCTTGTCGATAAACCGGTGTCCCGGCAATCAAAGAAGCGGGATTGTACATCGTCATCATCAACCAAGCGTAATATGTAGCCATGTCCGCGTGTTGTGCTCAAGTCATCCGGATGAGAACACAACTCAAAGACTATGGTTACGTGTTTGATGAATCCCGATGTCTCAGCGACAATCGGAGTGCCATTGCGATCTCGTGCAACTCGATTCAAGACTCAAATCAAAGCACATCGATCTTCGCTATCATTTCATCAAGGACCACGTGGAGCAGGTACATTTGAATTATACTGTGGTTACTGAGAATACCAATTGGCGATCTTCTCACCAAAGCCTTGCCTCCCGCTAGGTTTAATGAGTTGGTCCACCGGATTGGTATGAGGTGTTTAACTCAAGAGGAATTGGATGACCTCCTAAAACAGTCTTAAAAACCTATCAAACACCAAAAATATCTTTTGTAAATAATTTTTCAAAAACAAAATACAAAAATATAAAACCTGATAAAACAACAAAAATATTCTTCTAATCTAATTTTTTTTCAACATGGCAAGTACATTTCTTCCATCAACACTATAATCTTTCAAAATTCAGTATTTTTTCCGATCAAGTGTTGAGGGGGAGAAAATTAACACCAAACTATTTCAAACACATTCGTGTACTTGCATGTTATTCTATACCGGTTGTTTCTTTTATCAATGGTGGTAATTTTTTCTGGTTCAATGACACTCCTCGGACTAAATTTATAACCTTTCATTATTTTCTTAAGTCAAGGGGGAGTGTCTGATAAGGTTTTAAAAGGTACCATTTTGAGGGGTCGTTTAAGTCCTTATTTGATCACTTTTGTATCCGTTATTGCTTAATATCGTTCCTTTTCACTTTTTAGGTCTCTTGAAGGCAAAATGCTGGAATGGCACTTATTTGGACGAAAAGGCGCGAATATATGAAGAAAATGGCCAAAGTCAAAATCGAGACACTCGAGTTCTTTGAAATTAGAAGGCGGCAGTCGGTGCTAATGGCGACGCCGTCCCAAAATTGTTGTGACGGTCCGTAACCCAAAACTCGTATTTTCAAGCGACGATGTCCAGTTGTAAAAGAGTAGGCCGTCGCTACTCGGGCGGCCTAGATGCAATCCAGACGATGTCGAAGTCAAGAGGACGGCGTCACGGACATAAGGTGACGCCGTCGCAAGGTTAACGTGGCCAAGATGAAACCCTAATGACGGCGACACGACGCGTCACGAAACATAAGGTGGCGCCGTCGCATATGTAATCTTATATATAGAATCCGAATTTTTCGGTCTTTTGTGGAGAGTCTTTTGGGTGAAAACCTAAAACTGAACCTAAGGTGTCTTTACAAGATTTTAGGGTTTTAAACCCTATCTTACATCAAGATAAGTCTTTACTTCATTAATTCAATTATGTCTTTGATTATTTGTGTGTATGCTTGCATGTTCTCCATGTCCGGCTAATTTATTTGTGTGTTTGCTTAGAAAGTATGAAACTTAATTATTGAATATTGATTGGTTGTTTCTTATCTTAGTTGATTAATGATCTAGTAATGCGATAGGTCATTCGTTGTGTACTTAATGCTTGATTCATCTTTGTGAACCTTAGAATATAATTACCTGAGTAGTTGTAGGCTAAACCATCCAAAGAGCGCTTAGAGTAGGAGTTTATCATCCCTAGTGGGTTTGTAGACAAGACCCTTTGGTAAGTTCAAAGAGTTAGGGAGAAACGCATACCCTACAACTTTAGACACACAACGCAACTAAGAATAAGACGTGACAACTCAACAATCAATAGGAGATAATTAAGGAGTAGTACAACCTAAGTAAACACATCTTTAAACTATCATACAAGCACACATTAATTAGACATAGACTCCCACAACCTTAGTTTAGATAATAGTAGAGTAATCGGTAGAAATACCAACCCCCCAAATCCAATACCCGAGATTCATACCTTTCCATTTCATAAAATATAAAAAGATAAAAAATAATCTTCCTCAACCTTAACCTTAGCGTAGTAACTCCTTACTAGCATTCCTATTCCCCAGAGAACGATATCAATACCGTGGCTTACCCTAATTACTACACTACAACGATTAGGTTCACCGCCTAGGTGTTATAAAACTTGCTCAAGAAAAGGAAGTTTCCTTGACCCCGAACGACGCGTGTAGCATTATCAAGTTTTTGGCGCCGTTCTTTGGAATAGAATAGCTAGTTAGTAGTCCACATCGTTTAGGTTCTTTGCTTGATTCCTATCAAGTAAATTTTTCTCATTTTAGCTTTCTCTTAGTCTATCCCCCTTCTTCGTGACCTTTTGTTCGTAATCTTATCACTTTTCATCATGGAAGGTGATAACCCACTACCATTCATCAACCCACCACCAAATGACCCGCCAAGAGCCCGTACTCTTGGTGAATACTCGAGACCAAGCCACCTAGGCTATAGGAACACCATTGAGCTTCCCGACCAAGCCCAAACTACGGCCCTGCGATCCGACACCATCCGGTTGGTGCAAAACGGATGTGCATTCCATGGACTTCGTTCAAGATCCAAATCAACATCGAGGATTTCCTCAAAATTGTCGATTCCATCGAACTTGATGCTACTACTCGGGAGACCACGCGCTGCGTCTCTTCCAATTCTCTCTACGGGACCAAGCTAGTAATTGGCTTGAGCGACTTCCCACGGCTCCATCTCAAGTTGGGATGATCTTACTTCGCTTCCTTGCTCAATTGTTCCCACCGGGAGAACCACTAAGCTTAGGAATGACATCTTGATGTTCCAACAACGTCAAGGTGAATCTCTCTACGAAGCATGGACCCGATTCAAGGACTTACTTCATAAAGTCCTCATCACGGCATTGATCTTTGGCTCCAAGTCCAAATCTTTTATGATCATGTCAACTTCCCACTAAGCGATCCATTGACCAAGCGGCGGTGGAAAACTTAGTGATCTCACCGCGGTAGAATCATGGCAAATAATAGAGGACCTCGCCTCTATGACAACGAAAGTTGATGACCCCGTGAGCTGCCCAAAACCGTCAAGGCAATCTCCTTGCCTCCTTCCGACCGTGGGATGATCGAACTTGAAGATCAAGTTAAATTCCTCATGAGTTCCTACGAAAATCCTAAGTCTTCACACCATGCGAACAAAGTTTCTTCCTCGTGCGAGCCGTTTGTGATCCTCATAACACGCACTAGCACCCGATCCCGAACACCCTTCGCATTGACTATGCATCCTCGCGTATTAATGGAGCGGGAGGAAGATTCCTACAACACCCGGACCTAGGAATTTCAATGAAACCCGTGAAGCATGGAAAAACAAGCCCGACTTCTCACGGGGACAAACCAAAGAATTCACCTCAATGATTTCTCATGGCCCCACCTAACGGTCCTAACCAACAAAACGTCGAAGGATGTTGCAAAACCTAGTTGCATCCCAAGAAACCCAAATGGCTAAGCTCTCGGACCGCTTTAACCATCAACAAGCCGAGATGGATAGGAAAATAGACAACCTTTTGAAAGCCATAACTAATAGTGATAAGATGGTTTGTGCTATCTCAACTCCCGAGCCTTCAGGTATAGAGATTAAAGATCCAAGCAAGCTAACTAAGCATGTCCAATTCGTCAATACCATCGCCTTAGTTGAACCTAATGAAACAAATGACGAAGAGGACTATACACTTGCGGATGAGGAAATACCCGAGGAAGTAGATGAAGTAGACATTGACTATTCCAACAAATTTCCTACGGAAAAAGAACTATCTCGCCACCCTTACTTAGTGCGTGACCTCCGTCACATGTATGTTAGGAAAATTCCTCAAATCAAGTTTGGGAACCCTTGGAATCTTAACATACCATGTGTCATAGGACACCTTTTTGTGGCAAAATCCTACATTGATCGCAAATCCCCAATCAACATAATGACTAGCACCTATTACAATTGGATATTGAAGAAGCCTATTCCAACTAGGCAAGACCCCAATGATCCTAATGTTAGTTGCAATTTTCTAGGAAGAATTAAAGGATTGCCCGTTTATGTAGGTAGTTTCACGTTTCCTACGGACTTCATAATTGTGGATGATATTAGCACGGCCATAGACCCTAGCTTATCCCATGTTATTCTAGGAAAACCGTTCATAGAAAGCACCGGGATGACCTATGACCCCTCGTTAGGAGTAGTGCGATTCAAGAATGAGACCGATGACATAGCTTACCAAATGCCATTTAAGATTGAGAAGTTTTCATCACTCTCTAATGATGAAAAGGAACTTAAACTGTCGGTCTATTATAGGAATGATGAGGATAGGAAAAAAGGTGTTGATTATGTTATGGCTAAGATTTTCGGATTCTATAAGGATTGCTTGAGCCTAGGACCGGAATATAGGACCGATTGGGGAGAGGATGAACTCTTAGAGAAGCGCATTTTAGGCACTTCTACAACATGGAATCCCCATTAGAAACCGTCAAGAGGCGGTAATGAGAAAACGTGGAGCACGACTATGAGTCTAGCTACAAGACTCAAAATAAAGAAAAGCGCTTCATGGGAGGCAACCCATGCTTAATTGTTTGCTTGTTAGTGTCTTATATCTTTTATTAATTGTTTATCCTCATGTTTAAATTTGTAAAAATGCTTTATTTTGTTTTTAACCTCGTCTTAATTGCATGTGAAGGTATTTTACATAAGGGACAAGTGTAGGGAGGATTACACACGTTTTCAAAAGAAACGTAAACATGAGAATAACAATTAACTAAAAGATATTTATGTTTGTTTGTTCGAGTCAAATGCTTGTATCGAGTCATAATGGATGTTTTGCGAAATTTTTCCAGATTCTAAAGATGTAAATTTTCCATAATTTTTCCGAAAATCGCAGACCGGTTTTGTCGGGATAACTGACGGCGTCAGATTGCAACTTCGGCGTCGTGAAGGAGTAAAACATCAAATTACTTTTTCTCGTTTTACGAGCCACTTATAAATTTTTGGAATTTTCCGGTCTTAATTTTTTAGAAATTACAGTAAACATCCATTCCACAAGCATTATATCCTAGTTTAAATCGAGTCTTATATATATTATTACCGCCGATTTTACGCGAAGGTTTCGTTTGTTTTCTTCAAGTGTGCGAGGTTTAGTTTGTCAAGAAGAAGTTACATAAGATTGGAAGGAGCTTTTCACGCATAATTCTTCTTGAAAAGGATTTAACCACCACTTTACACGGATCCTACCGAGCTAATCGGGGAGTATTAGTTTCTTCGTTTTGATTACCTTCTTTATCATAACTTTGATACTTTCGGGAACATTGGGGACAATGTTCGGTTTAAGTGTAGGAGAGAAAATAAAGCGGAACTTTGAAACTATGCTTATCCTTGACTATTTGCCTTGTCCAATTGTGATTGTGTAATAAACCATGAGAAAATGTCGGTTAGGGTAATTTTGGCACCAAATTTAAAATTTTTCATGACATATAGGAGTGGGCCATTAGTCTTAACAAAAGCGTCTCACGGATAGGAAGTTGCATGACTAGCACAAAAAAAAAAAAAAAAAAAAAAAAACCCTTTACCACCCAAATTCCACCCAAAATGTGAGGATCGCCCTTAGATTAGTAGGAATTAAAGCATTCATCTTCAATGCTTAGTGTGTGAACCGGTAGTATATTAGATTCTAGAACTTGTTTTGTGATGCATTCCGAGATCGCAAGTGAGGCTACACTTGTGTAGTTAGGAATAACTAAATGATAAGAGGCATTAGGATAACCCTTGTTTGATACCGTAATATAATTACTTCTTCCATATCGGTTGAGTAATTCCCCACACCCTTTGCGTTGTACTCATCTTTAGTACACGATACCCTAGTTAACCCCTCGAGCCTATCCTTTTCGCGGTTCTCGTGATGTTTTGGTTTTCCGAATATCAATGAAGAGCATTGTTTACACCCCACCCCAAATATACACCCAAATCGCCTTAGCCTACCCCTTATGCACTCACTTTTAGTGCAAATGTTTGTTATCACCCTAAACCCTTAGTTCAATTATCTAGTTGCTTGTATAAGTTGCTAAGTCGAGTCATATCCTTTGTATACGCTTTTGGGACGATTGGGATTCATGAGAAAAGTTAAAGTTTATGAAATGACGGAAGGGCGTTAAAATTCAAATTCCCTTGTTTGCGTAATAATGTACCCCAAGTGTTTTGATCTTTTCAAATCGGGTCAAATTAGTGTTAGAGTAATAAAACTCAAGTGTAGGGATGTGCCTATAAATCCCTAGTATTTTGATGTTATCGTAGAGGATGGTAGAGTAAAAGTGTAAAAAAAAAAAAAAAAATCGAAAAAAAAAATTTAGAAAAGAAAAAAAAAAAAATAGTGTGAAAAAAAAAAAAAAAAAAAAAAAAAAAAAAAAAATACTGCTACCATCCTATATCTATCCTTTAAATTTATGTTTGTTTATTTCGCTTATCTAGAGTTTAGAGTGTCGAGTCTTGGCTTAGCAACGCCATTCTTCATATGCATTTAACATAGATATTTTGACTTACCACCACTAAATAGCCTATCCCACCAAACCCTTATTTCCTACCGTAAGCCTAACATTACAACCCTTTAAAAGACCTCTTTGATAGTCTTTCCTAGGTGCTTACGCCAAAGCGATGGAGGTTTGATCTATTCTCAAGCCTATGGTAATCTATGTACTAGGACCGGTTAATGAGTGTTTATCTTCCATTTCCTATTTGTTATATTTCATATATACACCGAGAGAGATGTGAGTATCCAAACACCCCATGTGAGGTGCTAGTATGTAATTCCGTGCTTGTTATGACTTTTATGGGCTTATATGTGTTGTGGACCATTTTGAATTAATGCTCCATGACCCCAACTTATAAATTAATTGGCTAAAAGCACATTTGCTTGAGGACAAGCAAATAATAAGTGTAGGGATATTTGATAAGGTTTTAAAGGTACCATTTTGAGGGTCGTTTAAGTCCTTATTTGATCACTTTTGTATCCGTTATTGCTTAATATCATTCCTTTTCACTTTTAGGTCTCTTGAAGGCAAAATCTTGGAATGGCACTTATTTGGACGAAAAGGCGAATATATGAAGAAAATGGCCAAAGTCAAAATCGAGACACTCACGATTCTTTCGAAATTAGAAGGCGGCGGCGTCAAAAGCTAATGGCGACGCCGTCCCAAAATTGTTGTGACGGTTCGAACCCAAAACTCGTATTTTCAAGCGACGGCGTCCGGTTGTAAAGAGTAGGTCGTCGCTACTCGGGCGGCCTAGATGCAATCCGCACGATGTCGAAAGTCAAGAGGACGGCGTCACGGACATAAGGTGACGCCGCCGCAAGGTTAACGTGGCCAAGACGAAACCCTAATGACGGCGACACGACGGCGTCAAGAAACATAAGGTGGCGCCGTCGCATATGTAATCTTATATATAGAATCCGAATTTTTCGGTCTTTTGTGGAGAATCTTTTGGGTGAAAACCTAAACCGAACCTAAGGTGTCTTGTACAGATTTTAGGGTTTTAAACCCTATCTTACATCAAGATAAGTCTTTACTTCATTAATTCAATTATGTCTTTGATTATTTGTGTGTATGCTTGCATGTTCTCCTTGTTCGGCTAATTTATTTGTGTGTTTGCTTAGAAAGTATGAAACTTAATTATTGAATATTGATTGGTTGTTTCTTATCTTAGTTGATTAATGATCTAGTAATGCGATAGGTCATTCGTTGTGTACTTAATGCTTGATTCATCTTTGTGAACCTTAGAATATAATTACCTGAGTAGTTGTAGGCTAAACCATCCAAAGAGCGCCTTAGAGTAGGAGTTTATCATCCTAGTGGGTTTGTAGACGAGACCCTTTGGTAAGTTCAAAGAGTTAGGGAGAAACGCATACCCTACAACTTTAGACACACAACGCAACTAAGAATAAGGCGTGACAACTCAACCATCAATAGGAGATAATTAAGGAGTAGTACAACCTAAGTAAACACATCTTTAAACTATCATACGAGCACACATTAATTAGAAATAAACTCCCACAACCTTAGTTTAGATAATTAGATAATAGTAGAGTAATCGGTAGAAATAACAACCCCCAAATCAATACCCGAGATTCGTACCTTTCCATTTCATAAAATATAAAAGATAAAAATAATCTTCCTCAACCTTAACCTTAGCATAGTAACTCCTTACTAGCATTCCTATTCCCTAGAGAACGATATCAATACCCGTGGCTTACCCTAATTACTACACTACAACGATTAGGTTCATTTGCCTAGGGTGTTATAAAACTTGCTCAAGAAAAGGAAGTTTCCTTGACCCCGAACGACGCTGTGGCGTTATCGGTGTCGTCCAAGTTTCTTTCTTAAAATCTTTGTTTGATAACCAAAATGGAAGTTAAATGGCGTTGGATGAAAAAGGAAAAGGTGGAGGGACTAAACCGCCAAAATCTCAAAGTCATTTT